>JASPKZ010005291.1:600000-977500 GCA_030220185.1 Diploptera punctata
GTGTATCAGGAAAGGTCTCACATATCTTTGTCAAGGGTTCCACGTTTAGCTCTTCGCTAAACTGGAAATAGGAGTTTCCGAGAATCAATCTTCCGCCAGGATAGGATATTTCAACACAATTTGTATGACTACCAGACAGCTGCGAGATGTTAGTTATTCTTAGTGATGTGTTTATGACTACAATAGCAGCCATAAAACCTTCTCCCTGTTTAATTACCCGTGCGGTGGCGGGCATATGTGGGAGGATGCCGTTCCAGCTGTATGGTTCCTGTATGCATACAATATCTAGATGTTTTTCCGTTATTAAACGTTTAATCTCAGCTAATACCATCACACTTCTTTGCGCGTTGATCTGCGCAATACTGATAACTTTTCGTCCACTGCTATCGTTTACTGAATGTCTAACACTTCCAGAAGTAGGATTTGATCTTGTGTATAAAGGAAAACTAGCCATAGTCAGTCTTGGAAATTAGTCTTTCCAGCATGAGTTTGTGAGTCGGGCAATCTTGCCGACTCGGCGTGCACCTTTTCTTTCTACTCGTGAACGGTATGCAAATCGCCGGTTGATTTGCCTTCTCGCAATCTTTTTTCTCATGGTCATGTTCCCCACAGTGGGAACATACCGTGTTTTTACTACAATGCTTAGCAACGTGGCCTAGGTCTTGACATTTAAGACAGCGAGCCACCACAATGTAATCTTTTATATTACTGCAGAGGAAGCCTATATATAGTCTTCCCTGCGCCAGAATCTCTTTCCGCATTCGCGCTGAAACCTCAACGACGTGGTGAACTGTTGACCTGTTCCTTGGTCCTGTTTTGAAACGTGGTTTGAATTCGGCTTTGAATTCTTCCAGAGTCATCTTATCGACCATATTCTGCTCGTGGATAGTCTCGAGCAGATCATCGTTATTTAGTCCGCTGTCAACATCATAGATGATCATCAGCGGATTCCTCTTTCTGGGTTTTTCAATAGTAACGATGTTCTTAAGCTTTTCATGTTGTTGAAGCTTAGTTATGTCCTCCTCCGACTCCGTTTCAATTATCAGGACTTTCTCCGTCGATCTTAGGTTTCGGATTCTGATCTTGTCCTTACCTGGATTTACATTGGTGGTCACTATCTTTTGGACCTCTTTTGCGTTTTTGCCATTTGCGCTAATAAAGGCAGTATGGCGTTTAGTTGTTTGTTGCCTGTCTACAATCTGGTTCCTGTTCACAGGTGTGTTTACCACCTGTGAGAATGTCCTCTGAGGGGTCTTGGTCTCCCTCAATACTTTCACTTCAGTCTTTAATGCTACATTTTCGGCAAGAGCCGATTGCAGCATCATACCAAACTCGTTTAGCTGTTCTATCAGAGATATTTTACTAGCGGTTTGAACCGACTTATCCCTGATTAACGATGTATGTATGGTTGTACTGAGTTCTGTGAACTTTCTAGTGATTACGTCCACATTTGCTTGTTCTTTGTGATGTTCGTTATGCGATACCTGTGTTTGGGAGCCTGAGCTTCCCGCAGAGGAACTAGTGTTCAATGTCATAGTTGTTCGCTCTGTATTACTATTACTATTTCTATCACCATTAGAGTTAGTATTATTTCTATTGTTTATCTTAATTCTATCCTCCCCACATATTTGTGATGGAGGTGTTCTTACACTATCTCTCTCTTTTGTTGGTGAGCCTCCGCTCACCGGCCTCCTCCCTTTGTTTTGGAATGTTTTTCTTCCGTTCGTGGTCATCCATTATTCGTCAAAAATGTGTTAGTCGTGTAGCCATTCCGACATGGTTGCAGTAAGGGGGAATTTCAATATACACAGATGCCCGATGATCAAAGGGGCAGTGTCTAATTTATTGAAAAATTTCCTGCCCTGGCGCAGGCTTGCGTGACTACATCAGTGTTTGCTTCTAGCAAACCGGAAGGGGCTATTTCCATGGAATATCCTAGAACATTCCTCTCGAGCCGGCGAAGCTACTTACTGACCACGCGATACTAGCTAGTCCCAGAGAGGAAACTTTGTAATTTTGGGCCCAAGGTTTACACGAACCTTCGATGACCCGGGGCTGTGTACGTGAGGATGCCCCGCTACGTCCGGTTACTATGGGCCTAGGCTCGGGATTTCATTCTATGCAAGTGCAAACACACATCAGCGGATGAGAAACACCACTGAGTAAGTCCAAGAGTGGCCCGACCACCGGGACCACACGGTAAAGCTTTCGCCCCTTCTCTCAGCAGCTTAGCCCATCATAATGGAGGTGTAGTACACAATTCTTTCCTTACTCTCCCTCACCATCTTAGGCGGAAATTTGAAGATAGCAATTTAGAGAACAGATGATAGGAGAGATTGGCAGTCTCTTATCCAATCAGGCACGTGGGCACATGAAGGGACTTGTTATAGAGACTATAGCCAGGACAGACAGACTCAGTGTGTGGACTCCGGTAATTCCAGTCTCCAGTTATTGGGCGGTTAAATGCGAGCTTTCAGGCGTTATCAGTAGCTCTCAGTATCCTCTCTGCCCACACACTGGGAGCTTCCGTAGTCGCCAGGCCGCTCCAAGCCTGGTGACCTCACAGGTTGTCCGCGGGTCCCATGGACCTAGCCGGGAGGAGTGCAAGCAAACCACCGACCATTCCTCCGTTCGCAACGAGAGGACGCGCTCTGCCGCCGTTGTGAGACCGGCTAGGTGAAAGCCGAGGCTAACACCGTCAGATAATTCGCGGCACCGTACTAGAGTCCATCCCCGAGTCACCAGAAGCCAACATCCAGCGCCCAAGACTTCCGCCAGCAGGCCCGCAAGTCGGGGCATTGATAGTCATCAGGACGCCCAAACCCGTTGATCCCACAATTTGTCCGCGGGTCTCATAGACCTAGCCGGGAGGAATGTGAGACAAACCACCGACCGTTCCTCCTTCGCAACGAGAGGACGCGCTCTGCCGCCGTTGTGAGACCGGCTAGGTGAAAGCCGAGGCTAACACCGTCAGATAAGACACGGCGCACAGGCCGTACTAGAGTCCATCACCGAACAACCAGAAACCAACATCCAGCGCCCAGGACTTCCGCCAGCACGCCCGCGAGCCGGGGCATTGATAATCACCAGGACGCCCAGACCTGAAGATCCCACAATTTGTCCACGGGTCTCATAGACCTAGCCGGGAGGAATGCAAGACAAACCACCGACCGTTCCTCCGTTCGCAACGAGAGGACGCGCTCTGCCGCCGTTGTGAGACCGGCTAGGTGAAAGCCGAGGCTAACACCGTCAGATAAGTCGCGGCACACGGGCCGTACTAGAGTCCATCACCGAACCACCAGAAACCAGCATCTAGCTGCCCGGGATTTTCGCCAGCACGCCCGCGAGCCGGGGGGCTTTAGATAGTCACCAGGTCGCCCCAGACCTGATGACCTCACAATTTGTCCGCGGGCCTATACAGACCTAGCCGGGAGGAGTGCAAGCACTCCACCGACCGTTCCTCCATCCGCAACCCGAGGACGCGCCCTGCCGCTGCTGTGAGACCAGCTAGGTGAAAGCCGAAGCTAACCCCGTCAGGGCCCCTATTCGGACAGTGAAGGATCCGTTTTTTTCAGATAGTTGGAAATCAGATGGATAATTCCATCGTCAATTCCAATGTCTATCATTTTTCGAATTAGGCCGTTGTACCAGACCTTGTCGAACGCTAGTTTAATCTAGATAAAGGCCGACTGTGGCTTTGTTTTCATTGAATCCTCGTGTGATAATTTCTATGTGTCTCATGAGTTGGGCGGTTGTGCTATGTTTTGGTCGGAAGCCGCATTGTTCTTCTCGGAGGATATTACTTTTTTTTTTTAATTTATGGTTCAGTCGTTTTGTTTATGATATTCTCTGTTAGTTTACCCATGGTATTTAAACAGAGAGATAGGTCTGTAGTTTGCTGTGAGTGTTAGGTTTTTACCTGCTTTTGGGAATGTTATTATTCTTCCTGTTTTCCAGGAATTGGGAAAGTATTTTGTGCTAAAAATGGCATTGATTATATTTGTTAGTAATTCAATGCCTTTGTTGGGGAGTTCTTTTAGAACTATGTTTTGAATTCCATCCCTTCCGGGCGCCGTGCTATCTTTTAGTTGTCTTATTAGCCACCTGACTTCGGAGGGATTCGTTTTACGTATTAGTGCATTTGGCTGCCTTTGAAGATATTGTTCTACAAAGAGGTCTGTTTCCCTAATGAAATCTATATTAAACGGATTATTAACTGGTGTAAATGTGTGGCCATGGCTTGGGCTTTTTCAGCATCTGTAATCGCTTTTCGGCTATTTGGAAGGTTAAATGGCGGCTGGACAACTGGGATGCGTGTAATTTGTTTTATTAGATTCCAGGCTTGTTTCATGTTGGCGGTATCCAGGCTGTTTATAACGTTAGCCCATGTGTCAAGAGACATGTTCCTGGATATCGTCGCGAATGTTGTGCTGAAGGAGTGTCATTTCTCTTTTGAGTTGGAGATCACGCTGCCATTGCGGTCACTTATCATTTCTTTGCCTTATTAGGCTCATGATATGGTTCGGCAGGTAAGGCTTGCAATGTGTGATTTTCTTTTTTGGAATGTTTTGTTCGATAACTTGGGATATGGCATTCGTGAGAGGCTGTATGCCATTGTCAATGTCGGTAGGGGACTTCATTTCTGTGTTCTGTATACAGTTTTCTGTCCCCTCTGAAGTGATCCCAGTGCGCATATTTGTATTGCAAATAGAACTCAGGCTCAGTTATGGAGGGATGCCTGCCCAGTGCATCACTGGAATATGATCCGAATTGAACGTGTTTATTGTTTCGATATTATGCTGTATTCTAATGTCTTTTAGGAGGGCTATATCAAGTATGTCTGGCATATGATTGGGATTTGTTGGGTAAAATGTAGGCGCGTTGGGTGCCGAGATTGTGAAATTGTGTGGAGACGTATGGAAGAGTTGTCTTAGGTTGATTCCTGGCAGATTATTCTGTCTACAACCCCAGTCTGTGTGTTTGGCGTTAAGGTCGCCAGCCAGTATTATAGGGCCATTGATGTCTAGTAGATTTTCTATGTCCTGTATGTGAATATTAGGTAGCGGGTTGTAGGCTGATATAATTGTTACGCGTTGATTACCCATTTTGAGCCTAATTGCTGTCGCTTCCAATCTTTGTAGTGGAGGGAGTGTCATGTATTCATGCTTCATTGTTTTATGTATGATGATAGCGACTCCTCCACCTCGTCTATCTTGTCTTTCTAGTCTGTAGGTGGAGAATTTTCCATTAACATATTTATCTTGTGTTTATGAGCGCTACAGGTATCCGGTTGGTTTGGAGATAGTGTAGCAGCTCGTATTTTTTTTAAAGCCTTGGGCATTCCAGAAAAGGATCCTGGTTTTATTGTTGGCCATTGTTTCATTATTTGAGGCCTAGTAGCCTGGACGTGAATGTGTGAGCTACTTCTGGGAGTGTGTGCAACTCCGGTTGTTCATGAAGCACCTCGTAGGCCTGTCGAAGGGCCTCGCAAAACACCTGTATAAAATTGGGTGATTGTGTAAATGTGTATTGTGTTTGGTCATCACTCCGGTCATCTGACTGACTACCAGAGGAGAAGCTCTCTTGTCTGCGACGTGTTATAGGTGTGTGAGGACCATCCGGATATCGGATTTGTGCCTCCCAGACACGTCGCATCTCCAGCAGTTTATTCTGTTCCTTCCTCAGCTTCTGCCATTCGGCCTGCAGCCTTTGGGTTTCCCTTAAAACGAGTTCCTGCTGTTGATACAGCTGATCCCGGATCTGCCTTATTTCCTGCATATCCGGATGGTTTTTTATGGGCTGTGGTCTCTGGTTCGAGGCCTGGGCCGTCACATCAGGGCGGGTCACAGGTTTCTCCATTCTTTGAGTCCCCCGAGCACTCGCGATGCTCACCAGACTGGAGTTTCCTCTCCGCTCCTTTAAGTGAGTTCCTGGCCTCTTCTCTTTCGACCCTTGAGTTGTTCTGTGTTTGTGATGTTGGTTTCTCGTGTAGTGGTGTGGGATGAGTATTTCTTTGAGCTCCCTCTATAGGGACTCTGTTCTTATTACTGTTTCTTTGTCCGCGTCTACCATTTTGTCTCGGGGAATTCATCACAGTTCTCCGAATGGTACATGCACTTGAGTCCGCTCTGTGTTGGCCATGACAGTTCGCACAACAGGGTGGCATGTCGGTGAGCTGTCTGCAGTCTGGTATTCGGTGTGAACCTGAACATTTACCACAGCGAGGCGCAGCTCGGCACTGGTGTTGTAAGTGCTGGAACTTTTGACAGTTACCGCACTGCATGACTTGGTCTCTGCCTCGGTACTTTTCTACTATTACTGCATAGTAGCAGAGACCTATGAGTTTAAAAATTTCTTTTTACTTTTTGTTTCCTTCTAATTCCACTGCGAACATGGGATATCGAATTCCAGTTGGGGATTGCAAGTTTCTATCATGAAGGATCTGGAATCCGCGGGCAGTAAGTGCAGTGAATATTGTGCCGGCTGGAGTGTTGCCAGGGATACCTCTGATGACAACTGTTAGAGATTTTCCTTCTTCTCTCATTAAGTTGAAGGGGACTCTGTTAAATGGTTCATGAGGTTCTTATAGTCCTCGTTGGTTGACACTCGGACTGCAGTGCCTCCTTTGGCTATGAAGCAGGTGTAGCTCAAGGGCTTGTATGTCGATTCGAAGGTGGAGTTGATTCTATTCGTGTTTCCTTCGAAATCGTGGTGAATGATTATGGGAGGCAAGTCTCGTCTTTCTGTCATGAAGGCGTTGGATGTAACAGGCGATTGAACGCTCTGTTGAACAGGAGATCGAGTGGTTTCTCTGGAGTTATTAGTGCGACTCCTGTTGTATTGAACAGTGGTCCATTCTTCACCAGCCGTTCTGATAGGCTCTGATGCCTCAGAGACTGGTGTACATGGTGACACTCTGCTAGGCTGCTGGTCAGGATGTGCTCTATTCTCGCTTCCATTGAAGGAAGGCGGCGTAGTCACATTAGGCTCCTGGTTGGCTATGTTTGATATCGATGCAGTCCTGCTTTGTGAGATTGTAACTGCACGCTCCGGTCCCGACGATTGAACGTTCGAGGGAACTGTGTCAGTTATTTCACTTTATTGGACGTCCTGACTGTTGGATCCGTGCTGGTTTCGCCAGTATCGGTCATTCCAACAGTTCTAGGGGATGTTGTAGGCACCTTCATGATTGTTGGAATATTAACATCGAGAGTCCTTTCCTTGCCGTTGGGTGATAGGCGAGTAATTGTGTCTGGTCTCTGACCTGTGTTCGTGTTTTGATTTATTTTGACTCCTGTTTGTTGTAGGAGTTCGTACACTCGTACACGTTTGGGGCCAGATATTGTTAGAATTTGTCGCTTCAGTAACTACTACCCGCCTCCTCCTTCTCTTCGGCATCGGGCGCATCCACTATCTTCTTTAGACAATTAGCGCGCTTTCTTAACCTCATTCATTCTGAATTGTGAACATCAGAAGAAGGTGAATCACTGCTTTCCTCGTTCAGTTTATAACTATCACATCCGTTATATCCTCTAATATGACATCCTTTTTTTCCACTTTAGTTTTTCAAGCAATTCTACATGGCAAATGTACCGTTTCCGGTCTTCTTTGGTCACCTGTTGTATCGCGTTTTGTGTTGCAGCCATTAATTTTTGTAATGACAGATCTCCTGATACATTTTGCTCCCTTAGGGACTGCTTTATATATGCCCATGAGATTTAAATACGGCTCAACTCTCTCTCTCTCTCTCTCTCTCTCGCTCTCTCTCTATATATATCTCTCTCTCTCTCACACACACACACACACACACACACCGTGATTCAAAATCGACTTTACAACTTTACAAGCCTATAGAAATTTATTTAGAAGACCTACAGAATTGGTTTTAATGTCATATGATAGCACAACTCATCAAGTTTTGAAGACCTACAGAATTGGTTTAAATGTCATATGATAGCACAACTCATCAAGTTTTCACCTATTCAGTCAACGTGGTTCAATGTGGCTTCCGTTGGTCATGCATCAAACGTCCAACCTGAAATCAATCTCCTCCCACACACGTTGCAGCATATCCGGCTTCAGTAACGCAGCTGCGGCGGTGATTCGGTTTCGGAGCTCAGCAAGATTGGCAGGTAGGGGCGGAACGTACACTTTATCTTTAAGGAACCCCCATAAGAAAAAGTCCAGTGGCGTTAAATCAGGAGACCGAGGTGGCCATGTTGTTGGTCCCCCACGACCAATCCACCGACCAGGAAACCTCATGTTCAGAAAATCACGGGCGTCGATGAGGTAATGTGGAGGTGCACCATCCTGTTGAAATTGAATGTGTCCTTCTTGGTCGTCTGCATCTATCTGTGGGATAAGAAACTGTTGTAGCAGATCCAGATAAATCGTACCGTTGATAGTTTTTTCTTGGAAAAAGAAGGGGCCGTACACTTTAGTTTTACTTAGGGCACAAAACACATTCACTTTCGGGCTGTCACGCACGTGTTGCAGATGGAGATGTGGAGGTTCAGAGCCCCAGATCCTGCAGTTATGGGTATTTACTTTGCCACTCACGTGGAATGTAGACTCGTCGCTGAAGATTACGTGGTTCAAATACATTTCATCTTCCTCTATCCGACCAAGCATTTCTGCACAGAAATCACGTCGAACCATCTTATCATTATCAGTAATGTGTTGCACCATCGAAAATCGGTATGGTTTCAAGTGCAAACGTCTCCGTAGTATGTGCCAAATGGTCGGTTGTGAAATGCCAGTCTCACGTGACGCACGACGCGTTGATTTCCTAGAGCTCCGAGCAAAGCTATCCCTCACTTGTTCAACCACAGCTTCAGCCGTCCGTGGACGGCCAGTATGCTTGGAATGACTAACAGAACAGCCAGTCCTAACAAATGTTTGGTGCCAAGAATAAATTGTTGGCCTGCTAGGAGGATCCTTACGATACTGGGTACGAAATCTACGCTGAACAATTGTCGCAGATTTAGTTTCTTCGAACAAAAACACACAACGAGCACGCTCGGCACCTGTGGAAGCAGCCATTTTGATATGAACTACGTTAGCGCACGCGGTGAGAGAACTAGGTACTATAAAACTATGTCGGTGAAAACTTGATGAGTTGTGCTATCATATGACATTAAAACCAATTCTGTAGGTCTTCTAAATAAATTTCTATAAGCTTGTAAAGCTGTAAAGTCAATTTTGAATCACGGTGTATATAAATATCAAAGTAAAACACGGCTGTGATTGGTTGTAAAACAATTCATTGAAACGTGATTGGTCACGTGACTCCCATTTGGGGTATGAGTTAAATAGTCAAGCTAAATACTATAATAAGGTGCATTATCTAATACAAGGACAGAGTGGGGTGGTAGATTTGGAATCAATATTTCATGGACCCAATTGTTGGAAAAGAATGCAAATTGCTGGAGAGAGAAAAGGAAAAAATATGGTACTATTTTAATAGACGAGATTTTAATCCTGTACAAGTTGACAATTGAACACATGTTGCACTCGAATGAGCAGATGTCCTTTGTTTTATGAGTTCATTTAACGTCACTGTCCTTTTTTCACATTTGTTAAAATGGTAGATTTCACACTTTTGTTCACATAGTTTGCACACACAGTGTTCATCCGGCTGATGATATTTCACGTTTTTGCACATCTTGTCATGGAAACTGGATCCTGCAAAGGGGTGCATTTGATTTTTTGCAAAAAAGAAGTTTGGTGCGTAATTACATTCTTGAAGCATAATTTTATTTAGTGGTCAGGGAATATAGACAGATGTGTGAAGAATGGTGGTTATAGTTTTGTTGTTCATCTTCAACTTTCAACCTGTTTTAAACCTACAAAACTTGCACTTCTAACCACCTGAGTTGAAGATAACTTGAAATATTACAAAATCCAAGAATTAATAATAAATCTTAATTATAATTTGAAGAATCTTAGCAAAATTTGGACCATTGATTTCATTGAGATGTTCAATGTTTGTACAATGTTTCTCTCTCACAACTAAAATGTTAACACAAATTGACAACAAATGTCAAGAGTTATCTCTATTTTTGTTATTTGTGACAATCCTGTGATCTTAAAGATGTTCAATGTTTTAATATGTGTTATAATACAAGACAGTATGAGTTGAATTGTAGCTTAATTTTTCAATGAATATCTAATTCTTGCATCCTTGTACCATTATATTTTATATCATACTTTGTTTAGTTTCTTACCTTTAATTAAAGTAATAACATATTCTAAATAAGACACCAGGTGCACTATTATGATGCTCAATTCACGTCCACCATTTACAAACTCATATAAAATATGGATGGAGCTTTTAATTATGGTTTCAAAATTCCCCAAATTATTATAAATAAATCGAAAAAAGCAAGAATATATTAATATATTTTAACAAAGTATTATATTGAGCAGATATTGTTAATCCATAGTAATTCTGCCTTAAGGCAGGTCCTTCACTGCAATCATAGCATTGCATGCTGTGCTTGCAGCATTACTAGGGAACTACAGGTGTGGTAGCTTCCCGTGATATTGTTAAATATAAGCTAAAATTAATACAAATCTCAAGACATCAAGTTAATTTATTATTGGTGTGCACAACATTAAATTTTCTATCTCAGGGTTCAGTGCTGCCAATATGAGTCATGTGTTCTCCTAAGGTGTTGGGGAATATAGAATACCATTACAGGATCTCCTGACAACTACAGGAGAAGCTGTCTACTGTCCTAACCTTTTATCCTTATGGGTGGACTGAGTAGCCCAAAATCCCTTCACATCTACACTCTAACTTGGCCTTATATTTCCTAACCTGTCCTAACTTCGCTGGATTGTTGATGCTGAGAAGGCTCAACTGTAAATCCCAACAACTTGAAATAGGCAATCCAACAGACTGTACCACCTACATATCCATTCAAATTAGGGAATTATATGATGTGCTGCCAGACGTGGGAAGAAAAAAAAACTGCATTTTCGGCTGGTGGATATCAACCTCAATAAAAATGATTCTGGTCCTCCATATGATGGTGGTTTGGCGGTTGGCTGTTGTCCTTCCACAATAAAAAATCTCTTCACTAAGGAATTATATTAAGGCCTTGGACTGTATGGACTAATTGGACAAAATCTATAGAAAAAATGAAAAGTGTTCAGGAACATATGCAGTATATATGACAGATGCTTTACAGGCTCTGCTGTTGTAAATGGGGAAATACCAACTGGAACTTTTGGCTGTTGAAGAAACCAGATGGTTGGATCAGAGTATATAGGTTGTCTATTTTCTACAGTGGCAAAAATGTTGGAATGCATGAACTTAGAATTGGTTTATAACGAGAAAGAACT
The DNA here is from genome assembly GCA_030220185.1 of Diploptera punctata. Lineage (NCBI taxonomy): Eukaryota > Metazoa > Arthropoda > Insecta > Blattodea > Blaberidae > Diploptera > Diploptera punctata. The sequence continues at coordinate 611,350 of JASPKZ010005291.1, forward strand.
TTCAGAGTAAATATAATAAGCATTTAAGCAATAATGTGCACTATATACTACAACAAACTTTCACATTGTGTTGATAATCAACACGCATGAACCCACTGAAGACAGAGATGGTAACACAATTATCATGAATTGGAAATGCATACAATAATTTACCTTTGAATAATGTCAAGTTGATTATTGGTGATTTTAATACACCGATTAGGAAAGAAGAGGTTCGTATGTTGCACACAGTTTACCTTATATTATAAATGGAACCTAGCGACCCTAAAAGAAATATATCCACCGCAAGAATTTGTACTGATGGCTCTGTAATGGGAGATGGAAGAGCAGGTGCTGCCATTCAACACACTTCTCTCATTACATTGGAGTTGGCGTAAATAAAATAAATGTCAATGGAGTGATCAAAGAAATCCACACCTAACATACAGACCTCAAGCATTTAACAAGTCAGTAATCCTCTCTGACTGTACCCAGCAATATAAGCTATAAAATTCAATAAACAAATACATAATTAATAAGAACCTCATATCGTTACTTCGTTTTGTAATTTTATAAAACAAAGACATGTATAATGTGTACGTCAATGTAGTTAAATTCTACTCATTAGTTTTTTTATTGTTTTGTTGAAAATATCAACTATATTAAACAAGTGTACCTTATATGATCAATTGCCAATTTAAGGGTTAAGGCAGATCAAAGTGAGAATGTGGTAGATTTATATGTTTATTGGTGACTAAACTACTGTATTGTATGTACTTACTCTTCAGGCAACCCTTACTGTGGTGCTCTCTTATATAGTGTCGTTGTTAGAGGTGAAAAATGTGCATTACATCTAGCTTCCTGACAGTCATTTTCCTGGCAGATTCCCTTGCAATGCTCCATTAAATCTTGTAATTTAATTGTGTCTGTTTCTCTACTACGAGGATGCGAGGAAAAGACAGAGAAATTTGTGCTTGCTGCTGAAATTGTCTGTGTAGTATAAAGCTGGAAGTCTTCACTTGAAATCTTGGTTTAGGCAAAAATCTTACGTTAATTTGTTTTTACATAAAGAATTGAGGGCATGCCTTTGATAAAGTGACCAGTATTCAGACCAGAAGCTGTGAGTTTTAATCTTACGAAGTGTCCAAATAATCATGTACATGGCTGGAATTCGCAGTGTGTTAACAAGGATTGTAGTCGTTGTTAACATGCTAGAAGCAACGCCAAGATTGTAATGTAAAGAATATATTTTCCTGCAAGCCGTGTTGAATGGCTGAGGCACTTATTCTCATATTGGTAGTTGGTGAAGACATCAAGTGGGTCATGAATTCTCGTTAAAATATACTTTAATTATATATATATATATATATCAATCAGAGGCGAACCTTGAATCCTTCATGCAGAAACCCCAAGAAGCCTTTATTAATCGTATATGTAATAAGGAAATTAAAACGCAGACTAGCTATTTCTAGGAGATTGTTAACGCAACTATATTCATCTGCACTCTATGATTGAGCTTGATAGGCACACATTTCTGTCTCTCTAATTCCTGCGTCCGTGTAGTAGAAAAACTTTATTCGCAATACATCATTAATGTTTCTAAATCAACAAGACATTTCAACTTTGCTAGAAGCTAATTATAAATCATAAATGAATATACACAAACAAACGATTTGTAAACAAAAATTGAAACAAGTGAGGGAAAATATTTCTGCCAGAACAATGATCGTTGTATAATTTAGACAACTTGAAACTCGTGACTAAATTTTGGAACATAATTTTCACAAAAAAAATTGACAAGAAACAATATAATATTAAACGGGTATTTCTAAATAAAGATCTGTTTATGTTATTTAACAACTATTTATAAAGAGAGCACCATGAATAATAAATAAATTAAAAGCAATCACTTATATATTTGCAAAGTGTATCACAACTCTAGACGTATAACATTACAGCAATTTTAAACGATCGCGTTTCCAACACAGCATGTGTTACTTCATTAGTAGGGCAAGGCAATTAATGATTTTGCATCTTTTTCTTATGAAGGTTGAAACATTGCTTGCATATATGAAAATGTATGGCATTAAAAAACGGATTAAAGAAAAGCAATTCGTTAGGGCATTTTTTTGCATTTTAACTTTTTTAGGGATATGTCATTTTTTGGCAATTTTTAGGTCATTTTGAGGATTATTTACACTTCCGGAAGGCTGTGGCATTATTTGCATTTGATTTGAGATTTTTATTATAATTCAGTATTTTTCCTTGTCAATGCAATTTATTGGAATTAAGTAGATGCTTTGCTAACTAGTACCCCTATTTTTCAAAGTATGTGCATAATGAACTTGCCCACTTCTAGGAATTTTATTCTATATCTTAGAGCTTTTACCCCTATTTTGATTGTTAACTGCAATTTAAAATTGTTGTAAAAGTGCACTGTGTAATTGAAATGGATTTTCTGTAATAAAAGGTACACTAATATGTATTTTTTAAATTATTTTATTTTATTATTTTGATGTCAACTTGAATTTTATGTAATTCAGTAATCAAGTGAGCACTTAATCTAATAAATAGTATTTTTATTGGTAATTATTAACTTTTTATTCGTCATTTTTTTATTTTATTGGTCATTTTTTGTATTTTTTAGGTCATAAATGCATCTTTTATTTTGCATTTTTCACCAATTTATAGGTCATTAAATGCCTTGCCCTATTCATTAGTATAAATTAGCCATGTTATGCTAGATGAAGTCAACATTGCATCTTCTAAAATTGCCTTAACTCAAAGTGGTATTTTACTCTAGGGATGTGGTGTACGAATGTGATATGTTAGATCAATGTGAAACAGGATAATTAAAATTTATAGGATGAAATGTGTTTCTACCAGACATTTAAAATATGCAATACAGTGCAAGTCCTTTTAACTGGCCTATCCTGTTGCCATAGCCTACACTGCCAGATGTGTCTGTATGCTAGCAGTTTCCATTATGCATCATCTCAATTAGTACATTAATTATCAGATGGGTGTGTAAAAAGACGTATTTCCATCGCAAGTTAATTTTTTTAGTAATCAAGGATCCTCAGTTGAATCTCTTGAGTTGAATAAGGAGTAAACTCCACTGCCTTCGATGAGCATAAAACACATATGCAACACAGAAATTATGAATTCTTACTATTTTTGCATTTCATGTAAGCAGAGGATCAATATTGTAATCGATCAAAAATTTATCAGAGCAAACTGTAAGAGATGATGTAGTTTTTAAAAGTTTTCTCAAAAGTAGATTATCTGGAGTTTGTTCCCTTTTTAACTCAGCGATTCAATTATGAGTTACCATGAAATATATTAATCACCATTGACACTTCAAGGCGTTTCTCTGTTCTGCAATATTTTTATGTCACGGAAAAAAGCCATTCTTTCTAGCTAGATAACTATTTTCTTCACATTTTTGGAGATACCTCTATTTATACATTCTCCCTATAATTGTTTTTGCACAACGCGTTTTCTCAACAGACTCAGAGACCCATATAATTAAAATGTACTTTTATTCCTTTATTTTGGCTATGCAAAACCTGTAAATCGGATTGTATACTCACTTGTTTATTCGGCCATGATTTGGTACCATAATGGGTCAGTTAAGATGGCTTCCGCTGTATTCAGAAAAATATTTGAATACATATTTTTTTTCCAAAATGAGAGAAACATTGTACTAAGTAACCTGGAGGCCCATTATCATGCAAAAATACATCCGTTGATGGTAAATGATACTTGGACAAAAAATTACGCGATTATTTAACCTCATCTCATTTCTTGTCCTCTTACTTCTAGGACATTTTTATATTAAAAAACTGTCTGCTGAATTGACCATTGAATTTGAACTTACTAAGTGGTAACACTCCCGCTAGGGAGCTCCCTGAATTCCCACCCGGGGATGTATGAGTATATAGGTAGAGAAGTATTAATAATTAAATATTAAAAAATGTATCTCATCTAACCTGATATTTTGTTTTCTTTTATACCAGTTTCACAATTATTTCGTCTTCATGACTGTGATGCACTGCATCTTCCTCCCATCTGTTGGTAGACTGATGAAGCTCCAAGTCAAATCACATTCTCCGGGAATTTTGTTGTTTGTTTGAATGTGGATTTTTTTCTAAACTATGAGTTCTTTAGGCGTTTCTTTTTTTGTAATTAAGTTAGAATTTCTATCAATTTAATGTTTATCTGACCAAGCGGGAGTGATTACTGGATATTTTTGTACTTCCCATTATTAACATTCCTAAGATATTTCTTCATTCTGGTTGTTAAATTTCCTTTTGATTTGATATATTTTTAATATTTAAGTTTTTAATGACCGTTGAATGTCTTGTATTTTGTCTCTGGATTATACTTGTGATATTACTAGGACAAAGATTATGTAGGGAACACAGTATATTCTATTAACCTGTTTGCTTTGCATTACATTATTGTGTTGAAACACGTAAGAATTGTTGCCTTAATGAGATAAATGGTACTGATCTTCACTTATGTTTTTGTGTGGCAATGCAACTACATTGTACTGATGACCTGAACAAAATTACACCAAAATATAAAACCATGACAAAATATGAAAATGTTGATAAAAATGTTAAGCTGTTATTTATCATATATATATATATATATATATATATATATATATATATATCCCTGTAATTTGTATGTGTACATAAATGGACAAGTAGGCTTAATTTCTGGCCTAAGAATTTAAGATGTTGATTGTATTATCAGTTTAATACTTCTTGTAAACCTATGTTTCCCATAACAGAGATTTGGGCGCTCTCCCCCTACAGGGAAGAATTTGAACCATACTAATTTAGTTACGCTTGTTTTCGTATAGATGTCATTTTGAGTGGTCCGTGGTCAGCGTTTCGCCTCATACTGACATCTACGAAACCAAGATAGTATTAGGACGGGAAAATTCGGTAAATTTTGCTTAGATGCCTTTTCATTCAGGCTTAAGGATTTTTTACGAGCCTGAAAATATTCAGACTCGGGACACACGGCTTAAAGTCCCTCCCGGAGTACTTGCTGCTTGGATTTTTTCATCCTAAAATCCATCGACCCCGGCCGGGTTTGAACCTGAACCCTCGGGACCAGAGGCAAGGATCATAATCACTAGTCCACCGCGGCCGATACCAGTTTAATTAAGGTGACTTATGTAGTAGGAGATGTACTTTTAACAATTCCACTGTTTCTTAATGTATTTTCTTCGAATTTTGCATACTTACTTTATATGAAGCATTAAGTTGACTATTTAACTCATGCCCCAATTGGGAGTCCATGACCAATCACATTTCAATGAACTTTGAATTACAGCCAATCACAGACGTTTTTCCCCTCGATTTTATCAGTTTAATTTTATCACATTAAAATCAAGCTCCTTTTTAACATTCTGAATAGTTCAGAGCATTATTTTGCAGTGACTCTCTAAGAAATACGTTGAAAATAGTCATTTATATATTGAGATATAAGAATCCTAGAACTAAATGGCTCCCAGATTTTATATATATATATATATATATATATATATATATATATATATATATATTGCATGAATGTAAGCAGATACTGCTTGCGGGTTACAATAGAAAATTGATTATACCACAATAAAAAGAAACCACTGTTTGCACTTTCTTAAACTATTATTTCCCTGGAATTAACGTTCCAGAAAAAATATAGTTGACATGTTTACATCATGGGACATCATAAATTAATTAATAAACAGTTTGATGTGTTTCATTTTTTCTCCACTAGGGTGCATTATTACAATATTGCGATCTTTTGGAAATAAATAATATAGTCTGGTTTTAGTGATGAACAGATGAAACAAACGTTGCCCATTTGTTTTCAAACATGGCCGTTTACATTAATTAAATATATTATATATTTAAATAATGATGTTTGAGTAAACAGCTTAATTTTATTCGTTAAATAGTCCCTCTTGATTTCCAAATTATGTAGACTATTTAACTCATGCCCCAAATGGGAGTCAATGACAAATCGCATATCAATGATGTTTGATTTACAACCAATTACAGTCGTGTTTCGCCTAAAATTTACCAACTAAAGTTTATCATAATAAAGAAAGCACCTCCTTTTTAACATTCTGAATAGGCCATAACATTATTTTGCAGTTACTGACTCTCCAAGTTATACGACTACCAGATTGTATATATAGTGCATGAATGTCAACACGTAGCGCATACGAGAGATAATATAAAAACATTTGTAACCATTGATTATACCACAAAAAAAATAAACCACTGTTCGCACTTTCTTAAACGAATTATTTTCCAAGAAATGACGCAGAAAAATATAATTGGCATACTTACATCATAGAACATCAGAAATTAATTAATACCTATAACGTTGGTCGGGGGCACGGCGTAGCGTAGCGTAGTGGTTAAGGCACTGAGCTACAAGCCGGAGGGTCGAGGGTTCAAGTCCCATTGGGGTCAGGATTTTTAAACTGACCCAAACCCTCTGGCGGCACTATGGCCCTGGGGTCGACTCATCCTCTAACGGAAATGAGTACCAGACGCTTGTTCTGGGGGTAAAGGCGGCCGTCACGCAGGGCTGACAACCCGGTTGACATAAAGTGCCGATTGTCTAGAAAAAGTGGGAGCTTTAACCTCCTACTACCCCAAGGGCCTCCGGGTCTCTTGTGGGATCACTTTACTTTTTTATAACGTTGGTTATAAATTGCTCCATTAGGGAGCATTCATACAACATTGCGATCTTTTGCAATAAATATTATGATCTGGTTGCAGTGATCGAACAAAAGAAGCAAATAAAGCGTACCAATCGTTTCTCATTTGTTTTCTAACATCGCCGTTTATATTAAGTATATAAATATTTTAAAATAACTATAGTTAAATAATGATTTGTGAGAATACATAAACAAAGATCCCCGATTTTTACATTAATGCACGTGACACTCTCTATTTTAACATGCACATTTTCAACTTGTCTAAATGTATTATTTTTTAACATTGTTAATATCCCTCTCGGATACCTTCCCCTTCGTTGCTTGCTACCCTTCCCTTATTTATACAATTAAATCCATCAAGTTCAATATGGTCTTTGTCCCTCATCCAAGTTTCTATAAATGAAATAAAACTTAAACATTTTACATAATCCGTGAATCTGTCGGAAGACATTAGTTTTCTTAAGCCTTCAATATTCCACACAGCAATTCTGAGCGGGGGGTGGGGGGTTGTCCTCTATGTTCTACTGGTTTTCTTTACTTGCTTTTGGCGACCCTTCTGCATTGTATTTGCGAACCTTTCTGCCATTCTGCTTCTCGATTGTCGCCCAGGGCTTACCTCCCTCACACTGCTGTTTTCTGTCCTCTTCTCTGCAGGTTGTCGGTTCTATCACACTCCCCTCGTTCCCATGTTGGTATCTTGGGACTCGAACTCTGCCTCTCACATGTATTTCGTTAAGGGTCGAACTCTGCCTTTCTGGGGTCGTTTCCCGTTGTTTTGTCTCGGACGTTTCCCTCGTGGACACTGGCATCTCCTCCAGCTCTCGTCGATTCCTCACCCGTCCGTTTATTACAAGTTTATAAAAACGGATGAATGCCTGAGCTCCTAGCGTCCACTAAATGTGGTTTCAGGAATGTTCTCACTGTCCGGCTATGGTCTTCACTCACTGCCCCGTAGACATTTTGCCGCCATAATAATGTCTTCTTTATCCCTATAATGTGCTGGCTTGCACATTACACTGGGGAACAGTGATTTTGGTGCCTTAATGTTTTCACCTATTTATGGGTATATTTGGGTCACTGATTCCAAAGATGATTTCAGTTTCGTCCTATCAGCTCTAGTTTTTGAGATAGAGTTTATTCAAATTATATACCAGTTCAAAAATACTGGTCCACATATACAACTATATTACTCGCATACAATTAAATACAAAAGAACAAATACTTTCTTTTTCATGAAACAACTGTATCTATATAACTACCATAATTTATTTACACATTAGTCTCGTTAGAATCATTAATTTTCCTCCATCAGGTCGCAGAATCCCCGTTTCTGTGATTTCCTCCGATGCAATGATCTTGGACATTCTCGGTGGATGCTCCAACAGTAGTCCGCCATCATATGTATATCCCACCGTCCACGATACCTTTCTTCCATTGTACTTAATTCCTGGTGAAAACGCTCACCCTGTTCCTCACTTACATCTCCAAGATTGTCTGGAAATCGATCCAAATGACTGTGTAGGTAGTGTAATTGATGCTCATGTTACAACCTAGTGCACAAAAAGCAGTGAGCATATTCTCCACTAGTTCATCACTATTAGGAGACTTATAGTTTCCAAGGAAATTCTTCACTACCATACAGAACGAAGACCATGCGGCTGCTTCAGTATCATTCATTGAGTCTTGAAATTGATGGTCATTAATAAGTTGGCGGATTTGTGGTCCATCCAATATACCTGCTTTTATTTTTTCCTTACTCAGTGCAGGAAATTTTGTACATATGTAGCCAAAACATGTTCCATCTCTATTCAACGCCTTGATGAACTGTTTCATTAAACCAAGTTTAATATGCAGTGGTGGCAAGATGATGTTGTTTCTGTCAACCAAGGTTCTGCAACGATGTTTTTTTCTCCAACGGTCATGCTTTCTCTAAGAGGCCAATGCCTTCTCACCCAATGTTGATCTTTGGCTCTAGAGTCCCATAAACATATAAAGCATGGGTATTTGGTGTACCCACCTTGTTGTCCTAGAAGAAAATTCACCATCTTGAGATCGACACACATTACCCATTGGTGATCACGGTAAGAGATCTTCTCTAGCACTGTAGCTATTGTATGTTGATTTTCACGCATAGAAACTGAGTGACCAATTGGGATTGACCTGTATATGTTCCCATTATGCAAAAGAACACATTTTAGGCTGCGTTTGGAGCTATCTATAAATAACCGCCATTCACTTGGTGTGTATTTTCTTACACCCAGCTTCATTAACAGTCCTTCAACATTCATACAAAAAACAAATTGATTTTCTACTGTGAAGAATGGCAGGAAGTCTGTTTCTCTTTTGCGATAGACTGTGACCTTTGTTCCCGGTAACAGACATTGTTTCTCTGCCAGCCTGGAAGCTAACAACTCAGATGACTTCTTTGGAAGACTTAGATCCCTTATGAGGTCGTTCAGTTCCGCTTGACTAAAACCGGATGAAACTGATGAAGGTCCTGGGAAATCGCTGTCATTTCCCTCAGAATAGCTTTCAGTTGAATCATCCTCTTCTTCTGGTGACTCTGGAAGACTGGTAAAAATTGGAACAGGTATCTCCTCTGAATGTGGAACAGGGCGTCTTGCGGAGCGTAGATTGGGATATACCCATCTATTCCGGTTTTTGCTATTGATGCCCTTTACATTGACTGAACAAAAATAGCAGTCATCACTATGGTTAATTTGTTCTCGCCAGATCATTGGTTCCCCAATTTCAAGCATTTCCGTTTCCCATTTGTCCATTGTCGTAGATGCTCTGTGCACGTTTTACATACAATGTGAGGTGCCCAAGGCTTATCTTGATCTCCCAGTTGTACTTTGAAATAGGCCAATAAGCTCTTCTTACAAAGTCAGTTATAGGTTTTCTTTGTTGAGTGAATGTGTACTCCCCACAGATGAAACAAAACACATCAGGATTATTCACACATTTTCTTCGTGTTGAAGCCATGTCAGTCTAGAAAAAGGATAAACAATTGTCAAATTAGTAAAATTACATATGCAAACGGCAACAACAACATGAATATAACTTGGATTAAATCAATTAGTATTATGCAAACAATCGATTTACAATGGTGGTACATAAGAGCAGTATCATCAATATCTTGCAAACTAGAGCTGCTGCAACAATGGATGACATTTTTTGGAATCAGCAGTGCCGAAATACCCAGAATCAGGTGAAAAATTTCAGGCACCAAGAAAAAAATATTTTTTTGTTCCCCAGTGTTATAGGTGTGGGGTACCGCCCCCGACCCACTCTATGAGCACTTTCGATATCTCGTTCTGGAAGAACTATTCCAATTTGTCTTACGATATGCCTGGTTATAATAGCCGAGTGTCCTAAGACTCGTTCTCCTCTTTCCCCACTCCATACAACACAACAATGTTTCTTCTAGATTGATTTTCTAGATAGTAGTTTTTTTCTTCTAGCCACCTAGCTCTGTCTTCCATACTACTCCAGGCTACCTCCATTTCTTGAACCCTCTCCACGACAGAGGTTACCTCCGTCTTTCGGAATCCCTGGACCATCTCCCTCCTCATCTGTTCCAGCATTTTCTTCACGTCCTGACAATACCGCACTGTTCTCGAGAGCTGGGAACACGTCCGCACACTACCACATACAAGAAGAGACTCCGTATCTGTATCTATATACAGAAGATTGCACCTCTCTTTAAAATGTTAGTTGGTCATTTCAAAATACCGGGAATATATGTGGATTTTCGATATATCCGGAATTGAAAATCCTATGGAGGGGTTTGTAATATTTTATCTCTGTGCTTGACATATAATTATATCAACCAGTTTTTCATCATATTCCTGTCTACAAAATTGGACTTACTGATTTTCAAGCCTCTCTTCGCTACATACCATTTTAATGTCGCGTCTTTTTCGCACACTTTCCAGCCTTTTTCCGAAAAGGGAATTTTCTTGATTACTTTACGCGTAAGAGCAGTATGGCATGTTTCACAAAGGAGATCAGCAAATTCAGCTTTCTGGTTTAATCTCTTCCATTCTATGACTCGTCTGTGGGCGAAACACACATTTGTCTAGTGGCAGTTGTATGTGACGGCATTTTTCTTTTATTGCTTTGTTAATTGTTTTGGGGTAAATGAGAGACGTGTCGGCCATAAATAACAGAAGAGGTATTTAAGTAACAGTCTTGCAGAAGTTAAATAATATTGAAAAATCTCTGTTGTGTGTCACATGGTATTTCAATTGGTTCTAATTTTAATGTTTGTTTATATAGTATGGCTATCGCCTCCTCTGTGTATGTTTCTGTATTTTCTGTAAATGTTGTTTGGTGAGACAGTGCTTTGGTTAAAAATGTTTGAGTGTTATGTCTGGTTCGTATTCGCCGCTATTTAGTTTAGATGGGTGCTGCTGGAATATAGGTCACGTATGTTGAATTGTAGTAGTTTAAGGGTGTTTCTGTGTTATTTGATGGCAGGTGTTTTTTTTTTTAGAAATGTGAGGGTCCGGGTGGGTGGTCTGTCGAGGCCGGGGGCGGGAATGGCTGATCACGTGCGTTTGACATTTCGCGTCTGAATTTATACTTTTTTGTTGAAAAGGCGTTTGTAGAGTTGGGTTGTTATTACAAACTGTATGCCTTATTAGGGCTTAAAGAACCTTCGGGACTTGGAAATGTTTGGTAGCATGTAGTTCTAGCCGAGCGTTAGTATGTGGATGTATTAGTTATAAAGGCATACGTGTTTTGAACATAAATAAATGGATTCTTAATTTTATCTATTTTATTTCTAGAGAATAATGAATACAGTAACCCTAAGTATTCTAACCCTAAATAACTAATCTAAGCTTATATTAAGAAAACCTACATTCGAACGTTCTTAAGGTTTGAGAGAGGGAGATGTGGGTTTATGAATTTACCCTAATTTAAATTCTAAAAATTATCTAATAACTCTAACTTAGACATACTATTTGAAATACTAGACTACATTTCTAACTGTTCCTAGCGAATTTATTAAGACAAATGCTATGCAGACTTACCCATCAGAATACTACACAGACAGACACGAGTCCCTTATTCTGCCAGGGTTATATACTAAGTTCTTGACCTACATCTCCAACTAACTGTATTAAACATTCCATTAGTCTAAATGCAGAGATTTTACAGTTAGCCTTCAAAACTTTGTTCCTGCCATAAGTCAAAATTCTGTCCTGAAATATAATATGTCTAAGTGCTTTATTTCAACATGTGTTTTATTTGAATAAAAAAATAATCTATGTAACATACTCGATGTATTCTTAACAGTTGTTTTATGTTAATTATGAGTGATTGTTGCCAGTGATTGTATCAACATTGTGTAGTTCTATCATATGCCACCTTGGAATGTTTTATATTTATTGGACGGCATTTAATGTCTGTTTTCCCTCTGAGGTTAATGATTTGAGTAACGTTGTAACTGATTAATTGAACCTGCCATTTTAGTATTCGGTGTTTTGCTTGTATTTCTTTTATCATTGCTAGCATGTACGGACAGTTTTTGTCGAGGGATGAGTGGCATTCGTATACTTTTTCTCTGTTGTATTTGTTATAAGTCTCACAATTTATGTTTGATCTTGCAGCACAATCTGCCAGTTTATGATTAACCGCACAAAGTGGACAAGTATCACTGCTGTTGCTTTCTTAGGCTTTATGATTAAATCTGAAGCATTTGTAATATCTTCTCACTTTTATATAATCTTGAACGTTACAAATTTGCCAGCATAGTTTAAGCTTCTTTTGATTTAGAGTTCTCCAAGATTCAGGTTTAACTTCCATTACGAGGTTCCGAAAGTTCCGCTTGGTTCTGAAGATAATTTAGGCATGAGTGTATCATTTAAATTCAATTCCGGGTTTTGGGCAACGATTATACCTGCAGCGTTTTGTATAGTTATGTCTTCAGGGATGTTGAAGATAATTAGTTTGGGCTTTAAGTTTACGAGTGCTATTTTTCTAGGGTATTTTCTGAATTAGCGTCTGGTGTTTTACTTGTTTCTGTGTTAGTGTTGTTATGACATGAGTGAAGGCTTCTTCAGTTTTAATGATAAGTAGGTTGTTGCCGTACCGGATGTCTATATTAGACGCTTGGGAACCTATTAACTCTTTTAGAATGGTGGAAATTGGCTGCACGGCATTCGGCATGGATTGTTTTCATTTTAGTTGGAGGATTAGCCGTAGGTGATTCAATGGGAGCTTCTGAGTTTTCATTTAGCAAAGGGTTGAATCTGTTGTCAATAGTTATAGTAGGCAACGTGGTAGGGGAGGCTAAAGGTGTCGTACCGTATGTTTGGGCTTTGTAAATCCTTCTGTATCGGTGGCTATGGAGCTACCAGATTGTACCTCCGCCATTCTTGATGGATCCTCAGGTGTTGGTTTCGGTCCGATTTTAACCATCTGCTGATGGAGGTTAACGGGGCTGGAGGTGCCCTGTCCAGATCCATTTTGGGCACGACAATTCCTATAGAGGTGTTTACTGTTGAAGTCTCACGCTAACAGATAGTTAGGAGAGACAGATGTGAGAGCATCTAGGTCGTGTCTCGTTAGGAGTTTGGCGGGAGCTTTATATATTGATGCTAGGTAAATATTTTCTCGGGTCTGAGATGGGCAGAAATATGGCAGTGGCTTCAATGAATTGAAGCCGAGGTGTTGGAGCCACTCTATGGCCAATGGATTGCTTTATACAGATAGCAGTGCCTCCAAGGGGACCGTTTAATCGGTCGTTTCTATAAGTGTAATAATGCGGAATTTTAAATTATCTCGCGGCTTTAAATGTGTTTCATTTAATAAAATAATGTCAATATCTCTCTTGTACAAAAGTGATTAGCTCTTTGATTTGCTTTGTTACACCGTTTGCGTTAAACGCGGCGACATAGAGATAGCTTCCGTTTCTGTACCATTGTTACGGTTTGGCCATTGTTACGGTAGCACATATTTACCAGATTGGCAATGAACGAGAATTTTTCCTCTCGCGTTTTCAGAGTAGCCATTAGAGGCTCAATGTTTCGGAGGAACTCTTGTCCATTGCCCGTTATGGGCATGAGTGTACAGGGACCAGTCTGTTCCTGAGCAGTGTTTACAATTGAAGAGTACAAGGGAAAAACAATCAGAGTCCACTTTTTAACATTTTGCAGTAATTGAATTTTAAGTTTAGAAACGCAGCAGATCGAGCGCTTTAGACATACAGAAAACTTTTTTTTTCCAGAACTGTTCTCAAGGTGTTTTTCTAACAGACTCTTCTTTCGAAATAAGTGTCATGTATTATACAGCCCTGTTTTCAACAATGAAAATTCAAGGTGCACATGTTTTGTAAACAAAAACAATCATAGTCCACTTAATTTACAGAATGTTATACATAACTGTTACATTATACATAACTCTTTGCCTTATAAAATGTAAATAATAAAAATAATAATGAAATTAATTAATTTTTTACACCAAGTTACTCATTGTTGAATATGAGTAATCTTGAAAAATAGATTTGAGCATTTTCAGAACAGAATTTCTTCAAGGATTGGAGGTCGTCGTATTTTCCCTTGGAGAGTGGAATTAAACTTGAATACGAATGTTCTGGCTGATTTTCAGTCTGTGCATGGCACACTGTATGTAATAAATTAAGAGTTTCTAGCCGCTTCATTTCTTTATTTACATCTTCAGCACTGCTGCTATCGTTAAGTTTCTTTGCAAGTAGAGACTACTTTTTTGATCTGAATTCATCACATGCAGAGCAAGTATCTGACCTAGGATATCCAAGAGCAATATTAAATTTTGTCTGAAATAAGTTCCGATAAAATTCATAAGACACTGGAAACTCTGGAAATGTCTCTGTGTACATTTGATGCAATATTTTGATGTTTAATTCTTCAGGTAGGTACATTTTAGATGTTTTGTGAAGACTGTAGTGAGAAGGGCGGTCTTGAAAGGAACTGATATGTTTGATAACATTTTCAATGGCCTCAATTGTCTTTTTCATGGGTCTATTAGAATGAGCACCTCTCCGGTCAATAGGAGCATGCCCAGTAGTAGAAAGGGATTTCTTGACTGTTAACATATTCTGGTTTGTTATACCATGCACACTCATGAAGGCTTTGGAATTTCAACAGCTTTTCCATCCCTCTGTACACGTACCTTATAAGAGTAAGAGTGGTCTCTGAAATTGCTATCTTCTTCTGGTTTCCGTGTTTTCTTCTTCATTTCACTGGCAAAACTGAAATTAATTTCAGTGAACACATGTGTGCACTCTGTACATTCTTATCTCCCAGTAAATTGAATTCACGAATTAATACATTATTTTCTTGTTTTGAAATGTTCGTGTAACACTGTTTCTTGCATTTGCAATCTTCACCAGAACATGACTGATCGCTCTTGTGCGTTTACTCGCATCATGGATTCTACCATGTTTAGGTCTTTTCTTTCCTCTACTCTGATGAACTGTACGAGTAACATTAACACTTGATTTCATGTTAAAAAATAAACTGCTTGTCTACACACCAGTAAAATAGGCTTCATTGAACAACAATGCAGTTTGGTACCAGTAAAAATAAATGCCACAACAATGCATAGGTATGTAACAAATTAAAAAAACCCCAAGCTGACCAACATATAAAAAGTTCATACTCTCCGGAAGGAGTCCAAAAATACTCTCATTTAAATTGTATATGGACTCTGATTGTTTTTCCATTTCACAGTGGACTACGATTGTTTTTCCCCAGGACACTTTATTTCAATGCTGATTTGTAATGGATTATGAGTGAGTTTTTCCATGTATGAACCTCTTGGAATATAGTATTAGGTACATACATTCCACTGGTACCAGAATCTCAAATTTCACCAAATGTGGACTTTGATTGTTTTTCCCCTGTACTCTTCAATTGTATCTTTTGGTTTAGGACCAGCAGCAATTTGGCTGAAGGATATTTGGGGGTTGGTGGGCTTAGAGTTGAAGGTCCTAGGTATGGGAACTGTAGAGTTTGGAGTAGTTTTAGGTTTGAGGAATGCAGCTTTCACTGCTACGTAAGCAGGGCATTCTCGATAGGATGCGGGATATCCTGTTGCACCACAATTCGCGCACTTAAGTTTGGATTTGTCAGTTAGAGCTTCGGCTTTAACGTGACAGTTTGAATGATTATGTGGACCAGCACATATCACACAGCGTGGTGTAAGGCTGCATCCCGCATAAGTATGATTAAAATTCTGGCAATTGAAACACTGATTTAGGCCAGATCTGGGTTTTTATGGTTCCACTGCGACTATAGTGTAGTTGAGGCTCTTGAGATTGTAGATTTCTCTACCTAGATCGTTATTTTCTAACTCTAGAATGAATAGTGGCAGTGGAATGACTTTATTATAATCTTTTTTGCTGATTTGCCTAACTGATCTTATGGGATAGTTAAGTTCTTTAAGTTCATCATGTATGTCCTGAGTGGATGAGTTCGAGGGAAGCCACTTTAATACTACTTTCAGTGGCAGATCCTTTTTCATCATATAGGTGTAGTATTCTTTTCCTAGGTTTTTGAAGTAGTCAATAAGAAATGTATGGTCTGCCACTGTAGCTGCGTAGTATCGCAGACCTTCTCGTGTACTAACAACTCTCGGATCTTGCATTAATTTCTTCGAAGTAGGAAGTTCTTTATTCATTTTAAATAGGTCAGAGTGGCCCATAACCAGAGTGGCGGTCGTGATTATTTCCTTCTTGTTGGTACTCGAGAAGGCTGCGAGCTTTGTGTCGGTCCAGGCTGAGGTTCACTTTGTGTTGGAGTGACGGTCTCTTCCATTTCGCTTAAGATTGAGAATGGATTGGAAACCGACACTGTGGGCATGAAGGGCACGGTAGGCACATGTTGTGAAGGAGTTTATTGTTTCCTGAGTGGCGGTCGTGATTCTTTCCTTCTTGTTGGTACTCGAGAAGGCTGCGAGCTTTGTGTCGGTCCAGGCTGAGGTTCACTTTGTGTTGGAGTGACGGTCTCTTCCATTTCGCTTAAGATTGAGAATGGATTGGAAACCGACACTGTGGGCATGAAGGGCACGGTAGGCACATGTTGTGAAGGAGTTTATTGTTTCCTGAGTGGCGGTCGTGATTATTTCCTTCTTGTTGGTACTCGAGAAGGCTGCGAGCTTTGTGTCGGTCCAGGCTGAGGTTCACTTTGTGTTGGAGTGACGGTCTCTTCCATTTCGCTTAAGATTGAGAATGGATTGGAAACCGACACTGTGGGCATGAAGGGCACGGTAGGCACATGTTGTGAAGGAGTTTATTGTTTCCTGAGTGGCGGTCGTGATTCTTTCCTTCTTGTTGGTACTCGAGAAGGCTGCGAGCTTTGTGTCGGTCCAGGCTGAGGTTCACTTTGTGTTGGAGTGACGGTCTCTTCCATTTCGCTTAAGATTGAGAATGGATTGGAAACCGACACTGTGGGCATGAAGGGCACGGTAGGCACATGTTGTGAAGGAGTTTATTGTTTCCTGAGTGGCGGTCGTGATTATTTCCTTCTTGTTGGTACTCGAGAAGGCTGCGAGCTTTGTGTCGGTCCAGGCTGAGGTTCACTTTGTGTTGGAGTGACGGTCTCTTCCATTTCGCTTAAGATTGAGAATGGATTGGAAACCGACACTGTGGGCATGAAGGGCACGGTAGGCACATGTTGTGAAGGAGTTTATTGTTTCCTGAGTGGCGGTCGTGATTCTTTCCTTCTTGTTGGTACTCGAGAAGGCTGCGAGCTTTGTGTCGGTCCAGGCTGAGGTTCACTTTGTGTTGGAGTGACGGTCTCTTCCATTTCGCTTAAGATTGAGAATGGATTGGAAACCGACACTGTGGGCATGAAGGGCACGGTAGGCACATGTTGTGAAGGAGTTTATTGTTTCCTGAGTGGCGGTCGTGATTCTTTCCTTCTTGTTGGTACTCGAGAAGGCTGCGAGCTTTGTGTCGGTCCAGGCTGAGGTTCACTTTGTGTTGGAGTGACGGTCTCTTCCATTTCGCTTAAGATTGAGAATGGATTGGAAACCGACACTGTGGGCATGAAGGGCACGGTAGGCACATGTGAAGGAGTTTATTGTTTCCAGAGTGGCGGTCGTGATTATTTCCTTCTTGTTGGTACTCGAGAAGGCTGCGAGCTTTGTGTCGGCCCAGGCTGAGGTTCACTTTGTGTTGGAGTGACGGTCTCTTCCATTTCGCTTAAGATTGAGAATGGATTGGAAACCGACACTGTGGGCATGAAGGGCACGGTAGGCACATGTGAAGGAGTTTATTGTTTCCTCCTTTTAATCCCTTGGTCGAGGGTTTCAAGAGTCTTTTTTGCTGCTTGCTTAGAACCTTTTGTGTTCTTTGCATTTTTGTTAGAGGACGATGTGATTTTAGTGGGTGCTACTGTGTTAGTAGAGGGCTCAATCGGCTTATGTGCCATATTGAAACAGCACACGGTCTGTATGTTGAGAGCCATTCTTGGTAGCTTGATTAAAATTCCCTCTAGATATTTGGATTTACTAGTGGAAGTGACTTGCGTTTTCCTTAAGTTCTCTGTATATGTGCGTACCGTGTCCATGGCCTCCTCGGTCCTTTCGAAGTTTGGGTGGGACTGGAGGTAGCTGCCTATTACAAAGCAGTTTCCTCGAATTTTCTTTGCTATAGTTTCGGACTTAGTGCCCTCTTTAAAGTATTGATCTTTAAGGTAGTTGTCAAATTTGTTAAAAACTTCCTCCCAGGCTTCGAGAGGGCCTAACTCCTTGACCTCATCCTCCATTTCCACGTCGTTTGAGATATGGCTTGCTGCCATGGTGCTTGGTGAAGCCAAGACTTAGTTCAATTTTTAGGGTACACCAACACTTAACTAGTAATAAACACTGGTACTTACGTTTGGCGTTATCCAATTGAAAAACACACACAGAGCACTAGAGCGCAAGGCTCTGGGGCGTTAACAGCCTGAGCCTCACCCGATTTCACTGAGCGAACACTATGCACTTTAAGATTTAACACAAGTCCCAGGATGAAAAAGTCGGCTGGAGCATAGAGCTGCACACTATGGAGATGTGGTCTGTAGGCTGTCACCTCGACGAATGATGCGATGATGATTCCAATTCTTGTAAGAGTAAGAGTGGTATGCCCTACATCTGATTGACTCAGTGGCGGGCAGGCCTTCGGTCCCCCATTAGAGAGGAACCCCGGGTTCCTAGACATCAGTCCATTCGTCCCGGTTAATTTTGATTGAATTGTGTATATTGGTCCATTTCTTTTGCAGTTTAATTTCGACTGTTGGTGTGTTCCGAAATAGGTGTTTGAGCTTGGTTGCTTGTTTATAGTTGTTGGGTTAATTTCGTTAATTCTTTGTTCCGAAAGAGGTGTATGAGTGGCTACGGCAATTGTGTGTATTGTATTCTTAGTCACGAATTGAACCAATATGCATTTCCGGAATGTGTTCCGGGTGAGGTTGTGGTTATTAATTTCGTTGTTGTTTGTTTTCCGAAAGAGTTTGGATTATGTAACATGGCATTTTTAGGCAGCATGCAAGTTCCTCGAGTCGTTTACGGGAGCAGAACTCAAAGCCTCTTGGTAGAAGGTTTTATTGCGGGGATTGCTATTTTGTTAATTACGACCGCTGCGGCGGACTTTTTGGTCTTATTTCAGCATTTGCTCTAGAATCAAGGGTAATCGCAGAAAACCTTGATTGAAATAGTCGGTCCCGGGACCTTGTCAAATTTGACTTTTGTTTGCAGGCCTAAGGTATAAAGAAGCACAACACCAACTACTGTGTATTCAACAAATAAAAATATACAAAGTTTTTTATGCACAATTACAATACATTGATTTTCATTTCATCAAAAGTTCATTTTATGATTTTTTTGTTTTGTTTTCCAATTTTTTTTTTAATTTTGATTCCAAACACTATGCACTCTGTTGTTGTTGGATTCCAGGATGATGTTGGTTTAGAGTCGAACCATTAGATGCAGCTTGGCTACATCTTGTTGACTATCCGTCCTGTAACAGCAAGACACTTGATTATACTCTACCGTTCGTATCCTAACCTTGTCCTGTTTTTTAATTGCTTTGTCGCCATGATTTGTGTTGTTGTGGTGTGTGTTTAAGGACTGTATTATCACCATTTGTGACTGTCATTGGTGATGTCGTATGAGCCTAGTCCTGTCACGTGTGGATTAGCATGGTTTTGGCATTTGTCATATAAGTTATACGACGTTCTTTTGATAAAATTCTTTTATTGTTTCCATTCGAGTTTCCCTATGGAGGACCTCAATGGGGGTTACTCGTGAATTTAGCTCATTTAAGACATCTATATAGTTTAATAGTGGAATGCAGGCTTTCACGGCCGGTAATCATAGTAATAAAAGATTCCGGGCTATGTGGCCGTGGTCTATAACTGGCGTTTCTTCCAGACGTTTCTCCCTCAACTGCGGAGGGCATCTTCAGTGGCGAGCGCTTCCAGTTGTTTCTCTGTCGTAGACTCGACTGCGAATCTAGGACATCTATGTAGTTTATGTGGAGTCTGGGTTTAATTATGTAGATGTCTAATACGTCTGGTAGATGTCCTTGGTAGTGATAGTGAGTGGGAAGTGTTGGTCCTATGACTTCGTAGTTGTTGTCCTGTGAGTGTTGTAGTAGTATATGTCCCTTGTTGTTGGCTCTGGTGGGGTTCCACGCTTGGCTTTTGGCATTGAAGTCGCCTCCAAATATAAAGTTTGGAGTGTGTCCAGTTAGTGCGTCTAGGTCTGTTTGTAATAGGTCTTTAGTTGGTGGTATGTATACAGCACCTATGGTAATGGCTGTGTTAGAGTTATGGATGGTGATTGCAGTAGTTTGTATGTTAGTCAGTCCTTGTATAGTGGTGGGGGAATGGCTGATAGTGGATTTTATCACCACAGCCGTTCCTCCAAAGTGTCCATCTGTTGTTGGTCCTTGAGTTCTGTATATTGTATAGTTAGTAATGTTCCATTGTCGGGTGTCAGGTAGTTTGGTTTCAGCTATTAGGGCTATGTCAACGTCTAATTTGTACAGTAGTTCTGCAAATTCCAGAGCATCGTTGCGAATGCCATTCGCGTTCCACTCCAGAATGAGCAGAGGTTTAAGTAGAGCAGTGCGTCTAGTGGCCATGGGTCTGGATCAATGTGCTCAACAGTGTGTACACTGTTTTTAGTAATGTCGGGTTATGAAATATTTGCATGACAAGGTTCATTAAGGATTGTAATGTGATGTTTGGAGTCTGTGAAGTGGTCTCCGGATTTTGAGTTACTTCTGGGAAGAGGGCTTGAGGTATGGATGGGAGGCTCCATGGGTTTGTAGTGGGTGCTGGTGGGGGTGGTGGCCTTGTAGGTGGGGGTGGGGGAGGGATGTTTATGATGGGTCGGGTTGGGGTTGGAGTCTTGAGTGTGGAGGGTCGAAGTTGATACTTTCTGTATTCAGGGCATTCCCTGTAATTTGCAGTGTGCTGACCGTTGCAATTTGCACACTGGAGTACTTGTGCATTACAGTCTTTGGACTTATGAGGTCCTCAGCACTTCACACATTTGTCGGTGCGTGTACAGAAGTGGGATACATGCCCAAACTTTTGACATTTAAAGCATTGTATCACACCTGGAATGCCCTTGTATTCTTCGAGTTTTATGGAGATATAGAAGAGGTTAGTCAGTTGTCTTAACTGTTCATGTATGTCAGGGGTTTTCTGAAAGGTAAGTATCCAGACTGGCACTGGTTCTTTTGTAGGGACCCCGCTATTGTAGGTAGTTTTAAATATTTGTCGGACATGTTCAATAGGGTAGTCTTGGGTTTTCAGTTCTTCCATGATTTCATTGCTGGAGATTACACGAGGGAGACCTTTAAGTGTTATTTTGAAGGATGGGTTAAGCCCGTGTGCGTACGTATGGTATGGGATTTTCTTGAGGTCTAGAGTTTTCTTAACATGTTCGAAAGCTTCTGTAGATTCTGATTTTATTTTTAGGGAGTTGTTGGAGTACTTCATTTGTATCTTTCCTTTGTGGTTTCCAGTTATTTCAGCGAGTTGCTGAGCATTGATGATTGAGATTTCTGCAATGATCGGGGGTGGTTTTCTGACTTTTGGTGTTTCCCGGGGTTGAGTGGGGGTATTTGTTTCAGGTTCTTGGGGTGCGTCAGTGAGTGGGTCTGGGTAGCCCTGTAGGTAGCTTCCTATAGCGAAGCAGTTTCCTCTAATTTTCTTAGCCATTAATTCTCCTTTTGAGTCCTTTTTAAATTTTAGGAGATTTAAATAATTGTCACACCTATTATATACGTCTTCCGAGGCTTCGATCGGAGTCATTTCCTGGTCCCCATCCCTCATTTCTACATCTTCTATGTTATTTTTAGCCGCCATGTTGCTTGGAAAGTCCAAGACTTAGTTTATATCTAGGCACTGAAACACTGACACTTAGCTAGCAAACACTTGTACTTACGGTTTTTTTTGCGTTATCCTATGATGAAACCACATTCACTATAGAACACTCACTAGAGCTCAAGGCTCTGGGTATTAGCGGCCGAAGCCTCACCCGGTCTCACACATTGCACTGGGCAAACACTATCGCTGATTAACTTTCACAAGTTCCACAGTTGAAATTCGAAAGTCGGCCGGAGCGTAGGGCTGCTCACAGAAGGTCTTCTCTGCTGGCTGTCACCACGTCGAATGATGCTGATCGCATTTTTATATTTGTAAAGGAGTCTGTGTGCCTCATTTGTATTGGTGTCCAGTTTGAAGTTTTTAATATTATTAATATTGCGCAGTGACCTGTATTTGGAGGGGGAATGATTCCCATGTTGGTTATTCTGTTAATTGTTGATCTATGTCATAGTATTTTATCTGGAGAGGTTAAGTGTGTGATTCTGCCTGAGGGGACTCTGGTTGGTCCTGGTAATGGTTTGTATTAGTTGAAGTAGTTCTTGTCTTTTGGGGTTGATTATTTGGTCCCCAAATATGTAGTGTTGTGTATTGTTGTCTGCCATGAAAATGAGTCTATTGTAGGAGCCTAAGTGTTGTAGGTCGGTAGGTAACTGCTGTATATACTGTAGCCATTTGAAAGTGATATCCAGGAGTTATTGCTTTTACAAGTAACGCCTCCCGTTCCCCATTGTCACGTGGTATTTCAATTTGTTCTAATTTTAATGTCTGTTTCCCCCCCCCTGAAGGCCTAAATGTTGTATGGTGAGAAAGTGAATTTGTCTGCTTTGATTAAAAATGTATCATTGAGTTATAATGTCTGCTTCGTATTTGCCTGCTATTTTGTCTAAATGTATCCTGCTTGAATATAGGACACGTATGTTGCAGTGTAGTAGTTTAAAGGTGTTTCTGTGTTATTTGATGGGCCATGATGTTTTTTTAAAGATGTAACGGTCCGGGAGGGGGTGTGTCGAGGCCTGGGGGGAAAGATGGCTGATCACGTGGGTTTGACATTTCGTGTCTGAACTTATCTATGAAAATGTCAATTTTATTGTTGTTGGGGCGATTTTTACTTTTTTGTTGAGAAGGCGTTTGGTTAAGCTATTTACAATAGTAGTAGCTGTTTTGTGTTAATTTTGAGTGACTGCTGCCAATGATGTGATTAGACTATATTCTAATTTGTTTGTCTCCTCCACATAGTTTTGATTGATTGTTATAATGTTATATAAAGTTCTTATCGGAATGTTTAAATTCATTTAATAACGAGATGTTGGAATTTCCTTCTATTGCATTGTTGTTACTTTTTCATTTGAGTTTTCGGTTGGTCTCTCCTCATTATTTGAATCTCGCTTTTGTTGTTGGGCTTTGTCCAGGGGACAGAGGAATTTGGTTTTTTTTTATTTTTCACCCTAGCCAGTTGACTTTTTATGTCTGTGGTCGTGGTTGGGGAGTGGAACGAGCAGGGGGATATTTTGAAGTTCCTGTGGAGGGGGAGTTTGATATTTGGGGTAAAGTGTGCATAGTATCTGGCCCGTGTAATGTGTGTCGCTGTCACATGTGGAGCAGTGTTTTGTTGAATTTGTGCAGGTATTTGGAGGGTTACCATAAATGTGACTTTTTTTTATTATCTACTGCTAATTTACAATCTATTATCAAATGACAGTAAGTAAATTTGTTAAAGTAATGACTTGTAAGGAGAGTACTGTCCATTAGACAACATTTTATGTGAAAATGAAAGGAAGTTCTAATATTTTCTTTCTTTTTAATCTTCTAATTTCTTCACTGTTGTCTAGAAGACTGATTGCTGGTTGATTAGGATGAACTTCTAGCCGCCTTCAGTGAAATGTGTTTCAGATGAAATACATCAAGATTCTGATTAATAAGGGAAAAAAATCAACTTCCTGATGATTGTTAGCCAGGCCATTGGAATTCTCCGTAAATAGTTTCTTGGATTCGTTAAAATTGAGTGTACATTAGTACGCTGTTCTTTTGCTTATAAAGAGTTCATAACCCTGAAATCTCTTGCCTACCATTGAGCACCGGTACAGGGTGCAGCAGCCGAAATTAAACCTGCTGCAACAGGGTTAAGTTAAAGTTTACCCAAACCTTTTCCGGTTTTACCCAAAGATATAGCTTCCATAGTTTTATTATGTGGAATTGCTTCTAATTTATTTTTATTACTTTTAGATCACCTATAGATTTTGCTATGGCTGTTCCACCCCCCGCCAAAGATCCTAAAGCACCCAATCCAGCAAATATGGGAAGCAGTGGTAAAATTCCACCACTTTTTTTTAAACACAAGTTTTTCTTTTACGTTTTTGTCTTTTTTTATTGTTTTATTAATTTTAGGTTTTATAGCTCCTTATAACTCATTAATGTTTCCTTTTTTGACGTCATTTCTTTTTATTGATGGCCCCATTTAAATTGTTTTAACTACAAAGGCAGCAACTTTTTAACCAAATGAAGCGTCTGAAGGCTAAAGTCGTTCACCAGCCTGTTTTTACAAGGTCAAGATCTGCCATTCGCTGACTCGGTGCATCTAAATATTTGGAATATGCTATATCGTGAAGCTTCATCTAGGTTGTTAATACCTACGTCTCCTCTTGCTAATCTCTTTTGCAGTTTGGTTCCAGGACCATAAAAATTGTACCCAGGAATGTGTAGTTCCACAGGGAGTTTATTAAGTGTATTTAACAGTACTCTCCCCAACTTCCTTTTGGTTACACACTTTGGCATAACGTAATGTTATTTTTTGTAGCATCAACTTTTATATTGTTTTCAAATTATACTTTTACTATTTTACCAACAGAGGTCTCTAGTAATAATTTATTTTTTTGGTAGGAAGTTAAGTTATTAAAAAAAATACACACTCATTTTGTTACAATATTTTATTAAATTTATAAAATGTATTCATACTGTATACATAAAGGTTGTAAATAAAATACCATACATTACTTGCTTTCTTCACTAATTAGCGAATAAAAACATTTGTCTTTGCACTCTTGAAAAACTGTCTCTATTTTCACGTGTAACTTTAACAAATTTTTGACTCGATTCGCCATGCACAGAAAATGTGCTACACTTAATCCACCACCATCCGTTTCTGTTCTACCTTTGTTGCTGGAGTAAAATTTTGTGAACTTAGTTTCCAAGTTGTAACGTACAAAAAACACTCACCAAATATTTGTTGTATCGTTTGTGACTCTGGAGCTTGTTTGGCAACTAAAACAAAGTCCCCTTTATCTCCAAAGGAAGTTATATCCACATTTTGGTTTTGAATTAAATACTCCTCACATTCACCAACCCTTAAATAACAGCGTTGCTGTTCAGGATTGTAAATGTTTAGTGTTATATCAATGTATGTTTCATTTAAGGGGCTTGACAAATACACCATTGTTTTATCATCCACACAACTTACTTTAGCTGTTTCAGGTTTTGTCCAAAATCTTTAATTGCCAATTTTATTTTGTTTTAAACTTATATTTAAAAACAACTTGTTGCCTATGTGTATGTATTCCATGGTAATGATTCTTAACCAACAGACAATAAAACACTAACTGAGCAAATCTGTTGTAGACGTAGTTTTATTAGTTAAGTCCAGTGTTACTTGTACTTTTGTTACAATTTTCTACATTGTTTTTTTTTTCATTTTGCTAAATGTACACAACACACTTTTTATTACAAAGTCTCTAATCATTGTTTCTTTCCCAAGTAACTGGTTTACTACAACACACCCAATGTTTATTTCCATCACAGTGCTCTAAGTGATGCAATGATTGCATTTGTTTAAACATAAAATAGCACCACAGTTTATTTTTTATAACACTTATTGTTCACTTGTATTTGTACTTTGTGGTAACACATGTCAGATTGAAATTGTTGTTTTTTTTTCCCTCGTATATTAGTGCGTAATTTTCAGAACCAAGTTTTTCCACAACAGCACCCTCCATACACGAAAATCTGTATGGAAGAAACACACTGAATCCTTCCTATAAATCAAGTAAAATGTTTTTACCAAACTTTGTTTCAAGAGCTTTAGCTTTTGTAATCACATATGGTCCGTGTTTTTCAAGACTATTTAAATTTTTTGTAACATTAAAGTAATACGTTGCTCCTATTTCATTAAAAGTTTCACATACAGTATAATTTAAAAGTATTGTATCATCAGAAGACGCACTGTCCACTCGTTGGGGTACAATTCTTCGTTGTTTATTTTTTTTTTATTTTTTGACTCTCCGCAAACTCCAACGGTACTACTACTCATTCTGATTTTATAAGCAGGTTAACACAAACCAAATTCTTAGGCAACAATGATATTATGACACATTTTGTTTGTGCTTTTATAAGTAATATATATGTATATAATTTCAATTCCTTGTGGATTTTTTCATGTTGAGACTTGAAAGTAGTTTTGAAGTTCCTTAGGACAGGTTACTGGTCCGACGCTAAGTAGTCCAGTGGTAGGGCTGCTACCTTTTAGACTCTGGACAGACATTAGGATACCGCATTTACTCAGTACCCGATGGATCGGCTATACCGCCGTGTCTCGGTCCTCAGAGTCTCGTTTGTGAAAACGGGTTGTACCACGAGAAGGTGAGGATGAGAATTGGGTAGGAAAGGTTATATACACGTCAGTACCCCTTACAACCCTTATATATATTACGTCACAAAACGTAATCAATTTTAATTAATTTTTTTGCTCTTGGTCAAAAAAAGTCACATGTTAAATTTTACACAAGTTTAATCAGTTTTAAAAATACCACTATTGCAACATATTTTAACTGTTTCTTTAAAATAGTTTACAAAAACATTACAATTCATGTTACAAAATGTTTTCTTTTTTACATAAGGTTCAAAGCATACTGTATACAAGCTTTAACATTTTTTTTGTTACAAAAACCATTATTTTAACTCACCCTCAACAACAATAATCATCATCACAATTACCACATGCTTCAACAGTATCTTTAACTTCTCTCAAAAATATTTCACAATTCATGTCACAATTTGTACCACATGTTTTTAGATAAATCTCACTTGGAACAGTGCAAGTTGTAACATGTTCTCTCCCATTACACGTTTCGTTGTGGGATACGTCACCGTGACAATCTATTTCCCCAGCTAATTGTTTTGGTGGATTTCCGCAGGGTAATAATGTTACCATTTCTGTATGTAGTTGATTAGGTCAGTGTATGATTACATCACGATCAAAAGTATTGTAACAATCTAAAATCACGTTCATGGCACTATCGTAATAGCGTCTCACTATAAAGGTGTGCAGTGTGACAATCTATTTCCCCAGCTAATTGCCGTGGTGGATTTCCGCAGGGTAATAATGTTAGCATTTCTGTATGTAGTTGATTAGGTCCGTGTATGATTACATCACGATCAAAAGTATTGTAAGAATCTATAATCACGTTCATGACACTATCGTAATAGCGTCTCACTATAAAGGTGTGCAGTGTGACAATCTATTTCCCCAGCTAATTGCCTTGGTGGATTTCCACAGGGTAATAATGTTAGCATTTCTGTATGTAGTTGATTAGGTCCGTGTATGATTACATCACGATCAAAAGTATTGTAAAAATCTATAATCACGTTCATGACACTATCGTAATAGCGTCTCACTATAAAGGTGTGGCAGTGTGACAATCTATTTCCCCAGCTAATTGCCTTGGTGGATTTCCGCAGGGTAATAATGTTAGCATTTCTGTATGTAGTTGATTAGGTCCGTGTATGATTACATCACGATCAAAAGTATTGTAAGAATCTATAATCACGTTCATGACACTATCGTAATAAGCGTCTCACTATAAAGGTGTGCAGTGTGACAATCTATTTCCCCAGCTAATTGCCTTGGTGGATTTCCGCAGGGTAATAATGTTAGCATTTCTGTATGTAGTTGATTAGGTCCGTGTATGATTACATCACGATCAAAAGTATTGTAAAAATCTATAATCACGTTCATGACACTATCGTAATAGCGTCTCACTATAAAGGTGTGCAGTGTGACAATCTATTTCCCCAGCTAATTGCCTTGGTGGATTTCCGCAGGGTAATAATGTTAGCATTTCTGTATGTAGTTGATTAGGTCCGTGTATGATTACATCACGATCAAAAGTATTGTAAGAATCTATAATCACGGTCATGACACTATCGTAATAGCGTCTCACTATAAAGGTGTGCAGTGTGACAATCTATTTCCCCAGCTAATTGCCTTGGTGGATTTCCGCAGGGTAATAATGTTAGCATTTCTGTATGTAGTTGATTAGGTCCGTGTATGATTACATCACGATCAAAAGTATTGTAAGAATCTATAATCACGTTCATGACACTATCGTAATAGCGTCTCACTATAAAGGTGTGCAGTGTGACAATCTATTTCCCCAGCTAATTGCCTTGGTGGATTTCCGTCGCAGGGTAATAATGTTAGCATTTCTGTATGTAGTTGATTAGGTCTGTGTATGATTACATCACGATCAAAAGTATTGTAACAATCTAAAATCACGTTCATGGCACTATCGTAATAGCGTCTCACTATAAAGGTGTGCAGTATAATCACGTGACAATCTATTTCCCCAGCTAATTGCCTTGGTGGATTTCCACAGGGTAATAATGTTAGCATTTCTGTATGTAGTTGATTAGGTCCGTGTATGATTACATCACGATCAAAAGTATTGTAAAAATCTATAATCACGTTCATGACACTATCGTAATAGCGTCTCACTATAAAGGTGTGCAGTGTGACAATCTATTTCCCCAGCTAATTGCCTTGGTGGATTTCCGCAGGGTAATAATGTTAGCATTTCTGTATGTAGTTGATTAGGTCCGTGTATGATTACATCACGATCAAAAGTATTGTAAGAATCTATAATCACGTTCATGACACTATCGTAATAGCGTCTCACTATAAAGGTGTGCAGTGTGACAATCTATTTCCCCAGCTAATTGCCTTGGTGGATTTCCGCAGGGTAATAATGTTAGCATTTCTGTATGTAGTTGATTAGGTCCGTGTATGATTACATCACGATCAAAAGTATTGTAAAAATCTATAATCACGTTCATGACACTATCGTAATAGCGTCTCACTATAAAGGTGTGCAGTGTGACAATCTATTTCCCCAGCTAATTGCCTTGGTGGATTTCCGCAGGGTAATAATGTTAGCATTTCTGTATGTAGTTGATTAGGTCCGTGTATGATTACATCACGATCAAAAGTATTGTAAGAATCTATAATCACGTTCATGACACTATCGTAATAGCGTCTCACTATAAAGGTGTGCAGTGTGACAATCTATTTCCCCAGCTAATTGCCTTGGTGGATTTCCGCAGGGTAATAATGTTAGCATTTCTGTATGTAGTTGATTAGGTCCGTGTATGATTACATCACGATCAAAAGTATTGTAAGAATCTATAATCACGTTCATGACACTATCGTAATAGCGTCTCACTATAAAGGTGTGCAGTGTGACAATCTATTTCCCCAGCTAATTGCCTTGGTGGATTTCCGCAGGGTAATAATGTTAGCATTTCTGTATGTAGTTGATTAGGTCTGTGTATGATTACATCACGATCAAAAGTATTGTAACAATCTAAAATCACGTTCATGGCACTATCGTAATAGCGTCTCACTATAAAGGTGTGCAGTATAATCACGTGACAATCTATTTCCCCAGCTAATTGCCTTGGTGGATTTCCGCAGGGTAATGTTAGCATTTGTGTATGTAGTTGATTAGGTCAGTGTATGATTACATCACGATCAAAAGTATTGTAACAATCAAAAATCACGTTCATGGCACTATCGTAATAGTGTCTCACTATAAAGGTGTGTAGTATAATCACGTGACAATCTATTTCTCCAGCTAATTGCCTTGGTGGATGAGTATTTTATCTGGCGACGTGACCTGTTGGCCGGCTATGGATGGTGTGCGTGCGTGTATGGCCTGGTACTTGTAAAAAAGTTAGATTGGGACGTGTTAGATGTCGGACTAGAGTGCGGCCTTTTGCATTTTCTAATCGGTCATTAAAGAATGGATGGTGTGCGTTAAGGTCGCCAGTGAGTATCAGATTTCTGTGTGTGAGTAGGCCTACATTGATAGGCCTGTTGGGCGAACTATAGTATGTGGCTACGTGTAGTGTCTGCTGTAGTAGTTGAATTTTACAGAGCACTGCATCTTCGTGTTCGAAATTGTTTGGGAGTTTGATACGTGTCGAGGGAATATGTTTTTTTAATGAGAATAGCAGTGCCCCAGAGGCCTGTATGTAGGTCGTGTCAGTATATGTTGTATGAAGGAATGTTAACTGTCGTGTCTGGTTTTAACCTGGTTTCATTAAGTGTAATGATGTCTGGTGAGTGTTCGTGTAATAGGTGTTGTAATTCTGTGTGATTATTATAATAGTGTCTGATGGTATGGTGTAAATGGTCCCCATATTAAGTATTGCTAATTGGTGTGGTGTTGGTGTCACATGGTTGTGGTGGCTGTAGGTGTTGTAATGTGGCCGTGAACTGTGTTAGCAATTTTTCTATTTTATTTTCGAAGTCCCGCTTGATGTTACATACACGTCCATGGCCGAGCCAAACTTTCCCATATGTACTGTTTTGCCGAAAGTTTTCTTATTGTGGGAATTTAGGGCCGTGTTTGTGTTGGTCATGTGTTCGGGCTTGGTTATGGATTTGGCCACCGCCGCTACGTACTGTATTAACCTGGTTTCAAGTTGTTCCAATTTTTGGTTGACGTATTCCTCCATTTGTATCTTGAGGACCTGTGTAGCTAGATCTGTGGGCGGGGAAGTTTTAGTTTCTGTGATTTTGGCCGCATATGTGACCGGTGTTAGATGTTGTGTGGCTTTAGTCTCGTTTGGAGAGAGGCCTGGAAAGTCTTGAGATTGGAATTGGCTTGGTTTTTTTGGGCGGGGGAGGAGGGTCTTGGCGGATTAGAGGTGTATGCTTAGGCTCTGTTTATTTCGTGCTTCTTGTAGAGGGTGTTAACTGCCCCGCATGTGTGACATTTTTTATCATTTTGACAAGTAGATGTATTGTGTCCATATTGCTGGCATCTTTTACAGGGAATGTGGCGGATTTCGTCAGGTGGTGGGACCACTTTGTACCGCCGGTTTGCCATTCAAAGGCCGTGGGTCAAAAGGGACTTGATGGTGCCCTGATTCGTGGAAAATATTCTGATGAGTGGCGTATTTCCGTTGTTCTTTATTCTAGTGACTTGAGAGAAATCAATTACCTCTGCCGCGAGCTCCTCCATGACATCGTTTATTTCGATGTCCGGATTTACGCCCAGGACGACGACGTTGGCCTCTCTTGGGGCTACTGTGGCTGTATGGGACTGGCTTTTGTCGCTAGGGACAGTGTATTTTGAGTTGGGGCCAAATTTGCTGGACGGGATCTGCTCTTGGAAACGTTTCACTAGAGTCTCTTTTTGTTTTATTTACTGGTATCGACGACTATTTCTAGCGTCATGGCCCTTATCAGAAAGTAGTTATCTTTTGGTTTGATGGCAATTTTGTGTCCTTGGGAGAGAGGTCCTCTCTTCGGGTTAGAATTTAGATTTAATGAATTTATTATTTGTTTATTTTTCTTGAATTAAACTTCTCAGTCTTAAAATGTGTTGCTTAATGTAAGAGGTGTCTAATTGTTCTGTATCTAAGTGTAGTGTGTATGTGTGTAGTTCCTATTGTATTTACAGTTGGGTTGTGGTGATTAGTGTAGTTGTTTTGTAGGTTAGCTGCCAGTGTTTTGATGTGATCTAATAGATATGGGAGCTCTATTGCGTCATGGAGAACTGCTATTTGAGTTTGTCTATCAGCTTTTAGTATGATTCTTAAGATTCTGTTCTGGATTCTCTGAAGTATATTCATGTATCTAATTGCAGCATGTCCCAAGGCTGGACTAGCATATGTTGTGCATGTTCTTATTAGTGTAGTGTATAATGTGCGTTTTAGTTTGAGTGTAATTGTGTTGGAGTTTAATATTGGGTATATTTGTCCAAGTCTGTATAGTGTTTTCTGTTTAAGTTTTTCTATATGTGATTTGAATGAAAGTTTATGGTCAAGTGTAACGCCTAGGTATTTGACTGTGTTTTTGTATTCTAGGCGCGTGTTATTTATGTGTAGTTGTGTTGGATTTGGACGTCTTTTAGTGAATATTATGGCCTGTGTTTTCTCTGCGTTTATTTTGATTCTCCATTTGGAGAACCAGTTTGCGAGTCTATTTATGTGTGTTTGAAGTTTGTCTGTAGCTGTATTTATATTATCATGTGTGTAGTAGATGGCGGTGTCGTCTGCAAATTGTGCTGTGTTTACGTATCGGGATGTGGGGATGTCTGCTGTGTATATGTTGTATAGTGTTGGGGCTAATACCGAACCTTGAGGGACTCCTGCTTTGGCGGGGTGACTAGCTGATTTTTGCCCATTGTATATGGATTGGAATGTCCTGTGTTTAAGAAAACTATGTATTAGATGTGTGTACGTGTCTGGAATGTTGGTTTGTGTTAATTTGTATATGAGGCCTGTGTGCCAAGTTGAGTCAAAAGCTTTTTCTATGTCGTAGAAGACTGCAGCAGTATGCTTTCTCTCAAGATAGCCAGTAGTGATATCATCTACTAGTCTAGTTAGTTGAAGTGTGGTAGAGTGTTCGTTTCGGAAAGCAAATTGTGAGTTTGGTAGTATGTCAGTTAGGTATGGAGTGAGTCTGCTGAGTATTATTCTCTCCAACACTTTTCCTGTGTGATCTAGTAGGCTGATAGGTCTATAGTTTTGTGGAAAAAGTGGATTTTTTCCAGGTTTGTGGATGGGAATAATGTAAGCGTGTTTGTAAGAGGTAGGGAAGTGATGGAGGCGTAGGGAGGCGTTGAAGAGTTTAGTTAGATGTACAATTGCTTTCCTAGGTAGTTCTTTTAGTGCCTGTACTGGGAGTTTATCTGGTCCTGGGGCTTTATTATTACCTATTTTATTGACAATTTTCCTGATTTGGGTAGGCGTAGTTAGTGGGATATTGAATGTTGGTGGAGTGAGTAAGTAGTCTTTAGTTTGTCTTACGATTCTCGCTCTGAAGTTGTCATAAGTGTAGTCATTAGTTCTGGATCTGAATTGGTCTTCAAGCGAGTCTGCGAAGGCATTTGCTTTTTCAATATTGGTGAATATTAGTCCATTTCTGCTGTGGATGGGCTGAATACGTTTTTTCTTGCTTTTGGTAAAACTTCTGACTAACTTCCAGGTTTGATCATTTTCTACTGCAGTCTCTAAGTCTTTGTCAAGTTTAGTGATTTTATAGTTTTTAATTAGGTTATGTATTTGTCTAGTTAAGTGATTTAGGTGATGCTTGTCTGCTAGGAGTCTATAGCGTTGCCATATTCTTCTTGTTTGCCTTTTTCCCTAATTAGAGCTTCAAGGCCTGGGATGTCGTGATTAGTCCTTCTTTTACTAATTTCAGTTGTAGTGCAGTCAGTGAAAGTTTGGTGTAGTGTATTTTGGAAAGTTTCAGTTGCCAAGTCTAGTTCCTGAGTTGTTTCTATAGTGATGTTAGGTGAGATTGAGTTAGTATGTGTCTGTACATAGCACAGTGTGTCGTTTTATTTATGTATCAGTAGTTTCAGTTCTGTGGGGATTTAGTGTGATTTCCATTACTACTGGGTTATGGTCTGAATTTAATTCATTTAGGACTTCTAAGTAGTTTATTTGGGGCCTGGGTTTAGTTATGAATATGTCTAGTACATCGGGTAAGTGCCCCTGGTAGTGATAGTGAGTTGGCTGGTCCGGACCAATCACGTCATAGAGTTCATTTAGTGAGTGAGTTAGTAGGGTGCGACCTCTAGCATTTGTGGTACGAGAGTTCCAAGCAATATTTTTTGCATTAAAATCTCCACCAAAAATGAAGTTGTCAGAGTTTCTAGTTAGTGTGTCTAGTTCTTGTAGTTGTAGGTTGGGTCCTGGAGGAATGTAAACAGCACCTATGGTGCTAGCAGTGTGGTTACAGTATAGTTGGATGGCAGTTAGTTGAATGTTTGTAAGTCCCTGTATGTTGACTGGAGAATGCTGGATAGTGGACTTAACTACCACCGCCGTTCCTCCGTGATTTCTGGGTCCCTGTGTTTTATATATGTCGTAGTTTGGAATTCGCCAGATGGTCTGATCTGAGAGTTTCGTTTCTGAAATTAGTGCTATGTCTATGTTAAGTCTTTGGAGTAGTGAGGCGAATTCCAGTCTTTCGCTGGCAATGCCATTGGCATTCCATTGTAGAAGTAGTAGTGAGTCTTTTGAGTCATTTGCTCTAAGGCCCTTGACTTGTAAATGTGGTTAGTAGTGACATGATAGTGTTTACTGTAGGATTTTCTAGAATTTTCTTTATGAGTTCTAAAAGTGTGTGTATGGCGTTACTGTCTAGTGTAGCGGCTGGACTTGTGGTGGAGAGGAGGGGAGTTGTGGAGGGTGCTGGTGTTACGTTAGGTTGGGGTCTAGCCCAGGGTGCTGGAGTGGTTGGGACTATTGGTCTTAATGTTGGGAAGTTTGTAATATTAGGTATTTGTGTGGTGTTTCGTTGTGTATTTTGAGGTCTAGATAAGTATTTCTTATACTCGGGACATTCCCTGAAACTAGCTACATGTCTCCCCTTGCAATTGACACATTTAACTTCTTCTATGTTACAATCCTGTACTTTGTGTGGGCCAGAACATTTCACGCATTTAATGTTTTTTGTGCAGTAGGTTGCTAACTGTCCAAAGCTTTGACACCTGAAGCACTGTGTAGCACCTATTATTGGCTTGTACGTTTCAATTTTGACTGAGATGTGAAAAAGGGATGTGAGCTCTTTAAGTTTTGCTTCTAGTTCCGGGGTTTTTGCGAATGAGAGAATCCAGACGGGGAGTGGGGATTTTTGTCTTTCACCATTGTTATAAGTAGTTTTTTCCAGTTGTCTAACATTCTTGATTAGGTATTGTTTGTGCAGCAGTTCGTCCATTATATCGTTAGGTGTAATGTTTATAGGCAGTCCTTTGAGTGTGACTCTATGTGTAGGGTCTGTCCCGAAAGCATATGTATGATATGGGATGCTATTGTGTGTAAGTCTGGTTTTAACGTGTTCATATGCTTCCTGTGTGTTTGTGGTGATTTTCAGTGAGTTATTGTTATATTTCATAGTTACATCTTTAATGTGTTTGCCAGTTAATTCTACTAGAGTTGCAGCTTTCACATTCTTTAGTTCTGCAATGATAGGGGGAGGTTTTTTCAGATTTATTTGGGTTGCAATATTTTCGGAATTTTCTGTGGCTATGGGTGATTCATTAAGTATTTGAAAGCTATTTTTAGTTGGGAGGGGCTGGTTTTTGTCTTCCACTTGGGAAGCTTTAGCGGGGTTCTTGGGTAGTATGAAATTGTCTGCCGTGGCATTTGGTGTGCTATTGCTTTGGCAGCCGTCCATTTTCTCAGGTCGGGGTTGGTATTTTGTCATAAAATGACGGAAGACGGGGCTGGAGTTTCCCTGTCCTTATCCCGGGATCGGATAAGGCTTGGGGCTTGACGGGAGTTAGGAAGAGGTAGCGCCGTGCGCCCGGGGTGAGGGAGGGGGAAAGGGATTGCAACTGTAGCTGTAGTAGACAATTTGCTTTGCTTGGCGTATGTGCCCGCAGGCCGGCGGCTTTAATTGCTCAGGGAGGTCGTAGGTCGAAGGCAGGCTCCCACCGAAGAAAACCGAGGTCTCTTGTAGCTAGTCGCAGTAGCCAGAGTAGTAGTCTGCTTAAGCTCCTCGTCGAATCGACTACGTTTCGCCACGCCGTATCTGTTTGGTTGTCTTCTGGTACCGACGAGAGAGTTTTTCTCGTCATGACCCAAAAGATGAGGTGCTGGTCTGGAGGTGGTTGCAGAAGGTTTTCGCAAAAAGAGTAGTCCTCTTATTGCGGTGTGAGTTGTGTGATGAGGGTGGTTATGTATGTTAGGATAGTGGGGTTTTGGAGTAGTAGTGTGATTATGTTCATGATGTGTTGGAGAGATTCGGGGGGGATCTGTGTGATGAGGGGTAGGAATTGTTGAATATAGGGATTGGATAGGATTTGGATGATAGGGGAAGTTGTGGGGTTTTGTGGGTTAGGGGAGGGTTGTATAGGATTGGGGACTGGATCGGGGTTTCTTGTGGGTGGACTAGGTTTTTCAGGAGTCTTTTGCCTAGTCGGTTGTTGCCCTGGTCGCCTGGATTGCAGGTATCTTTGGAACACGGGACACTGCCGATGGCTCGCCGCGTGTTCCATGCCGCAGTTGCTGCATTTCGGTGTAGTTTGGTCACATTCAGCTACTTTGTGTTCTCCCGAGCACCGGACACATCTCGTCGCCCTGTAGCAGTGCACCGCGATGTGTCCGAATCCCTGGCACTTGAAGCATTGTGTGCCTGATACCGGTTTCTTGTATGGTTCCAGGTGGACTTTGATGCCGAATAGTTCGTCGAGCTCTTTCAATTTTGTCGGCAGGTCCTTCGTTTTTAGGAATGTCAGGATGAAGACTGGGAGTAGTATTATTTTCTTCTCGCCGTTTTCTAGACGTCGTTTGTTGAATAGTATTCTTGTTTCATAGATGTGGTAATCTCCTTGTGTTTTAGTTCTTCTCTCACTTCTTTTGGAGTTATGGAGGTTGGTAGTCCTTTCAAGGCAACCTTGAAGATTGGTACACGGCCGTAACCGTGAGTGTAGAAGGGAGTTTTTGTTTCCTTTAGGTGGTTGATGGCCACGTGGTATGCTTTCTCGGTTGTAGTGCGTATCGTGAGACGGCTTTTGCTGTACCGCATTGATACGTCTTTCCTATTGCCGGCAGTGATGCACTCCAGCTGGTAGGGGGTGATGTTCTCGATGGTGGCCACTATGGGTGGTGGCGTTTCTTCCTTGTCGTTATCTAGGTGTTCAAAGAGATTTCTTGTTTCTATTGGTGCGTAGGTTCTCGCAGTGCGGTTCTTCTTCGCAGTGTGCCGGGCGGGTGGAGAGGAGAATCCCTCCTCATCCATGCCCTTTCTGGTTGGCTTCATCGCAGTCGGTCGGTTCAGCGTAGTGGGTACTCCAATGGTGTGTTGTATCCACGTCGATAGCTACCTCGATGATGAACGTTTCATGGCCGCAGCCAAGAATTTATGAGGTTCTCCAGAATACCGGTTCGAGTAGACCTTGATTCTGTCATAGATGTGTCGATTGGATTTTTTTTTCTGCGATTGTTGGGGTATACGTTGTGTTGGTAGGCCCGAGAACCTCTAGTTCTGGGGCCTTAGGTGATGCTTGGGAGTTGGGAATTTGCGTTTAATCGCAGCGTTATAGTTCCCCAGGCTATTGATGAGGGTGTTTGGATTGTTTTTTGCTTTTGAATACATTTTTTGCGTTAGTGATTTTAACACATCTATGACTGGTTTTACTCTTAGTTGCTGGTGTATGTCGGTTACTCTTGTACCGAAAGGAAATTTGCCAATTGTGCGTAGACACTTATTCTGGAGAACCTGAAGTTTGTTAATGTTGCTAATTGACAGTGTGAACCAGGCAGGCGCTGCGTATGTCAGTAAGGATCTCAGATATGCATTGTATATCGCAATCTTAGTAGGAATTGGCACGTGTTCATTTTTCAACAGGAGTCTGAGCTGGGCGAGACGTTTATAGAATTTCTTTCTGATTTCTTTAATGTGTGAGGTCCAGCACAGTCTCCTGTCGTAGGTCAGTCCGAGGTATCGAATGAATGGCTGATAATGGATAATCGCGGTTTTGTATTCGAGATTTTCGATACCTTTCAGCTTGTATTTAGTCGAAAAAATGATAGATTGAGTTTTTTGGCTCCCTATTTTGATCTTCCACTTATCAGCCCATTCCTCTATTTCCCGTAAGTGCCTTTGCACCTTCCTACATGTAATTTTTGCGTGTTTGCCTTTGGCGAAGATTGCGATATCGTCTGCATATACCGCTAGCTGAGTTTGAGGATTCCTGGGAACGTCAGCCGTGTAAATATTATATAGGGTGGGGGACAAGACGGACCCTTGAGGGACTCCTGCCTCCATGACTCGGGTGGAGGAGAGCGCATGTCCTTCTGCTGCTGTGAACTGTCTTTTTAAGGAAATCGGAGATGATTCGCAACATCCCTGCCGAATAACCGAGGCCTTTCATTTTGAACAGTAGGCCCGCATGCCAGGTCGAGTCATAGGCTTTTTCCACGTCTAGAAAAACGGCTACTGTGCTTTCATTATTATTGAAGCCTAGCGAGACGAACTCGGTGAGCCTAGTTAGTTGGAGTGTAGTGCTCCGGCCTGGCATGAAGCCAAACTGTTCGTCTGGAATGATGTTGTTTTCCTTTGTTGTAGCTTCGATCCTTCTTAATAGGATTCTTTCAAATATTTTTCCCAGACAGCTAAGGAGGCTGATTGGCCTGCGGTTATTAGGGAACAACGGATCCTTTCCTTCCTTGGGGATTGTGATAATCTTGGCTATCTTCCAAGCCCTAGGAAAGGTCGTGAGGCGTAGAGCCTCGTTGTATAGGAATCTTAGGTATAATAATGAATTGGGAGGGATGTGCTGAATCATCTCGTTTGTGATCCCGTCCAGACCAGGGGCCTTCTTTCTTGGTGCTTTTTTGATGATTTTTTGGACCTCTGATCTGGATATGGGGCGAACCTGATTTACTTCGCGCTTTCTATCAATCCGTCTTGCCTCCCTTTCGACTGTTCGTTCCCAGTCGTCGTCAAAGTCATCGGATTCGTGGGGCCTAAATGTGAGTTCCAGGGAGTCGGCAATGGCCTGTGCTTTGTCTAGGGGCTCGAATTTGAGGTCGTTCGGTCCATGAATAGGCTGATTTTTAAAGGTGTTACTGAATTTCAATCTCCTAGTGATGGGCCAAATATTTCCCTTCGCGACTGCCTCCTTTATCTCTTCCTGGAACTTTTTGTTCTTATGTTCGCGGATGAGTCTATGAATCCGATTAGTGACAAAATTGAGGGCACGTTTGTCCTCTGGTCTTCTGTATCGTTGCCAGCGCTTTCTTACTATTTTATTTTGGTTTACTAGCTGTCCTACCTCTGGAATGTTCCCGGGGTGGCTGGCCTGTCTGGGGGAATAGGCGTTAGATTTATAGCAATCCATTAACGTGTTTGTAAGAATTTCTATTTCGTTATCTAATGTCTCCTTGTTGAGGGTCCTACTGGTGTTTTGGAAATATGTGATTCCCGCAAGGTCCGTTGTATATTTACTCCAATCTGTGATATTTATCCTGTTCGTAGGATAGGGCCTGTTAACTACCGTGTCTAATGTTAGAAGCACCGGCGAATGATCTGAGTTCAGGTCGTGGAGCGTGGAGAGCTCTATTACTGTAGCCTCTGATTTGATTAGAAATATGTCCAGCACATCGGGGCTTGCTTGGAGTCTGTGTGGATAGTGAGTTGGTTCTAGAGGTCCCAATATGTCATAGCCATTGGTCTCTGCATGCTGTTGGAGGATGCGTCCTCTCGGCGATATCAGCCTTGAGTTCCAAGCTACATTTTTGGCATTGAAATCGCCTCCTATGATGAAGTTTGACCGAACGCGAATGAGGAAGTTCAGATCAGCGTCAATAAACGGTTTCGAAGGAGGCTGATATGCCGAGCAGACAAGCGTTTCCTTCCCTTTTATTTCAAGTATAACTGCTGTTGCCTGAGTGTTAATGAGTAGAGGCAGAGGGGCCTGAACATGACATATTGTGGACCGGGTGGCTATCGCCGTGCCTCCGTGTGCTGGATTGGGACCTGGGGTCAAATATACTTTGTAGCCTGGCACGCGCCAGGTGAACCAGGGCGGTTTGCGGGTCTCCTGGACCAATAAGACGTCTATGGATTCTCGTTGTATAAAATCCTCGAGGTTCAGATATTCGGACATTAGTCCATTTATGTTGATGCTGACAATGTTTAGGGTTTTAGTACCCATTTTCGATGTTAAGCAGTTCCATTATACCGCTGCAGAGGGCAGTGATCCTTCCAAATGTATCAGTTTGACGTTTTACGTCTAACATTATTTGTTTGAATTTCGTGATATATTCTTTTATCGCTCCAGATGTTAGCCATGCTAGAATATCTCGGAATTCGTTTCCTTCTGATGATTGGACCTGAGGGGTCTCAACTCTAACGCTATTGGTCAGGCCAGGCGCGGCCGGGATCCTCCCCTCCCTTACTGGCAGACTTGGGAAATCTGCGCTTGAGAAAGTTGGGTTCGCTTGTTGCTTGATTGTTCTCCTTTGCCTATTTTCTAACACTTTGCGTGCTACACTGCAACCTCTGAAGTTGGCAGGGTGTTCTCCTCCACAGTTCACGCATTTAGGGGGAGTCTCGATGGATTTCTTGCAGTCCTTCGTGTTATGGGCTCCGGTGCACTTCACGCAGCGTTCATTTAGATGGCAGAACTTAGCCTTATGGCCAAAGTTCTGGCATCGGAAACATTGCTGAATTCCCGGTTGCCCTTTATACTCCTCTATTCTTATCTTGAAGTGGAACAGCCCGGTAAGCTGTTTGAAAGCATTAGTATTCTCTTCGACTTTTGGAAGGGTCACTATCCATACGGGCAATGGAACTATTTCCTTCACACCGTTCGAATCCATGGACGTCTTTTTGATTTGGCGTACCCCGATGACGTCTATTTGTTCCTGAGCTATTCCCGAAAGGATCTTAACTGGGTCAAAGGTAGGTGGGAGGCCTCTAATGACAAATTTAACGAACTTGCGTGTGTCCGTGTCGAAAGAGTAGTATTCTGTTTTATCCTTCAATAATTTCTGACATAGAGCGTTATAGTCCACGGGCGTCGTGGTCTTGAATCTTAGGCCCCTAGCCGTATATATTATCTGGTGTTCGCTTTCGAGAATGTTCTGTAATTCCTCGATATATTTCTCTGAGATTTCTTTAACATAAATCATGATCGGAGGTAGGAATTTCTTACGATTTGGACTATCACTAGTTTGACTGGCGTTTTCCGTCGAGTTCCCTAGTACTGGGTGAGGCAATGAAACGGCACGATTTGGACTCCGGCTGACGGGCGCAGTGGGGGGTTATGGGAGTGGGGGAAACGACCTTGAGCATCTAGACAAGTGGAAATTTCAGTAGCCATGGAGCGTTGGTCAAGCGTGCAACGTGCGTTTGCTGTAAAAGCATATTATAAAAACATGGATAGTGTGGTTGGTGCCCAACGTGCTTTCCGTCTTAAGTTTAATCTACCGCCACGGGCTCCCGTGCCATCGAGGAAAGCTATCCTCCTGTGGGTGAAAAACTTTGAAGCCACTGCAAGCACGACGAAGAAAATTGGTGGTAGTGAAAAAACAATCAGGACCCCAGAGAACATTGATCGTGTGCGCGATGCATTAACACGAAGTCCGCGAAAATCAGCAAGGCGGCACAGCGCTCAACTTGGTCTCAGCAATCGATCAGTGAGACGGATTTTGAAGAATGACCTACACTATCACCCATACAAAATGCAGATAGTGCAAGCCCTACAACCTAACGATTACAATCATCGCATACGCTTTTGCCAAGCGATGCTTAATGTTATCGGAACAAATGGAGAAAGAGTGCATAACTTATGGATGAGTGATGAAGTCCACTTTCACCTTAGTGGTTACGTTAACAAGCAGAACTTCCGGTATTGGTCCGCAAATAACCCACGTGATCTTCATGAAAAACCTCTCCATTCTGAAAAAGTAACAGTTTGGTGTGCAGTATCTTCTCGTGGACTCGTGGGACCCTATTTTTTTGAAGATGAACATGGTAACACAGTAACGGTGAACTCTGAACGTTATGCTGACATGTTAGTAACTTTTGGTCTGCCTGGCATCGATCAGTATGATCCAGATGAAGAAACACTCTTCCAGCAAGATGGTGCAACAAGCCATACTGCTAATGTCTCAATGGGTTTGCTGAGACTCGCTTTTCCAGGACGGCTAATCAGCAAGAATGGTGATATCCCTTGGCCTCCCCGTTCGCCAGATTTGACCGCCCCAGACTTCTTTCTTTGGGGCTATCTTAAATGCAAAGTCTTCGAGGAAAATGCACCAAGAACAAAAGAAGATCTGAAGGAGAGAATCCGGCAGGAAATTAACAACATTCCTTTGCAGATGCTACAGAACGCCATGGGTGGATTTCATCTTAGACTCCAACAATGTGTGCAAAACCAAGGACGTCACCTTACTGGCACCATATTCAAAAAATGATTGTTTTTTAAGGTAAAACATTAATTTCCACTCATGTACTTAAGATTCATGTTCAAATAATTATACTCTTTTTGTAAATATATTATTGGTGATTTTTCAAAATCGTGCCATTTCATTGCCTCACCCTGTATTTCAAATCGGTTCGCGAGGGGTATGGTACGAGTGGGTCCATCACCAGTGCTCTGCTTGGCTGCTTTACTGGGAAGAATGAACCCGTCTGTATCCATATCTACATCTGTGCCTCTTTTCGCCATTCCGGTGAATGGGAGAGACCCGCGGTGGTAGGGGATTCACAGACTCTAAAACTTTAAGAATATCTACTAGCGAGTTAAAATGAGATCCAACACTGAACACAAATAACACCGCCTAGTATCACACTGAACAAGATCACAGCTACCAACTTTAAATGCCTGCCATAGCCTAGCCAAGAGACAGGTAAGCAAAGAAAGAACACTCACGGTTAACTGCCGACGATCGGTTACCATCCGGGTCCTGCGCTGGCCTGGGCTCTAATGATCCAGGTTGCTTAGAAGTCGATGATCCAGCTCTCTGATGATATGATGATGATGATATGTGCTCACCAATGATGGGCCTACAGTAAGAAGATTAGTTTGGCCAAATTGCCATGTGGCTAACTGCCTAAATCGGAAGCTATTCAACACTTCCATTCGGACATAATTTTTTTGAATTTATTTAAATATCTTGATTAAGAACAACTGTTTCAGTTGTCTTAAACTACCTGCTTCTAGCACAGTGTTTCTTCCAAAATCTATTTGTCCGACAGCGTGTTGAATATTACTGTGGTGGTCTTGCTTTTGTCGGACCAATGAGATTTCGGGGTTTGGAGACCAAGTTGTGAGGCGTATTTCTTGATTATTAATGGATTATTTGGAGGGCTGTGTTCTTGGTCATTGGGTTGAATGTGTGTTGTTTAGTTTCTATGTTTGAGGTGATTTTTGCTGTTTTAGTTGAGGGTGCGGCAGTGGCGGGGTGACCACTTTGGGTGTGGGGGGAGGCTCGGGGAGGTGGTGGGTGTTGGTAGAGAGCGGTCCTTATTC
This sequence comes from Diploptera punctata, assembly GCA_030220185.1. Classification (NCBI taxonomy): domain Eukaryota; kingdom Metazoa; phylum Arthropoda; class Insecta; order Blattodea; family Blaberidae; genus Diploptera; species Diploptera punctata. Next base: position 654,720 of record JASPKZ010005291.1, read on the forward strand.
TCTTCCCAGGGTGGTGGCAGTGTGGCGTTGGGGGGGATGGTGAACCTGGTGTCGGGACCGTAAGGTTCAGGCGTGAGGTCGTGGGTAGCCAGTTGGATCATTTCCCTATTTGTGAACGTGAACATTGTTGAATCATCTTCACGGGTTTCTATTCTCAGGTTACAGACTCCTATTCGGTGGTTGAGGGTTTTTTTTTTTTTAGGGTTCTCAATCCGGATTGTTGGGCGTTGTACACATGAAAGATACAATTAGAGAGGGAGTTGGGGTTAATGGCAGTTCTGTGTGACTGTGTGTTTTGCGTGTTTGGATTCATTCTGAGTGATTATGTGTGTATTTAGCACAAGATGGCTGTCCGCGAAGGAAGCAGGTTGAGGGAGCAGTGCACAAGTAGGTTCACAGGTAGGGAGGTGCCCTGTCCTATACCCTGGGATTGGGCAAGGCTAGGGGCCGACGGGATCAGTGGATAGGTGACGCCGTTCGCCGGGGGGGGGGGATGGACGAGTAGGGAAGAAATGCGGTTATTAAGGCTGCGTTCTTGCAGCAGTGGGGGCTCCCTTAGGGGTTTTTACGCCACGCCGCGCTGAAGGCGCGTTGTGGCGATACGGTCGTTTGCTCTTTTACAATTTGCTCAGGGACTGGCGTTGGTCGGCGTAGATGCCCTCAGGCAGGCAGGCTCCGGCGGAAGAAAACACGATGTTCCTCGTTGAGACCCGATCTCCAGCGGCCAGAGTCAGCTTAAGCTTCAACGGTCTCTGAAGGAATGGGAGCAGCTGGATTGAGGGCTGGAATTTATGCGGTTCCTTGTGGCTGGAGGTTGGTTGCGGAGGGAGGTTGCTGGACTGGCAGAGATGGAATAGTGAATAGTGGTCTGTCCTACGACTGATTGACTCAGTGGCGAACAGGCCTTCGGTCCCTCTTTAAGAGAGGGACCCCGGGTTCCAAGACTCAGCCCATTTGTCCCGGTAAATTTAGATTGAACACCTAAGTGCTTGATGATGGTGGTTGATGGCTTGGGATGACCGGCAGCAGCAAGTTCACGGCTAGCTTAATTTTGTATTTTCGAAAGATTGATTTATTGTTATTATTAACATTTTTATTTTTATTTTATTATTGAATGTTTGTGAATGCGAATGTTGTAGAGTCTTTGCGAGATCACTTGTTTTCACCAATGGGTGTTTGACAAGTGATGCTTGGCGCTTTTGTCGTGCGCTGATTGGTCGGGAGGTTCCTGTGTTTTATTTCTTTATATTTATTCCGAATTAGTATTTATGGTTTAAATTTGAGTTAATTTGATATTATAATTGATTCCTGTCGATAATTGTTTTGATTGGATTTTAGTATGGCTGTTTTTTTTTCGGTTTTTTTAGATAGCATGTCCCGTGAGCCAATCAGGAGGCCGTATTGGTCCCCACTCCGGTTGCTGAGTTCGCGGTTTTTCGCGATTTTATCGCGACTTCTTTTCTAAGTGTTTATGGTTCTAATATTAGACTTTTTTTTGTAGTTGTCGAATTGGTTAGATGTTTAATTGATTTATGGTTCGTTTTCAAGATCCTAGAGTTGTTGATTTTATTATTTTTACGCTTTTGGTGGCGAGTTCCAAGAGCCAATCTGAATGCAGGATTGGTCTCGCCGCGATCGGTTCTGAATTTCGCGATGTTTTTTAATAAGTGTATATTTTTTACTTTTTAAGTTTCCTTTTGATCCTTGAAGTTCGCACCCTTGCTGTTGTGAAGGTAGTGGCAAGGCATATTATTGGTAATTTGGAGTGAAGCCCTCTTGCACCCTTTGCCGTTGTGAAGGCAGTATCCAGGCATTCTGCAGCCCCAATTTGAAATGAAATCCTCATCACGCTTTCTTTGACCCGGTCAGTTAAGAAGGGATTTAGAATTTACTGGTGGGTACTAGGGGACTACTCCGGTATTTACCTTAGCACCAAGGAAACCACCGAAACCTTGATAGAGTAGTTGCTGAAAGGGAAAATAAATAAAATGCAGAGACGGAGCGAGTCTTCTTCTTTTTTAGGTTGCGTTTGTAGATGCGAGATTGTCGGGAGGCGGATCTGGGGAAGGCGGAGTGGGTGCCATTTTGGACGTTGGTGGGGGAAAGACGAGTCGGGAGAAGTGAGAGATGCACTTTATTCGCAAACACTTAACACTGCACAAGCACTGTAATCCTCTGTGTGACGGAGAACAATTATCGCGCGAGAGAGCTTAAGATTTAACGAAAAAGCATGTGTTCGTCCCACTAGAGTATCTGATTTTGTTTTGAAATGGTACCAGCGCCTGGGTGCGCTTTGACCCATTCTTATTATTATTGTTTTATTTATTGTGTATTTCATGTTTTTAAGTGTTGGAAAGGTCTCCCGATTCAACATTTTTTAACTTACTTTTGAATTTGGAATTTTTTTTTTTTTGCTTTAATTTAATTGGAATTTTTGCCTGAATTGTTGGTTTTTAATGATTGTTTATTGTTTTGTATTAAACTAATTTTGAGGTTTGTGCTTCTTCTGCTGTTTTTTTAATGTGTCAGGTCGTGGGGAGTTCTGTGGTTAGAGCCGTGGCGTTGTGTTGAGGACCAATGGCTCTAATTATTGGGTTGGTGTGAGTGTTTATTTGTTGTTTGAGTTTTCTTGCTGTTGTGATGATAGTTTCATTTATGTTTGTGAGTTGAAGTTCTTGGTGTAATTGTGTGATTCTGGTGCGTCTGTTTGCATGTAGTATAATCCTTGCAGCTCTGTTTTGCACAATCTGTAGCCTACTTATGTGTGCGTGTGCTGCATGTCCCCAGTTAGGGCATGCATATGTCAGTATTGTAGTATTGGTAGTATGAGTCCTTTGTATATTATTGTTTTCTGTTTGTTTGTGAGTTGTTCTGAAAAGAGTATTGGGTATAGCTGTCTGAGTCTGATTGTTGCTTTTATTCTAGTGTAATCAATGTGCTGTTTGAATGTGAGTTGTTTATCCATTATTGTGCCAAGATATTTAATGTGTTCTTTGTATTCTAACTCTCTGTTATTTAGTGTTATCTGAGTTATGTTTCTTGGTCTCCTTTTTGTGAATGTAATTGCTTCTGTCTTCTCTGTGTTGACTTTGATTCTCCATTTGGAGAACCAAGTTGTTAGTTTGTTTACGTGTCTTTGAATGTTTCTTGTTGTTACATTTATGTCTTCATCTGTGCTGTAAATGGCTGTATCGTCTGCATACTGTGCGATTTGTGTATTGTTGTGTGTTGGAATGTCTGCTGTGTATATGTTGTACAAAATTGGTGCTAACACGGAACCTTGTGGTACGCCTGCTTTAATAGGGAAGCTTTCAGATGTTGCTGTATCGTATTTTACATAGAAAGATCTTTTAGTAAGGAATGAGTGTATTAAGTGTATGTAAGAATCTGGAATGTTGGCTGTGATTAGTTTCTTGATAAGTCCTGTATGCCACACGGAGTCGTAGGCTTTTTCGATGTCAAAAAATACTGTAGTAGTGTGTTGGCGATTCCTATATCCGTTTGTAATGTCGCTGGTTAATCTTAGTAGTAGTTGTGTTGTCGAGTGTTCTGATTTAAAACCGAATTGAGTGTTGGGAATTAATGCGTGTATATGTGGGCTGAATCTAGTTAGTATTATTCTCTCTAAAATTTTTCCCATGTGGTTTAAGAGGCTAATTGGTCTGTGGTTTTGTGGAAATAATGGATTTTTCTTTGGTTTTCGTATAGTTATTATTTTTTCTTCTTTGAATTGGGTTGGGAAATGCTTTAGGATGAGAGAAGTATTAAAGATTTTTGTCAGGTGTATAAGTGTCTTTTTTGGAATTTCTTTAAGTGCCCTAATCGGAATGTTATCTGGCCCTGGTGCTTTCTGGTCTCCTATTTTATTAATTATATTCCTGATTTCAGTAGGTTTTGTTATGGGGATATTGTGTGTTGGTTGGTTTGCCAGGTAGTGTCTGTTTTCTCTTCGTGTTCTTCTGTGAAAGTTTTCATGTGTGTAGTCATCTGTTCTGGTTCTGAAAGTTCTGTCTAGTGTTTCTGCTATTGCCTGAGCTTTGTCTATTGGTGTGTGTACTATTCCATTTGTGCCATGTATGGGATGGTTTCTTTTGTCTGTTATTTGTAAATCGTTTTTAGATTTTCCATATTTTGTTGTGTGCTACTGCAGTTTGTATATCAGTGTCTAATTTTTGTCTTTTATGTTCAGAGATTTTATTTTTAATTTGTCGAGTAAGTGTATTTAATGTGTGTCTGTCGTTTGGTCTCCTGTGCCTTTGCCATCCTCTCCTGATTCTGCGTTTTTCTTGTATTAATTCTTGTAATCCCTGGATGTTATAGTGTGTAGTAGGACTTGTGATAGTGGTTGTGACTTGTCTGTAAGTTGCTGCTATTGTGTTGGTAAATGTTTGTGTGACTGCTTCTAGTTCATGTTTATCTTGTGTGGTGATGTTTGGTGTTATGTATTCATTTAGTTTCTGTCTGTATAATGCCCAGTTTGTCGTCTTTATTGTGTGATTGTAGGTGTTTATTCTGCTTGGATTCAGGTCTATTTCTATTAAAACTGGGCTGTGGTCCGAGTTTAGTTCATTTAGTACCTGGATCTCATTAATAATTGGCAATGGCTTCATTATAAATATATCCAGGACGTCTGAACTTTGTGTTTGCTAAGGGAAATGTGTTGGTTCTGTTGGGCCTATTACTTCGTATGTGTGTCTGTCTGAATGATCTAAAAGTTGATTCCCCTTGGCATTGGCACGTCTAGAGTTCCAAACTTGATGTTTTGCGTTGAAATCTCCTCCTATTATAAATCTTTCGTAGTGTGTTATGGTGACCAATTCGCTATCCAGTAAGTGCTTTGTTAGGAGAGATGTAGAGGGCTCCGATTGTTGTTTTAGTATTATTATGATTGTTGTTTTAGTATTATGATAAATTTCTATTGCTGTAATTTGTATATTAGTTAGTCCATTTATAACGAGGGAGTGTGATTTATTGTGTTCTTTATTATTACTGCTGTTCCTCCTCTCCCGCGTATGGGAGAGTCGGTTCGGTAGATGTCATAGCCTGCGATTCTCCATGTGGTTTCGGGACTTAGCACTAATAGCAGAAACAAAACTATGTCTATCTGTTCTGTTCTGAGTAAGTGTGAGAATTCTAAAACTTCCCTAAGAATGCTATTTGCGTTCCACTCTAGGATTCTTAGTGGTTTGTGTAAGCGCCTATGGTCCATTTGTGAATGAATTTACTAATGTAATGATAGTATTTAGCAGCTCAGGTTTTTCTGCTATTTTCATTAAGAGGTTTATTATTGTAGTAAAGTTTGGAGTACTTAATAATTTCAATAGCCCTTCCAGGCCATTGGAATCATTTGTGTCCTGAGTGTTCTGAGTGGTGTTAGTATTTGTTTGTACTGGTTGTTGTGATATAGCATTAGGGATGAGAGGTGGGAAATTCTGAGCATAGTTGTTGGATGGAGGCTGTTGGACTTGGTTCATGTTCCAGGATCTGGTTCTGAAGGGTCTTCGTGTGGATTGGGCAGGCTGTGGCAATGGGGGCGGGGTATGTATGTATGTATGTGTTGGCAGCCGCGCCCAGTGTGCCGCGTTTGGAACCAGTTGTAGCTCCCTGGCGGCTAATACCTGAGTGTCTATCGTTATGTGATTTCATCATATGGCGCTAGTTAGCGGCGTTAGTGTTCAGTGATTTATTTATGTTATTTATTATTATTTAAGAACATGGGCGAAATGAGGTGTAGCACCTCTAGAGCAGGGCGTCGTAAACCATTGGTCGGACAAGCAGAGAGTCCGAAAGCCGACCAAGTGGAATAAGCCACACTACTCTAGCTGTGGTACAGCACTCATTTCTGTTATCTGGACCATCTAGGGCCTTTATGGTGGTCTTTGGAATATGTTTTTATGTACAGCACGCCGCTGTAGCATATGCCCTATATTGCGAACAATTGGGTTCGTGTGAATTTGTATTTTGTGGTACATATTGTCCACCTGGCTTTCCATTTGATTCGCAATACAGGGCAAGTCAAAATGTTGTGCAGGTTTTCAGAAATTTATTATGTGAAATGTAATGAACATATAATATTGTGAGACATATTGTATGAAAGGTAAACTCTCAAAGTTTTTTTTTTAAATATTAACAGATGTTCTATGTGAGCGCCTTTTGTTACACGACAGATGTCAAGCCGATATTCAATCTCCTGCCAAACTTTTTGTAGCAGTCCGCGGTCGATATCAGCAATGGCTGCTGTGATGCGGGCACGCAGTTCATGCAGTGTTGTTGGAAGTGGTGGTACGTAAACATGATCCTTTACAAGACCCCACATGAAGAAATCACACGGGGTTAGATCTGGTGAACGAGGTGGCCAATGAATGAGTTGTTGATCACCCTGAGATGCACGGCCTATCCAGCGTTGTGGTAAAGCCGTATTCAAATGGTCTCGAACACTGCCATGGTAATGTGGAGGGGCACCATCCAACTGCAGAATGAAATCTGGACTATCCGCTTCAAGCTGCGGAAGGAGCCATTGTTGTAGCATATCAAGGAAAACATGTCCGTTCACAGTACGTTCATGAAAGAAAAAGGGCCCATAAACCTTTGCATGGGAAATGGCACAAAAGACATTCACTTTCGGAGAATCGCGTTGATGTTCCAGAGTTGCATGGGGGTTACCAGTTCCCCAAATCCTTACATTGTGTCTATTCACTTTTCCTGAAAGGTGGAAAGTCGCTTCATCACTGTAAACTACCCTCTCATGGAACTCATTCTCGTCCATTAATGCGAGAAAATCAACACAGAAGGACGCTCGCAAAGCATAATCGGCGGGTTTTAAGGCTTGAACCAGTTGCAAGTGGTAGGGTTTCATCTGTAAACGTTTCCGGAGAATCCGCCATACAGTTTTTTGTGGTAGTTGAAGTTCTGTCGCTCCCCGGTAGGTGGATTTCTGTGGACTCCGCACGAAGCATGTGCGAACGCGTTCGACTGTCTCTTCACTCGTCGACGGACGGCCAGTCGATTTTCGTTTACAGATACAGCCTGAATCCCTAAATTGTGTGTACCACTTACGAATGGATCTCCCATCCGGCGGGTCTTTATCGTATCTGGTACGGAAATGTCGTTGAACACTAGTCACAGAGTTGTTTACATGGTAATCAAGCACACAGAAAGACTTCTGATCCCCAGTCAACGCCATTTTCCTTTACTGCTCTGCTGTTGACATCTTGCGGGTGAACGCGGAACTTTAGAAGTGGACAACTAAACTTTGAGAGTTTACCTTTCATACAATATGTCTCACGATATTATATGTTCATTACATTTCACATAATACATTTCTGAAAACCTGCACAACATTTTGACTTGCCCTGTATATGGCACTTTAGCTAGGTTGTGCAGCTCTGTGATCCTCGTGTACCGCGGGGCCGAAAATATGAACTTAAGACATTTATTTTGTATTATTTGTACTTTCTTTTTGTGACAAGCGGCGAGGATACTCCAGGCTTCACAACCGTACAGCAGCATGCTGCGGATCACCGCTTTGTAGAGTGTTAGTTTGATCCTTATTGGCAGGTTTGTCGACTTGAAAAATGGATATAGTAAAGCAATTGCTGCATTTGATTGATGGAGAAGATGTCGAATATGAATTTGGAAAGTAAGCTTGGAATCAAGATGGAGTCCAAGATACTTGACTGAAGTCTCTAGCTGGAGTTGGTGGGCTCCCAAGGTGAGTTGGACTGGACATGGTCTACTGGATTTATTGCATAAAATTGCTTTAGTTTTATTCACATTTAGTTGGATGTTCCATAGTCGGAACCAGGAATGGATGACATTTAGTGCTGATTGTAGCACTAGGACACGTCTATGGAGTAACCGGAAGGGCGTCTGATGATACACACAGGTGTCATCAGCAAAGGATGCTACATGGATTCTGTTAGGAGTTGGCATATCTGATACATAGAGTGTATACAGGATAGGTGAGAGGACTGCTCCTTGGGGATCTCCTGCTATGAGTGGCTTGCAGTCAGAGTTTGACCCACTAATCGACACATAGAATTGTCTTTTAGTTAGGTATGTGGCTATAAGTTTGATTAAATTGGCCGAAATTTGAAATTTGATCAACTTGTATATTAATCCATTTATCCAAGTCGTATCGAAAGCTTTCTCAATGTCTAGAAAAACTGCTAGAGTACTTTTCTTGTTATTGAATCCCGTAATAACTTGGTCAATCAGTCTAGCAAGCTGGAGTGGAGTACTGTGTGTTTTCTGAAACCCGAATTGATGATTTGGTATTAAGTCTTTAGTTGAGACTTCACTTCTAAGTTCTGTCAAAATGAATTTTTCCATTACTTTTCCCAGCACAGGTAGAAGACTGATTGGCCTCAAGTTTTCTGGATTTGAAGGATCTTTTCCAGGTTTGGGAATAGTTATAACTTTGGCTTTTTTTCCATACTTCAGGGAAGTATTGGAATTTAAAGCAAAGTTTAACTATTTGTAGGAATATGATAAGTGATTTTATAGGTAAATGTTTAACCGCTAGGTAAGGTATTCGGTCGTGGCCAGGGCCGCGATTCGATGGGAGCTGCTTGATTACTTCCCTCAGTTTTGAGAGTCGTATATCAGGAAGGATGAGTGGGATAGGCCTTTCAAGAAAAGTACTCACTGTATGGTGAACTTCAGCTTCGTGAGCTGGTGTGGTGAGCTCATGTGGCTGGAACCTTTGTGCCAAATGATCCGCGAGTATCTGTGCTTTCTCCCGAGGGAGATAAGCCCAGGTGCCATTATGTTGCATGGCCGAAGGTGGAGCCGGTGCTCTGCTTCTTTTAATTCTGTTGAGTATCTCCCAAGGTGGAGTTTTCTTTTCAGAGAATCGCTGAAGAGAAGATTGCCAGTCAGCGGTTCTCATTTCTTTTAGTCGGTTCCGAGCCAGATGAGCGTATCTGTTGTATAGCTGTCTGTGTTGGGGTGCTCCGAAAGTTCGGTATAGCTTTTGATACCTTCTTTTTTCATTTAGTAAATTTTGAAGTGTTGGATCGTGTGGTCTTGTATTATCAGTGTTATCCGTTCGTGTTGTTGAAAGTGTAATGGCCGTTTTTATTGTGGCCTGTAAGCTAAGGACTTCGTGTTCTAGTTGTTCTGTAGATTGGACAGACAGTGTAGGTTTAACCCATTGGTTAAGCATGTTTGTGTATTGCTGCCAATCTGTGTTATCATAATGATTGTTCAGGGGTGAGGACATTAGAAATGTTGGACTGATTTTAAAAAGTATTGGACAGTGATCTGAGTCTAGTGCGTCTGTTAATGTGGTGACGTGTGGAGAGATAGGGACGTTCTTTGATAACGCAATGTCTAGTATGTCGGCTGTTAATCCAATTCGTGTGTTTTGAAAGTGTGTGGGATCCCTTGGAGCAGATATTTCTATATTGTGAAGTTGGCAATATCTTTGTAGTATTACTCCGGACTGATTTTGGACACGACAATTCCAATAATGATGTTTGCTGTTAAAGTCTCCCGCTAACAGGTAGTTAGGAGAGACTGATGTGAGTGCATCTAGGTCGTGTCTCGTCAATAGTCTGTTTGGAGATTTATAAATTGACGCTATATAAATGGTTTCCCGGTTTGAGATGGGCAGAAATATGGCTGTGGCTTCTATAAATTGTAGCCGAGGTATTGGGGCCACTCTATGGCCAATGGACTGTTTGATGCATATTGCAGTTCCTCCAAGGGGACCATTTAATCGGTCGTTTCTGTATATGTGATAGTTCGGAATTTTGAATTTATCCCGTGGCTTTAAATGCGTTTCATTTAACATCAGAATGTCTATATCTCTCTCTTGTATGATAGTGATTAACTCTTTAACCTGCTTTGTTACACCATTGGCGTTAAACGCCGCGACATTGAGATAGCTTCCGTTATTGAACCTAGCCATTGCAGCGGTAACATAAATTTACGAGGCTGGTGATGAAAGAGAATTTCTCAGCCGGTGATTTCATTGTGGCCAGTAAGGACTCTATATTTTTGAGAAACTCTTGTCCATCACCAGACAAGGGGATTTGAGGGAGAGAGCTAGTATGCTCCCGAACAGTATTTTTTTCTGCCGGTTTTGAAGGCTGTAGGAAATACTTGGATTGACTGGTTTCGAAGTGAAAGTTCTTGGTTTGTTAGTTGGAACCTGTTTGGGTTCAGGCTTTTTTAGGAATGCAGCTTTTGCTGCAACATAGGATGGGCATTCTGTGTATGATGCCGGATGTCCTGTTTCGCCGCAGTTTGCGCATCTGAGCTTCGATCTATCCGTGAGAGCCTCAGCTTTCACTGGACAGTTCCTGTGGTTATGGGTACCAGCGCAGACCACGCACCGCGGCGTCAGACTACATCCTCCAAATGTGTGGTTAAATTTTTGGCAGTTAAAGCACTGCTTCAGGCCAGATCTTGGTCTGTAGGGCTCAACTGCGACCACTGTATAGCATAGACGCTCGAGATTATATATTTCTCTTCCTATATCGTTATTTTCCACTTCTATTATGAATAGTGGAAGTGGAATTTGCCGATCGTTGTCTTTTCGGCTCATTTGCTTGATTGATATTATAGGATATTCGGTTTCATTGAGTTCTGCTTGTATCTCCTCGATGGGAGTGTTAGCAGGCAGTCTTTTAAGTACCACGCGCAGTGGCAGATCTTTCTTCATTACATATGTGTAATGCTCTTTGCCTGTTGCAGTGAAATACTCTTAAAATTTTGTGATCTGCCACTGTTCGTGCATAATAGCGCAGACCTTCTGCAGTGCTGACTACTCTCGGCTCTTGCGAGAGTTTTTTGGATGCACGGAGTTCACGATTCATTTTGAATAGGTCTGAATGACCTATTACCGTTATCGGTGGTGGTTTAGATTATTTTTGGCGTGTCTGCACTGCAGAGGTCTGTTCTATGTCTGCCCTTTGGGTGGTTTCTTTATTTGGAGCGTTTTTGGTCGTCTGTGGAGCCCTATTTACCCTAGATGGTCCAGGAGCTTTTGTAGTGTTGGTCTCGTTTTCTTGCATATTGGCAAGAATGGAGAATGGGTTCGAGACCTCTACTACTGGCATAGATGACTCGATCTGCACTTGCTTGTCTAGGGATTCTTGTTTCCTTCTTTTTGGGTTTTTACTAGGAATTTGGGTGTCTACATTGATGTCTTTAGGCTTTGGTTTATTTACTGTTTAATTTTGGTGGTACTTGCTAATGTTAAGCAGCATGCTGTGTGGACATCGATGGCCATAGCTTGTAATTCATTTAATACACCTTCTAGGAATTTATATTTATCTTTAGTGTTAGCTTTTAAGTCTTGTAACTTGTTGGCGCAAGTGCGGATCATGTCCATGGCCTGCTCAGTCCTCTCGAAGTCTGGGTAGCCTTGCAGATAGCTTCCTATAGCGAAGCAATTTCCTTTGGTTTTCTTGGACATTAAATCTCCTTGTGAGTCTTTTTTGAATTTTAGGGAGTTTAAATAATTGTCGCATTTATTGTATACGGCTTCGATTGGAGTTATTTCCTGGTCCCCATCCCTCATTTCTACGTCTTCAATATTATATTTCGCCGCCATGTTGCTTGGAAAGTCCAAGATTTAGTTTATATTTAGGCACTGAACACTTAACACTTAACTAGAAAACACTTGTACTTACGTTTTTCGTGTTATCCTATGATGAAACCACATTCACTATAGAACACTCGCTAGAGCTCAAGGCTCTGGGTATTAACGGCCGAAGCCTCACCCGGTCTCACACATTGCACTGGGCAAAAACTATCACTGATTACTTTCACAGGTTCACAGTTGAAAAAATCGGTCGGAGCGTAGGGTTGCTGTCAGTAGGTCTGCTCTGCTGGCTGTCACCACGTCGAATGATGATGATCGGGGCGGGGCTTGTCGTGCTATATATTGCTGTGTCTTCACTTGAAAGATCGGACACTGTCTGTAGCTGGCAGGGTGCGTCTAATGGCAATTAGCACATTTTAAGTGCTCATTGGGGCAGTTTTTTAATGTGTGTGTTTCCCCACACTTGACACATTTTGGTTGTTTGGTGCATAGCGCTGCTATGTGACCAAAGTCCTGGCAGTTGAAGCACTGCCTTACTCCTTGAATGCCCTCGTATTTACAGATTTTTACCTTAACGTAAGATAGTAAGGAGAGCTTGTGGATGTCTTGGTAATTACCCTCCTTGCGAAGAGTAATCACCCAGAGAGGCAGGGGAGTTGGGATTTTTTTACCTTCATGGGTTGCGTTCCCCACTATCTGGCGTAAGTCTAAGCCCTCCAGTTCAGCCCTTATTTCTTCACAGGTGAAGTTGGGAGTGAGATCTTTTAGTGTTACCTTTTCTACTGTGTTGCCAAAATTTAGTGTTTGGTGTTTTACCTGTTGTCGTGTTAGTACTGATGTTACATGTGTGAAAGATTCCTCGTTTTTTGCCTTGATCACTAGCATGTTGGAAAAATTTAAAATCAATAGGCCTCTGTCAAAATAAACTACAGGTAGAAACAGCTGACCTACCACTAGATGAGTTGAATGACCATTTTACCCGTCTCCCTTCTGACAACACCTCACAACAAAAACAACAGACAATAGATGAACTAATGTCATATTCCCAACCTACCCGAGACAAATTCTTTTTTTCCTATATCTCACCTAATGACGCCAAAAGAGCAGTATTACGTATTAAATCTAAAGCACAAGGAATAGACAATATAACAATAACTCTCCTGCAAAAAATAATAGACATTATTCTCCCAACAATAACCCACATTTTTAATGCCTCTATAATGACCGGGACCTATCCCAGACTCTGGAAAATGGCTCTAGTTCGTCCTACACCGAAATCAAACACTCCCAAAACACTCGATGATTATAGACCAGTTAGTATTCTTCCCTGTTTATCTAAAGCACTGGAACACATAATACACTCACAGTTAACAGACTACCTCACCACACACGACTTACTTGATGAACATCAGTCTGGTTTTAGAACAGGACATCACACAAGTACTGCACTACTTGACATTGTAGAGGACATAAGAGACTCAATGGACAAAAGCAAACTCACCGCAATAGTCCTACTCGACTACAGCAAAGCCTTTGACACAGTAGATATAGACTTAATGCTAGCGAGACTAAGGGCCGGTTGTACGAACTTCAGGTTAACTCCCAAGTTAGTCATCTGACGCTTAAGGCTAGCAGGAGTACAACGTCAATATGCGTTGTACCACCTGCTTTTAACCGCCAGTTGCGTATACCGGTTTTAACTTAACTTTTCAGTTATGTTGGTAATGAATTCCAATTTCCCTCCGTATTATGTTGGCTGAATTGGGTATCCGCGCATCATCTTTCTTATGTTTTCTTATTTCCCATAGCAAAAATTCGTCTGCTTTCATTATTTATCCATACTACATCAATGTTTTCAATTCTGATATAATTAATTTTATACTATATTATAGTTTATTTTCAATATTATAAATTAGTGTATATGTACGTAGTTTTAAATAAATTGGGTTAGTTTCCATTTTCGTGTTATTCATTTTAATATTATTTTTATTTCTTTGAAGTTTGTTTAATATTATAACAATTCAATGTAATTAGGCCTACACGTAGTAATAGTTTTGTGAAATATATGTACGGTATAATTCACGCACACACCAAAATTTAAAAAGTCTTAAATAAATTGGGTTGGTTTCCATTTTCGTGCTATTCATTTTAATATTATTTTTATTTCTTTGAAGTTTGTTTAATATTATAACAATTCAATGTAATTAGGCCTACACGTAGTAATAGTTTTGTGAAATATATGTACGGTATAATACACGCACACACCAAAATTTAAAAAGTAATGCGATGTTTAATTATATGAAATTCAAACTTTCTCATATTTGTTATAAATAGAGAGAGGAATTTTATAAAATTTCATGTTTTAAACTATTTGTCAGAGAGCGCTGAGGTTAAGTATCTTTACATTTTATGATATGCAGAATCAAATAAGACCAACAAAAAACTTCATATTTCATAATATTTTAACAAAATGTTCATATTTTAGTGAAAATTTCATACTCCTCCATATTTTTCAACTTTCAAATTCCGATATTTTTTTTTCAATAAAAGTTCTAGGAATTCATTAAAATATTTTTGAAATGAATGTATTTGTGTAATTTTTGACAATGTAATGTGGTAGACAAGTGAAAATTTATCAGTATCTTTATAAAAGCAAATAATTGGATGATGAGTCACAGAGTGTCAAGTTCGATGGAGTTTTTTGTCCCCCAGAACAAGATCATGAGCCTAAATGAATAAGTAGAATAACAATATTGGAATTTTCTGTAGTCAGGTAGCTGTCAGTTCGTTCTTGCTACCTGAGGACAGTCTTTACTCTGTGAACAGATTACAGAATTGAAATGTAAGAAACTTGAAGCAGTGCTTTGTGAAATTAGTAACGTTGATGTAGGTTAGGCCAGCATTTTTCTCACTTACATCAAAGTATCAAATATAGCATGATACGAGTATCCTCCCATAACATCATGTGATGTTGAGCATAATTTTTCATTCTGCAAAACAATTCTGACAGATAGGCTGTATAGTTTACTATCACAAAATATTAAAAAAAAATCCTATCTATGTGTTATGAACAAAATTAATAATTGACAATTTGATTGTTCATAGCACAAGTAGACCAAGACTAGACACTATGCAAGACCTATTTCATATATACAAAAAAACTAACGTTAAAATAATTCTAACTACATTTCACCATGTTTATAGTTCAATATTAAATGTAACTGTAATTGCAAAGAGTTCTGAAACAATCCCTAGATTCAATTATGGACTAATAACTTTTAACATCTTGTCTCTCCAAATATGACATACTGGAATGGTTTACTTGTATTCTAAATCGTCCAATTTAATGTTATTGTTACATTTGCATCTACATGAATTTAATATCTTCATGCAATGTAAAGATAGCAATAACCCAAACTATACCGGTACCTACTCTAAACTTTGTCAGTGCTATATTTCATGGAAACTTGTTAGTTTGGGTTGCAATGTTTTGTTTCTTGCATATGTTTAAATTTCATAATTAAAAATCATTCAATACATTAATTAATTGTATTATATATAAACTCTCAGATTTGATTTATGAAATAATTCCACTACAGTCTTGGGAGGCCTTTGGGGTAGTGGCATGTTGAATTTTCCATCTTTCTAGACAAAAGGCACTAGATGTCTGCCGGGTTGTCAGATCTGCCTGATGGCTACATTTGTGCCCAGAACATGCATATAGTACTCACTTCCATTAGGATCTGAGTCGATCCCAGGTCTACAATGCCATCAGAAGGTCTGGTCCAGCTAAAAATCTTGACCATATCAAGACTCGAACTCACGACTTCCCTGTTTGTACCACGTTTCCTTATACAACTACGCTATGGTATGATCCATTAAAATTGTTTCAGATCATGAATATGATATTTTATATTGGGTCAAAAATAATGAAAAATTATAATCAAAATACAGTGAACATTTTGATTTCTTGTGCTATAAATAAGTTCTGTTTGTGCTGTATGTACACTTATAAGTCGTAGTGCGTCTATGCATATAAATATATGTAAAAAGTTTAGAAAATAGTAGCTTCATTATATTTTTGTGTCATAATTTTCATATTTTGTCTTTATGATTTCATATTTTCTTATAATTTTCTTCATATAATTCCTCGCTCTAGCTATAAATAGCTATTATAAGTACCAAGATTTGTTTTTTGATTAACTGAATTTTTAATTTAAGATAGTCATCAGATGACTGAAGGCAAGTAAATTGTCTTATGTTATATATAAACCTATTTGGTTATTTTGTTATTTTTTTTCTATGTAATCTATGTCTATTTTGTTGGAAATTGACCAATTATAAGAATCTCAATTTCTTTTTTTACATGTAGGCACACTAGAAATAAACTGCATAAAAATAGCCCAGTGTGAATTTCTGTTAATTTTAAGTTAGTATGTTTTTTTGTATTATTGCATTTTTTCCAAAATGAAGTTGCTTTATTAAATTTTTGTCCATTCTGTGTTGAGATCTCTTTACTGTATTATAAAATAGTGAAATTTCTGCATACAACTACTTTTTGAAACCAATCACAATTACTTGGAAAGGATTATTCCTATGACTATATATTCTGATCCTCTGTAAGATGACTCTCTCTCTCTCTTCCCAACCAACGCCGATGCTTTTGATAAGTTTATAAATGTCTTACTGCCTGTATTTGCTCATATTATGTAATAAACCTAATGAAGGCTATATTCTTGTCACTGTGTGCCAGAGGGGTAGAATAGTAGTTATTTAAATCCTGTATCCCATTGAAATCTAATAATACAACAATTGAGAATAAAAATATTAACATTTTTTTTCCTATTTAGGCAACTATGCAAGACATTTGGTTTGTAAATTCAGAATCTTTCTATGATAGCTATTGATATATGAGTTTAGTCTTCAATTTGTACATATTTAAATGATAGTTAAATTAGTAACAGCAACCTCTGCTCAAATAAATTATCTTACCTGAACTCAGTAGTATTAATGTGCTTGCAATAAATTATATTCAGATGTTGATATTTTCTTCACATCAATTTCTTTAGCATAGTTAATTTTTTTCCATAAAATGGGGAGCTGGGCCATTGTTATAATCCTCAACCTGGAGGACCAGATGATTTTTGTTCAAGGTTTCCTTCCTCTAGGCTTTGACGAACCAACATATCCTTACAAGGCAGCAGTTGCCGTATCCTAGCAAGGAGCTGTCACAAAGTACTATCATCCAGGCCAGAATGAACCCTGGTTTTTTAAAGAGGTGTTATTCCTCCATCACTCCCCATTTCTCCTGGCTTGTGACAGGCAGAGTCTAGGTTGGCTGGAAATCCCTATACTATATTGGGCATTAAGCAGAGAGCAAGCACATAAACTATAGGCGACAGATGCAATTTTGGAGGAGGATTTCTAGAAATTCAAAAAGAGACAAAATTAGAAATGCTAAAATCACAGAAGTAATGGATGTTCAAAAAGACATTCCACCAGTTATTGAAGAAGACTGAAATGGTTTGGTCACAAAGAGAATGTCAGATGACAGGATCCTATGATGATATTAAATCTTGAAGCGGAGGGCAACAGAAGAAAAGGGAGATCAAAAGAAAGTGAATTCAAGGAGTGCATAATAGGA
The DNA here is from genome assembly GCA_030220185.1 of Diploptera punctata. NCBI lineage: Eukaryota > Metazoa > Arthropoda > Insecta > Blattodea > Blaberidae > Diploptera > Diploptera punctata. The sequence goes on from JASPKZ010005291.1 coordinate 671,918, forward strand.
GTATAGTGTCGAGAGGATAACAGAGTGTGATGCAGAGAATAGGGATTTATGGAGGAGTAAAATTTACAATGGGTTGTAGAAAAACTACTGTATTATAAAGAAATTCCTAATAAAGAAGAAGAATGTTAACATTTTCCAATTATGGTGTAAAGGTCCAGATTGTATTCAGGATGAGGAGATGTCCCCTATTAGAAGACTGCTTTTAAAGTAAATTTTTGATGGTCAACTTAAAGACCACCACTATACGTTTTTTCATTTGTATTTTATGATTGATTTCTTTCACAATTTGAACTAACATAATGCAGATAAAACAAATTTGAACGTTTATATGTTTTTAACATAATTATATCATCTCAAATTTTCTACCATATTTTTGACAAATTTGTTATTGATAGAAACTGTAGTCCTTTGTGAAACAACCAATCATAAGACAGTAGATTTCAGATTTTCTTTAGGGACAACCTTCTGAGGAGTAATTTATTGGTACTAGTTATGTACATTTAATAAAAATATATTACTCATACATTACTTTATTATAAAAAATTATACAATGGATATTCAACATGCTTATATTATACACAATAAAAGTAAACATCACCTACGTAAAATAAAAATAGACCACATTAAACTATTTTTCTACATAATATAATGAAACCCAAAGCATGAAAGGTGCACCAGGTGGCTTTGGAACACACACATATATTATACAGATCTTCTCTTCTCTATTGTAATTTAACCTCATATCTTATAGGTTGGGAGAGAGAGAGACTTTGGATCACACATGGTTACTGAGGACCTCCAATCCAGGACCTGCCCCAAGACAACACAAATATTTAAGACAAGATGCACAATTCACTCACATTCATACTAAACCTGGCAAATATGATGATCACAGATTGTTTAGGCCTTAAAGTTTCCTAACATTTGTCGTACGGGTTCAGAGAAACCATCAATAAAACCATCATCCAGGAAATCTGTCATGACTGGGGATCAAACTCAGGCCCTCTGCAAACAAAACAGTGATGCTAGCCCGAGACCATAGCCGTGGTGTATATTACAAATAAAACTTTAAATAAACACTTTCTTTGCAGATGTATAAATACATTTCAGATAATTTATATTCATTATGTCCACCGCTGTGGTCTCGAGGTAGCGTGCTGCCTTGTCACGCAGCGGGCCCGGGTTCGATCCCCGGTCGGGGCAGTTTTTCTGGGTGAGGTTTTTATTGGGGTTTTTCCTCACCTGTAAGACAAATGTCAGGAAAACTTTAAGGTCCAAACGGTCCCCGAAATCATATAGCCATCATCATCATCCTTGTCATTACCATCATCATCACCATCATCCTTCACTGGTGTGGAAAGCAACGGGAAGCTACCACACCTACACAATTCCCTAGTAAAGCTGCAAGCATAGCATGAAAATGCTATGATTGCAGTGAAGGACCTGCCTTCGGGCAGAATTACTATAGATGGATATTCATTATAGGTGAAAGAATGAATCTTTGGATTTCTGACTACAACAAGTAAGTCATGGCATAATAGTGGCTAGAAGGGAGGGTGCAGCACAGGCATGTGAGAATTTATAATGCATTTACAATATTTCTATCTGTACAGTAAAACTACACATAATTTGACCAATATCATGAGACAAACATTTAATATATAGAATTACAACCTGCCTATTAGGATTGCATTTGTGAATATTATTAATGGCAGTTACCTGGAACATATTTACTTATTTTCTCACAAGGAAATTTAATTTGCAGTCATCTTATTTTTTTTTGTGACAGAAAGCTTAAAAAAACTTGAAGAGAAAAACATAAACTACTGAATTCTGCTTATATGATTCTAACAAAACGATTATAAAATAGTATATATCTCAATATCCGGCTTGTGATCTGGGGATTAAGTTGCTCGTCCCAAGAGTCAAGGGTTAAAATCTGGCTGGGGTCGATATATTATTAGGATGGATGAATCCTAGAAAACAAAAAGTTTTCTGGGAGAAACTTAGAGTCATGGATTCCGAGTCTGAAGATTTCAGGCTCGTAACATAATCTCAGCCTACATTGGAGCAAAATTGAATGGCCTTTCCCATCCAAGTAAAGGCTTTGTAAAGACTTAATGAAAATTAGCAGCAGAAAACATATTACAGTAATTAAGACATTTTGTCTGTACATTCTTACCTCTTTGGGTTGTATTTGTTGAACATATGTTTCAAGGCTTCTGATTACAGTCTGTAATTGCTGACGATGGGGCTCAGAAGCCTTGAAACATATATTTGACAAAAACAACCATAAGAGGTAAGAATGTACAGACAAAATGTCTTAATTATTAAACAAACTTCTTAATGATACTTCCTATTGCATTTTAAAATACTATTACAGCTTCAAAAAAATCTGTCTACATTGGTGAAAACTTAATTTGCTGATATACAAGATAATATATTAAATCAGTGGTTATGTACAGTTTATAAAATAATAATAGAAACCTTTATATGGGTTGGGGAATCAAAATTGGACGTATATATCAGGGGATCCTGGCTCTTATGGACCATAGTACTGGTAATGATGATGCTTATGATTGACTCTCTACTCCATTTATACTAAAGAACATTTACTCCTTTTCAAACTGAGTCTTCAATGCACAATTGTTAAATATTGTCTAGTCATGTGTTAGATCTTCAATCTTTTCTAAAAACCAACAAAAATGAAAAGATTGAAGACTGCAAAAAATCGGGAATTTATCAAATTAATTGTAAAGATTGTGAAAAGATATACATAGGAAAAACAAAAAGGAATCTAAATACAAGATTAAAGGAACACCTCAGAAATGTTAAAAATGGAGAAACAGAAAAATCTGCAATAGCTGTAGATGCCTGGTCAGAAAAACACAGAATAGAAACCAAAACAAAATTACTTAAACAATTGGAAAAACCGAAGGAACTCACAATTTGGGAAAAAAATTATATATGCAAGAATAAAAACACAACTATGAATTTTGAAATACCCGGTGATAAGGAGAGGGGATTGATTTGGAAGTTCGTCGGTCAGCCATCAGATGGCGCGGAGGTCAGTCTGCAGGATAGGAGGCCATTGGACATCAGTTGTGAATGTAATACAACATTGAGAATATCACAAATGAAGTGAAGAAACTCGAGTCTGCTTGGGAGTTAAGAAGTATGAGGTGAGTGAAGAAACAACTAAACAATAATATCTAAAATGTTTAACTGCACATCATACACTTTTATTCCTTGTATGTTCCTCAGTATTGTACTATCCTGGAGAACTGGTCTTTATGTGCATGCAGTCCAAGTCTTCGGTGACATTCGGGAATGAAGCGATGTAATATCCCAGCAAGCCTTCTAGAAAAAAAAAAAAGAATGTTTATGATTTTATCAGATAATCAAAAGTGACTAATATTTATTCACCATCAAATATAGACTATAGAACAAATGCATAATATTTTTAGTGGATTCTACTACTTTAATAACATTGTAATTTCTCAGACGTCATAAGCTAAGGGGCAAAATTTTTATTTTCTGCTATATTAAAAAAAGAATGTTCCAAGAAAAACATAATGTGTAGCAACAATTGATATGTTACATTACTTTATGCATTGTAATTTGATTCCCTTTCAGTTACTGGTACACATTATTTTATTCATGATTACTGTATTAACAAGTTTCATTATTCTCATTATGGATGTATTGGATTACAACTCACCTCTAATTCTCATATAATGTTTTCACAGTTCATACCAGAACATGTTATACAAATACAACATTTTGGGCAATTGCATACAAACGTTAAGTTGCTATATTTATGGCATTTCTTATTAACTCGCTTTTAATTAAATTAGAGGTTTCTTTATGGGAAGCCATATTATCTAATAAACTAATTGGTGTACGCAAACTTGCAGTGCACCATAAGGCAAAGTTGGCTATTCTGTTTGAACAGTGACTAATGCAGGTGGACTAGAGGCATAGAATCTCCAAAACTGACTTATGCTGTAATAAAGGTCACCATTTATCAAATATACAATGAAAGTTGCTTAAATCTATGATGGCTGAACTATAGTTTATGACCCACTATGCTATACCATACAACATTAATATGACACTGTTACACTATTTACTTTTTCCATTTCTACTAACATTTCCTACTGTTTTAACATTTTGTAACGATTCTTAAAACATTTTTTTTATATTTCTTATATATTTATCTATGTATATAAAATCTCTCACTCATTTCTTCTAAGTTCTACAGAGCTGTGGTGTATATGTGCATGCAAAAGGTTTTGTCAATATATGGCAAGACTAACTGTGCTATTGTATGACAATCTTTCACAATATAACTACTATTTTATTTTGTTTGGTTAAGAAGGAAAAGTTATTGTACACCAAATTAGATTATCAAATAATAAATTATTCCTTTCTTTAAAAGCATGCTTGGGAACTTATTGTGAAGATTGATTATTCCAATAGCACAGATACTCGTCATCTATCGAGTAAGTTCATAAGCTTTGAGCATCCACACAACTGTTATGTAGGAAAAATGGAAAAACTGCACTTAAACTAGCGTGAAATATTTTCAAAGTCCTATAGAACAACAGTGCGCATGCGCCAGAGTTTATAGAGCCAGCGATAACCCACAATCAAACTACATATCGATTATCATCCTCGGTTACTATCCGTCGCAATGAAATTTAAATGACCAATATTTGCAATAAATCTCCAAATCTATGTTTAAAAAATATATTAATAATATTAAAATTACCAAACGTTTATTAAAAATGGGTGTACACTCACTTATCACTCCCTCATATTGATCCAACCAGCGATAACCCAAAACAGCAATAGAAAAATTAGAGACTAGGTAATATACTCTGTGGAGAAAATAGCAGCATTACAATATTGAATAACAGTATCATAATATTGTGATTTGTATATTTAAATATATACTTCAAAATTGTCTAATAATGTTATAAAAATTGTTTGAAAAAGTTTAAAATATTAAGTAATGTTAGTAAATATAGAGGAAGAGCTATAGTTTACAATATAACTGAAAATCAAGTGCTTGTAGAAGTGCAGTTGAGCCGGAAAAACTTTAGTTTACCTTCCCTTAATTTTTGTGTCCTACAGTGAAACATGTGCATGAGCATAAGTTTATAGAGTTGTCACTAGATGGAATCACAAAGAAGTTCTACAGAAAATTTAAAGAATTGACACTAGATGGAAGAATGTAGCTGCGACCAAACTTCAATACATCCCCAAACATTTGTTAGAAATGGATATACACCAACTTTCTCCTTCCTAACTTAAAATAAATTATTTGCATATTATTTAATGAAGCATATACTAATCTGATATACACTAACCTGTCCCATCAGAACCTACAAAATGAACTGAGTGAACATCTTTTTCTGAGAATATACTTTTGAATGTTGGTCATTCCAATTTTCACAGATATCTTCACCATCTAGTTAAGTTCTTCTAGCGTTCACACATGTGCACAATGATTCTGCATACTTCAAAGAAATAATTGTGTATGGAGATAAATATTTAATAATTGTAAAAAAAATGTTATAAGTATTGTTGCAAAATGTTAGATAGATGGAAAGCTGTGTGGCCATCACTTAAGTGTTGGCGGTGAGCAATCCATTTTGATCCTCCTTAATAGGTAGAACCCCTGGTTCCTGTAAAATACAGTAGCACCAGTTTAAATTTTGAATTCAAATTTGAAGTTAATTAGCAGAGTGAAGTCGGAAGCGAAAATGTTTAAAAAAGTACAAAAGTTAGTAAAGACAGAAGGAGTACGTAAGTCCCAGGCAGACACCACACGCATGCACGACAAACGCGAAGCAGTTTACTCTATGGAATATCGCGATGCAGCCAACATTATACATGCTATTTAACAAACCTAAAAGCTAACGTAATGCAATTTAAGTACTCTAACTTATGAAAGACCAACCTAAAAGCTAACCTAACATAATTTAAGCACTCTAACCTGTGAAAGAATGCAACACCCAAAAATAAATAGTAAGTTCTCAAATTCTGAAGTACATAACCTATGTTGGCTGCACTGTTGTTGCATAGAATATTCCTTAAAATCAATATGGTTGCCACGTCTTCATGTTACGTATATAGTTAAATATCATAGAAAAATGTGTTCAAGTAATCGTTAGAAAAAATGTAAAATTTGTTGTAAATGGTGGGAAATAATTTGAAAATAAAACCTTGTTGGCGCATGCGCGTTGTGTCTGTCTCGGGCTTAGGAAAAATTCTCACTGCACTTAATGGAAACTTGAGCCAAAATAAGTATACGTGGTCTCTTGGCATACAATAGCCAGTGCATTTTAATAATAATGTGTCAATGTAATAACAGCTTGAAAAATTGGAAATTAAGTATAAGTTTAGAGGTCCATGGTAGTACAACATAATCAACCTTGCATATTGAACATTCATACCATAATCACTACTGTAACTTAAGTTTCAAGGTTATGGCACTGTAATATAATCTCAAAATTAACACTTCAATGTTCTTTTGTTACATTTTTGTGGGTATGTAACATATAGCCTAAGAAATTACACTTGGATAGAAGACTATTTTTTATTAATTTTTTTACTAAATATAAAATATTTTACCTTTCTGTTGTAATCGATGTATGATCAGATCCACATTGAACGTAATTGCTTCGTTTCAAAAGCGAAACCAGACGAAACAATCTTCCATACCTTCTTCAAGATGAACTGGTCTCCTTGAGATTTTTCTGTAGAATGTTGAAAAAATTATGGTTATGTTACTGATAATATCCTGATTAATAATAATAATAATAATAATAACAATTTATCAATTTTATGATAGTTTAGAAAAAAGGTTATGGCACACGACATAATACACATTTTTTATTTAAAGTCAATGGCATAACCAACGTTTGTAATTAAGATTTTAATTTAATGGCATTATAATATAACCTCAAAATTTGCACTTCAATGTTTTGTTAAATTATAGTGTGTAAAATAAAAGCAATTATACTTTGAAAAGCACACTTTCATAGAAGATTATTTTTTAAACTCCTACCCCTATTATAAAATGCATTGTATTATACAGTATTATCTAATGAAGCTACAGGTTCAAGTACGAGTATTAATGCTAATTCATGCTCATACCTTTTTAAATAAAAATGTTTAAATAATCACCTACAAATATTAAACAATGATTGTGGAAATAATAAAATACAAACGAAAAATGTTAAAATCTTACCTTTTCGTTTTATGTTCTAATCGATGTCTGATGAGATCAAGGCGAAAGCGGACGAAAAATTCTTCATCATTGTAATTTTCAATATGATCCGGTCTTCCCCTGATTTGTCTGAGTTTCCGGGTCTTTAGAAACATATCGTATAATACTTCGTCGTCACTATCAGAATCCAGAAATAAATTTCTAGACATGTTTCTGGCTGCCATTTTGGAAAGTTAACTCGAGTATTTCACAATAATCGGCTTCGAATGACCGTAGAAAGTCTACCGAGTTTATGCTCCGGCTAAGGTGCAATACTGTCGTGGTACAACGCAATTTTGGCTGAATACTTGAGATAGCATGTATTCAGAACTTATACTGAGTTGGTACAACCGGCCCTTAAGACACTACATCTGTCGGAAAACTGCCTTGATTGGTTTGCATCTTACCTCACTAATCGTCAGCAATCAGTTTCTGTTAATAATCGCATTTCTTCCTGGCGCTTGGTGAGGAAAGGGGTACCTCAAGGCGGCGTCCTCGCTCCTCTTCTCTTCTCGATTTATATTAATGACGTGACCAAGAAAATTCAAAACTGCAAGCATCATCTTTACGCCGACGACCTACAGATTTACACACACTTTAGGCCTGACGAAATTAATGAATATATTGACAAAGTAAACACTGACCTCAGGCATATATCTTTATGGTCCAGACAATATGGGCTGAAACTAAATGTAAACAAAACGCAAGCAATAATTATCGGACATCCAAGGCTATTACACCTCATAAACAATGGCAATATGCCGGCTGTCATATTAGATAATGAACAAATTCCTTATACCGACGTCGTTAAAAACTTGGGATTTTACTTAGATTCTAATTTAAAATGGCATGAGCAAGTAAAACAAACATCTAAAAGGATCTTCTCCATAATGCATTCCCTAAAGCGACTTAAACATTTTCTTCCTACAACTCTTAAAAGAATTTTAATCCAAACTTTAGTGACTACTGTGACGTTCTACTAACTGACATAAGTGACGGATTGTCGGACAAACTGCAGCGTGTCCATAATATGTGTATCAGATTCATATTTAATGTTCGAAAATACGATCACATTTCTCCATTATTCCACGAATTGTCATGGCTACATCTAGAAGAGAGAAGAAAATCGCACTGTCTAATTCTCCTACTTAAGATCCTACATACCTCGATTCCCAATTATTTATCATCCCGTTTCCAGTATCTATCCTCAAACCATAACTTAAACACAAGATCACAACATAGTCTCTTACTTATTATACCGCAACATAGGACATCACATCACTCCATGTCATATACCATCTCCACATCTCGCAACTGGAATTCCCTACCACAAGAAATAAGGGGCTGCCGGACATTGGCATCTTTTAAAAGAAATCTAAATTTATATTTGCTCTAAACTCGACTTCATTATTATCCAGTGTAAGATATATATATTAATTGGTGTTTCCCGTATAATGTATCATATTTATATTATTATTATTATTACTATTATTATTATTATCGTATCATTATTGTTATTACCCTATGAAATGTTGTTTGTACATGACATTTGCATTGCTACATTTATTGTATCTTTAACTGTTTATAATTAGTACAGTGTATATCTATATTTGTCGAATATTTATTTGTATTTGTGCTGGTTGAGTGGAAGAGAGGGCCTTATGGCCTTAACTCTGCCAGAATAAATAAAGTATTATTATTATTATTATTATTATTATTATCATGTTTTTGGCATACCGAATGTCGACGCTTGACGCATGTGTGCCTATTAGCTCTTTTAAAATGTTTGCATTAGCGGCTCGACATTCGGCGTGAATTGTTTTAGCATTAGTTTTAGTTGGGGGGATAGCCGTATTAGAGGTTAGGGTGGTATCTGTATTTTCTACTTGGAGGGCGTTATATCTGTTTTCTGTGGTTATTGGTGGCTGGGTGGTAGGGGAGGCAAGCGTTTTTCGTGCCGTATTCTTAGGTGTTATGAACCCTTCGTTGTCGCTGGAGTCACCAGTATGTACCCCCGCCATGGTAGATGGATTTTCTGGTTCCGGGTATGGTGGACCAAATTTTTTTACCATCAGCTGATGGAGGTCAACGGGGCTGGAGGTGCCCTGTCCTTTCCCCGGGTTCGAGCAAGGCTTGGGGCCGATGGAATTAGGAGAAGGTGAAGCCGTGCTCCGTGTCAAGGGAAGGGAGGTAGGGAGAATTGCCGTCAGACAGTTTTAGGTTAGCTCAAATTTTTGCCGACGGTCAATTGCTCAGGGAGGTCGCTGTGTCGCAGGCAGGCTCCGTCCGAAGAAAACCGAGGTCTCGTTCACGGCCAGTCGCTGCAGCCAGAGTCGTCAGTCAGCATAAGCTCCTCGTCAGTGCTAGAATCAGAATGTAAGAGTAAGAGTGGACTGTCCTACGTCTGATTGACTCAGTGGCGGACTGTCCTTCGGTTCCCCGTTGAAAGAGGAGCCCCGGGTTCCAAGACTCAGTCCATTTGTCCCGCTTAATTTTGATTGATGTAAATTGGTTCATTTCTTTGCCGCCTGGTTTTGGCTGTTGGAGTGTTCCTGAGTTGTATTAATTTCGTTATTTTTATTCCAAAAGATTTTGCATGAGCGAATTGAACCAATATACATTTCCGGAATGTGTTCCGGATGGGGTTGTGGTTTTTAATTTTGTTGTTTTTCGAAAGGGTTGCATTCTGTAGCATGGCATTTTTAGGCAGCATGCAAGTATCCCGAGTCGTCTATGGGAGCAGTGCTCAGAGCCTCTTGGTAGGAGGTTTGATTGCGGGGAGTGCAATTTTATTATTTACTGCCGCCGCAGCGGTCTATTTCAGCATTTGCTCTAGAATCAAGGGAAACCGCAGAACCTTGATTGAAATAGTCGGTCCCGGGACCTTGCCAAATTTGGCTTATGTTGCAGGCCTAGGGTATAAGAAGCACAACACCAACTACTATTTATTGAACAATAAAAGATACAGAGTTTTATGCACAGTTTACAATACTTTTTTTTTTATTTTATCAAAAGTTCATTTTGGATTCTTTGTTTTCGAAAGTTTATTATATATAATTTTGATTTCAAACACTATGCACTCTGTTGTTGATGATTGACATCTCTTGGAGTTGGATTCCATGAAGATGTTGGTTTAGAGTCGATCCATTGGATGTAGCTTGGCTGCATCTTGTTGACTCTCCGTTCTGTAACAGAAAGACACTTTTTAAGTTTCCAGTTGATTATACACTACGGTTCATGCCATATCATTGTCCAGTTTTTAATAGCTTGGTCGTCATAATTGTGTTCTTGGTTTGTGTATGTGTTAGGGAGCGTATTATCGCCAAGGGACGTTTGTGCATGTCATACCTGATGTCGTATGAGCCTAGTCCTGCCACGTGTGGATTCTTATGGTTTTGGCATTGGTCGTATAGGTTATGCGACATTCTTTTAATGAATTCTTTTATTGTTTCCTTTCGGGTTTCCCTATGGAGGACTTCAATAGGGGTTACTCGTGGTAGGTTGGTTATCATATACGGATTTTATTTTGTAATCTCTAATTTCTGTAAGTGTGTTTCCGCCGCATATCCCCACACTGGGCACGCGTACGTGATGGTTGATCTTATGATTGATTTGTATATTGTGAGTCCGGTTCTCACATCGATTTTACTGTTCCGGTTTAATATTGGGTACAGGGTACGTAGCTTTCCGATTGCCTTCCACCTTATCCAGTTGATGTGCCTGTTGAATAGCAGTTTATTGTCTAGTAACACACCAAGATATTTTGCTTCATCTTTCCAACCAATTGGTTCTCCGAAAAGATGAAGTTCAGGGGGCATTGTGTGGAAGTGTTTCCTCCGTTTGGAGTAGAGCATGGCATGGCATTTTTCGATATTGATTGATAATCGCCATTTTCTTAGCCATTCTTCCACTAGATTCAGCTTTTTTCTTGTACCTGTCTGGCTGCTTGTGCAGGTTGTGCTGATTGCCCTGTTATTAGAGTGTCAACTGCGAATATGTGCAGGTGACTGTTAAGTTGTTTATTGTGATGAGGGATGTCGTTAATATAAAGGTTGAATAGCGTTGGTCCCAGAATGCTTCCTTGGGGTACTCCACTATTTATATTTATGGGTTGGGAGCAATGCCCTTGGACCATGATTTCGCTTGTCCTTCCTTCAAGGTACTTTGCTAGAAGTTGGACAAGCCCTTTATTGAGGCCGTATTCTATTAGTTTGCGAATGAGGCCTTCGTGCCAGACTTTATCAAAAGCATTTTTTGATGTCCAGATATAGTCCGACCGTGGCTCGCCGTTCGTTGAATCCTCTTGTTATTTGCTCGGTGTGTCTTATGAGTTGTGCGATTGTACTGTGCTGGCTACGAAAGCCGAACTGTTCGTCTCAAAGGAGTCCTAGTTCTGAGATTTTAGCTTTCAGTCTTTTGCTTATAATTTTTTCTGCTACTTTGCCCATCGTATTTAATAGTGTTATGGGTCTGTAGCTGTCTAATTGTTTGGGGAAAAGGAGGATTCTGCCTTTTTTCCATGCCATTGGGAAGGATCTTTGTTCTATTATTGCATAATTACGTTTGTGAGATATTTGATTCCAGACGGTGGTAGGAATTGTAGTATTAGATTTGTGATTCCGTCTGGACCTGGCGCTTTCCTACTTCCGAGGTGTTGGATTTGCCAGTATACCTCGTCTGGCACTGCTCTCCTAACTGTTTGGTCATTATTTTGGTTTCTGTGGGCGCGTACCATAACTCCGTGTGCCTTATGAAGGTAGGATAGGTCCTATCATTGTTGGGTTCGAAGGTTCCCTGCAAATGACTCGCAAATGCAGTTGCTTTCTCTTCGGGAGTTAGTGCCTGGCCCGTGTTAGTGGTGAGTGGAGGGATTATTAATGGTTTGTGCATGATTTTCTTGGTTATATTCCAAGTTTTATGCATGTTCCTTGTGTCTAGGTTGGCTACGATATCATTCCAGGTTTTGGAAATATGGTCCTGGAGTGCTACTTGGATTTCATGCCGTAGCCGGTTCATAGTTTGTCTATGGTCCGGATTATCATGATGCCTTTGCCACATTTTCCGAGCATCGTTTCTCTGTCTTATGAGGCGTCGAATTGCTTCTGGGATGTATGGGCATGTGTATTTGGCGGTTTTTTTTTGGGTATGTGGGCTTCCATGGCGTTTTGTATTATATTGGTTAGATTGTTTTCGCTATTGTTTATGTCCTGTACAGAGTTAATGGGCTTTTCTTCGATGTTTTTATTTATGTACTTTTGAAATTCCGGCCAATTTGCGTTCTTGTAATCTAGGAACGTTCTTTTCTCCCAGCGTCGGGAGTGGCCGCTTAGTTTTAGTACGACTGGTAGGTGATCTGAGCATAGATAATTTAGAACCATTGTAGTGACTTTACTAATTATGTTCTTGGTAAGTGCAATGTCCAAGATGTCCGGTTCGTGATTTATGTTGTTTGAGATGTGGGTGGGTTGGTTGGGGCTTATTATTTCGAAATTAATCATGTGATTCATGAATAGGTCCTTGAGTTTTACACCATTTGGATTCGAGGATCGACATTTCCAGTCTGTGTGTTTGGCGTTGAAGTCGCCAGCCAGGATCACAGAGTTAGAGATTTGTAACAGGTTGGTTATATCGTCCATATTTATGTCGCCTGGCGGATTGTATACTGATACTATTGTTACCGTGCGTCCCTGTATGTTAAGAGATATGGCCGTCGCCTCTGTTCTGTTGAGAGGCGGAAGGTCCACTGGGTTGTGTTTAACCGAGTTGTGGATAAGGATTGCTACTCCTCCGCCACTTCTCCCATCCGCTGTGTCTGAGCGGTAAGTAGTAAAATTGCGGGTGGTGAATATGTCCCTTGGTGATAGGAATGTTTCAGATATCAGGGCCACTGGTATCTTGTTGTTATGCAGTAGATACAGTAGATACAGTAGCTCCTGTTTCTTTTCTTTTACGCTTTGGGCGTTCCAGAAAAGGATTTGCGTATTATACCTGGTACGAGTGAATGTTATGGGTTTTTGGTGACGTCCTTTGAAGATGCCCTAACATGGTCAGGACAACTTCCTGGAGCGTGTGCCACTTGGGATCCCTCCTGAGTATCATGTACCCCTCATATAGGGCATCAAGCAGTGGTGAGATTCCTGGCTCAGGAGTGGATTCGCCATGTAGCGTGTTCGTTCCTCTGTATGAGTATTCTGGTGTGTGGTGTTTCTCATGTTGGTAGTGTGGTGTTCTTTGTAGTTTGGTATAGTAAGAGTTATGCTGCCGTCCATCATACTCCAGCCCCCCAAACCGCAGTTGCCGCTGTCTGAGTTGCTCAGCCTCAACTCTGATCTGCTGCTGCTGTTCTTTGAGCTGTTTGGCCTCAGCCTGTATATGCGCCTGCCACTCAGCCAGCTGCTGCTGCTGGTTCATTGGGTCCGCTCTTAATTGACGGAGCTCAGCTTGTTGTTTCTGTATGTGCTGTTTAATGAGGATTAGTTCCTCGTGTTCTGTGTTTCCCGTATGCCGTCTTCCACGAGGGGGTGAGCGGGGTTGCATGGGTGACTCTGGCCTTTTTGGTGTGGTCTGGTGAACCCTGGTTTGTCCGTGGTTGCCTCCTTCCATTGGGCTCTCACTGTCATTCCCCCTCCCCACTGTACCCCTGGTCGGTACGTGTCCTCGGGTGGGTGTCTGCGGTGTATTGGTGTCAGGCATGTGCTCCCCTCCTCGTTGCGATGCCTCCCTCATAAGCCGTCGCGGTGGTGTCTGTGCCCGCTGTTGCTTTGTGGGCTCCTTCATACGCCGTTGGGAAGGGTGCCCCGCCTGTGACTGTGTGCCTACATTATGTATTTGGGCTGTAGTGACAACCTGGCTGTAGGCCTGTGTATTTGGGGTGCGTTGTGATTGCGTCGTGTTTGGCTTCACTTGATGGGATTGCTTCTCTGATTCATTGTTTTGTAATCTCATCACTTGCCTGCAGATTCTGCACAGCGACGAATCTGCCGGATGTGGTCCGTTGCAGTTCGCACACCGTCTCAGAGCCCCTGTGGGCAGCCTGCATTCTTTGGAGGGACGTTCTCCCGCACAGTCTGCAGCAGGGCCGAGCAAGGCATGTTGCGGCACTATGTAGAAACGTTTGACAGTTTCTACATTGAAGCGGGCCTCTGGTTCTTTCTTGCTCTATTTTTACTCGGTACCGGAGAAGAGTTTCCATTTTATAAATGCTTTTGTGAGAAGCATCATTGGGGAGCGTTATTACAAATAGTGGGTATGGGTAACCATTTTTTGCAGTTATGTTTAATACTTTTTTTGGGTTGTAGCCTCTTTCTAAGGGCTTGGTCTACTGCTCTTGCTCCTACTTCCCCTGGGATGACCCGGATGACCAGATTGGTGGTTTTTTCCATGTTAGGTAATATATGGTGAGGTGCACCTCTGCCTGCTAGTAGTTTTGTAAGGTTTGTGTAGTCTCTGTAAGTGGACATGTGGACCGAGGTGTGACCATCCTTTGTTAGATGACAGACAAATGCTAGAGGATTGTAATGATGTGGGAATTCATTACCTAGTTTCTCTAGTTCAGGATGGAACTCTTTATGTATGATTATGGCTGGTATGTCCCTTCTTTCCTGTGTCATATATGTGTTTTGTGTGTGTCCCGATTGACCCGCGGTGGATGGAGTTGATTGGGACTGAACTTGACTGTCTGGATAGTTCCTGATTTCATCCAGGTCGGTAGTACATGACTTATTCCTCTTCCGGTTTTTCTTTTTACTTACTACCGTTATGTAATCCCCTTCAGCGATGCCTTCCGAGTCCATACTTGCATTTGACTGCGACTGGTCTTCGGGCCGCTGTTGGCTATGAGCTAGAATGCCAGGTGGATCTATGTTTATAGGTGCTGAGTCTCCATTGTCTAGGGAAGCTAATGAGGCTTCGCCGTTGGTCCTTGTTGTTGAGTCCATCTCACCTTGGGCCACCGAGTGTGTATTCTGTGTGTTGTTTGGGGCTTCCATGCTTGTCATGCTGTCTGCATGTGTGGAGGTATTCCCCTGTGGTGTGGTGGGTGGAGTGAACTCTCTTACTGGAAGCTTGGGTACTGGCAAGCTTGTTCTCGAATCTGAGAAGTTGCAATCGCAATTTGCTTTTCTACCTCTTAATACTATGTGATTGCTCATTATGGTCTGCCTGTTTCAGTATGTTTAACTTAATTCTAATCTATAATAAGTAATGATTATATGGAACTATTGCTAATTAGCTTACATTTATATATTTAAAAGCAATAAACTCAAAACACACACACATTGAATATGTTATTTATTTATGTATTTGTTATAACTAGAGTCGAGCCCTGATAATTGATTTTATAGATTTGTTAATTAATTATTTTAATATTTATTATTAATTTAAATCTAAATATGTATTATTATTTAACTACTATTAATCTAGGTATTCTAAGTATGTATTGTTTACAGTTGCTTATATATTAGGGTGACTTAAGGTGAAGCCGAAAATCAGAATGGATGATGATGATTAAAGTATGGGACGAAATGTCCCTGACATTATAGGGACTTACTTGTTTGCCCTCTTTGTCCTAGGATATAAATATGGGAGGGTTGGTAGTTCATAGTTTTTTCTTCACGGTGGCTGTACAAAACTCCATAGTCCTTCCACCGGAGGATTCTGCTCTGATGTGGATTGTTTTTCTGAGGACGCACCGATGGACGTTAATTCATGGGTGCGCCGTCTTTATTTAGTTGTTTGTGTTTATTTGGTTGTGAAAGAGATGCACCGATGAACGCTAGTTCATTGGTACGCCATCTTCATTTGCGTGATTATATAATCTGGCTGAAAAGGGATGTTTAATTTTTGGCTGGTTATTGTTGTGCTGTACTCAGAGATTTTTTTTCTGGATGAGTATGGTTGGGATGTTAGCTGCCCTGGCGTTCAGTCAGAGGATGTAAATTTTGAATTTCGTGGTTTCGAGTTTTCTAGAAATTTATCGAAATTTATATTTTTTTGTGATTTTGGAATTTTGGTTGGTTTAGGCTAGTAGGTCCGAGTAGACAGAGTTCGGTGATTGTGCAGAAGTGCATTTTTGTATAGGTTGGGTGTTTTTTTATGGTTTTTGGGAGTAATGTAAACTTGGATTTTGTGGGTTTATTATCTTCTCGTTTTTTTGGTTTTTTGGGTTGGTTTTGTTATTGGAATTGTTTTTTTCGGTGTTGGATTAGGGTTTGGTTGCGTTTTTGTTGAATTTGTTATTTTAAAGGATGGTGATTTTCGGTTTGATATTACGTAGAATGACTCGTAGTGGTGTGGAAGCACGTGGCTGGGTAGCGGGTTGCATATGTTCAGGGGTAGGTATTGTATAGCGGCGTGTGTTGTTGACTAGACGAGGTGTCATGGCGGAGGAGATGTTGGTGGAGGGGGTGGGGTGGCGGTGACCTTGTTGAGCTCGGGATGCTTTACTGGTTTGTTTGTAAACATTATTTGTTGATGTTATTTAATTGGAAGTAGTCGTTCAAAATATCTCTGCAGGCGGAAGAATTAGGAACCTCTGTTTGTTGCTACACGTGACGTCATATAAGGCAGTGTACACTGTCAGCGTCCCACGTCCCATTCCCCTCTGCGCTCGTAGATAGCAGTGTCACGTGTTCTATTCCTGCATAAACACGACTGCAGTGCCCTCCGTCAACAACTGCGCTTACTCCTTAAACGAGTAATAAGTGTGTCAGTGGTCGAGCAGTAGCAGACCAGTTTCTTTTGTTTTGCTACCAGGCGAGAGTGCTTGCAAAAGTAGGGCTCGCTGGCCAGCTGCATTGTGCACTTAAGAGTGCACTTGCACTTAAGAGTGAGATGGTTATACTTTTATCCTGGCGCTATTGCTCGATCATACTGTTTATTTTCTTTTAAGATTTGTAGTGTATGTAAGAGTGACTTACAGGAAGCTGTTGATAATGGCTAGGGAAGTGTTTTGTGGAGGATTATTGATAAGGTTGGCTATGGATGGACGGGTTAACGCTTTTTCTATGTAGTTTTTGACTGTTGATTCGTAGTATTGGCCGAAAGGTTTGATTTTTCCTGTTCTGTAGACTAGATAATTTCTCGTCCAGGGGGGAAGGGAGTGTATTCTTCGAAGTAATTTCCTTCCTAGTCGGATGATTTTCTTCTTTTCTGTTTTGACTGTTCGTATTAGTAGGGGGGCGGCGTAGAGTATGACTGGTCTTATGAGTGAAGTATATAGATTCCTTAGGACGGTGGTGTTGCAGCCGTTTTTATTTACTCCTTTTAGGTAGTGTAATGTCTTTATAGGTTTAATTATTTTTGTATGGATGTTTTTTATATGGGGGGACATTGAAAGTTTATGGTCTATGGTGACTCCTAGGTATTTTATTGTCTTAGAATATGGGATTCTATGTTCGTTTATGAAGATGGGGTTTTTGTTTAGAATTCTTGGTGGGGCGGACTTGTTTTTAATGCTAATAAGCTGTGTTTTAATCGGGTTAATTTTAATTCTCCAAATGTTACACCAATTTGTGTATATTCTTAACATTCTTTGTAATTTTGTTTTAGCTGCTCTGATGTTTCTCGCACTGGACCAAAAGCAGGTGTCATCTGCCAATTGGCTAAGGTGGAGATTAGGTTCCGCGGGTTGTGGGATGTCGGCAACGTATATTGTGTACAGAGAAGGGCTCAAACAGGATCCCTGTGGGAGTCCGGCATTTATGTTAATTATAGAGGAGAGAGTGCTTAGAATTTTGCATTGGGCTGTTCTGTTATGGAGTAGACTGGCTATCCATCTAATTATTAGTTCTGGCATATCCGTTGCCGACATTTTCCATAGAAGTCCTTTGGTCCACACTGTATCAAAGGCTTTATGTATATCAAGGGCCATCATTGTTGTTGTTTATTGTCTGTTGAGTGTTCGATGTTTGTGATTACTTTCAATAGTTGGTCTGTAATGTTGTAGCCTGGCCTAAAACCGGCTTGAGTGTCTGGGAGGGTGTCGTTAAGGATGGGTTGGATTCTTTTGGCTATTATTTTTTCCATTATTTTACAGATGGTCGGGGTTAGACTGATCGGTCTGTAGTTTTCTACGTTCGATTTGTCTTTCCCTGGTTTGGAGAACATGAGGATGTGTGCATGTTTCCATCGACCTGGAACGTAGCCATGTTGCAGGCTGCTATTTTGTATGTTCAGCAGCGCTGTGATCGCTGCTGGTGGGTAGTTCTGGATTAGGGTGTAGGGAATGTCGTCCGGCCCTGGGGCTGTTTTGCCACAGGCTGGTAACACATCCATGAGTTCTTCTATGGTGATTGGGGCGGTTATGGGTGGATTGTGGTTTAGTGGATTGGGATTTTCTATAGGTAGGTAAAGGTGTTGGTTGTTGGTGATTAGTGTATTTATTTCGTTGAAGTGTGTGTTATTAAAGTTTGGGTCGTGTGGTGTTTGGAAGACGTTTTGTAGATGTGTTTTAACGGTATCTGCACATTCAGTTGTGGTGTAGGCCATTCTTCCTTCCTCGGTCTTAAGGGGGTGTATAGAGAGGCTCGTGTTTCCACGCATCCTTCTCACCACTGTCCAGAAGCCGGCTAGGTCGGAAGAATGTTTGTTATTTGTTTGATCAATTAGGTAATTCCATTTACCTGTGTTATGGTGTTGCATGGCTCTTTTAACGTCTTCCGTGAGGGATCTGTATAATTTTCTGTTTGCGTTCGTTGGTAGTCGTTTGTATAATCTGAATGCGCGGCGTTTGGTTTTGATAATGTTTATAATGTACTGTGGAAGTTGTTTTCTCTTGTCTGTGGGCCTGGTTAGGCTGTGTGGGATTGCTATTTGTCTGGCAGCATACGTGACCTGTTGTAGTTGCCTATCTGCTGTGTCGATGTCTTGTGTATTGTGAATGGCTATGTGTTGTGGGCCTAAGTTGTTAGTGATGTGTGTGGAGTAGGCTTCCCAGTCGGCCTGTTTGTAATTATAGATGATTCTGGGCTGTCTGATTTGTACTGGTGTCCAGTTAGGAGTGTTTTAATGATATTGAGATTGCACAATGATCTGTGTTTGGTGGCGGGATGATTTCTATGTTTGTTATTCTGTTGATGATTGTTTGATGTCCCAGTATTTTGTCTGGGGATTACAAGTGTACCTGTCTGGCTGACGGGACTCTCGTGGGCCCTGGAAGTGCTATGTGTTTTAGATTATGTGTTCTGGTGAACTGTAATAGGTCTTGCCCTCGTGTGTTAGTGTAAATATCTCCAAAAAAGTAATGTTGTGCGTTTATATCCCCCAGGAACATGAGCCTGGTGTAGGAGCCTAAGTGTAATAATACATCTGTGGGTAGTGATTGTGTTGGAGGTGTGTACAGTGTTGCCACGTGAAAATGGCAACCAGGGATTAATACTTTTACAAGCAAGGCTTCCCGGTCGCCATAGTCACGTGGTATGTTAATGAGGTCAAGTTTTAGTGTTTGTTTGTAGAGGATGGCGACGCCTCCTCTTCGTGTGTTTCTGTCTTTTCTGTGAATATTGTAGGGAGTCATTGTGAATTTATCTGTTTTTCTTAGGAATGTTTCATTAAGTGTTATTATGTCTGGCTCATATTCGTGTATTATTTGTTCTAGATGGGTTCGACTAGTGTACAGGCCACGTATGTTGCAGTGGATTAGTTTTAGCGTGTTTCTTTGTGTTATTTGATGACCCATGATTTATTTATTTAGGCGCGATAGGGGCCGGGGGGGGTTGAGTGGTGCTGGCCAGGGGGGGGAGTGGCTGATCACGTGTGTTTGACATTTCACGTCTGAATTTGTTAATGAAAATATCTATTTTATTATTGAGTGGTAGGGGAACATGGGGCAGGATGGGGTATTTAATGTTTGATGCAATATATTTTATATTATAAATGCGTACAATGTTGTTCTCTGATATGAATATGTTTATTGGTATTTAATAAACAGAAAAACATTATTATTTTACAAATTAATAAAGAGTTCGGCGATATATATCTAATGAAACTAAAACAAGACATTTGCCCCGTTTTGCCCCATGGATGGGGCAGAATGGGGTACTAATTTTGTATTTGTATTTTCATTGCTTATTAATAATATTTAACAGTAAACTTGTAAACTATAGCACAATGAATCATTTTTCACAATATGCACAAATGTGAATGACATCATCATCATCACTATCGACTCCAGCACAAGAGTTGTGAGCCCACTGAAGACAAGAAGGACATCTAATCCAGCCTTCTTCTGAATAGTCATGGCAATAGAGACATTCATCTTCTTCAACGTCATTTTTGGCAGAGCCAGAATGATTTTTTGAACTAGGTAGTTGTGACCTGACTGCCTTAACTTTTGATGGTCCTGGTTTCGAGTCAGTTTCTGGTAAAACAAGTCGTCTTTTTACAGGCCTCTTTTCTAATTTTTCTTTTTCAGAATGTTCCAGTGCACTTCTATATGGCGATGATGTTAGAATTGCACTTTTGCCTCGATTTTTTGAAACTCGCTTGTTCTTTTGAGACACTTTTGGAATGGGTGTGATGTTTTCTGGGCTGGAACTTTGAAAATGACTGTGGTTTGGCGACTCTAGATTTTCAGGCAAGGGAAATGTTTCTGACGTCAATGTGTTCCTGGATGTTTGGAAGTGTTTGCCTTGCTATTAATTGCCAGAATGGACAATTTGTGAACATGTTCTCTAGTTGTTGACAGAAGGCAAGAAATCTCCATTCGTCAAAACTATACCCATTAACTGGCCATATCCCTTTTTGTTCGAAAACCATTGACGGGTGTAAACCAAATGTGTTGAGGCACGTACGATCAAGCCCTACCAAATATAGATTGCGACTTCAAATAATGTCACAAACTTTCCCTGGATTAGATCTAAGCCATGTGCGAATTTCGTCCTCCGTAATATTTCACTAAGTGGGCTTCATGTAATACACATCCAGTGTCCTGTAATCTAATGTGAACAATGTGGCGGAAGACACAACCCAATTTACGGCCATTTTTCACGGGCTAAGTCGATGAGCGCTAGTTTTTTTGTATGGGTGGACCTGTCCCATCTAACAGCATACACACACTGGATGTTACTGTTTGCGTTACCCTCCATGAGCAGCTTATGAAATTCTCCGAAACCACGTGCAGAAAGAGCTCGTTTCGTGATCCCATCCAGTTTATCATGAATTTCCGAACTAGCTGCAGGAGGAAGTTCCGTTTGGAATTCTTGTCTGGACGTATCATTCCGTTTTCCTCTTCCGCGGAAAATTAGCTATTGGTGGGATATATGCCCCTGCAGCAGAAGAACATATTACAAGCCGTGTACATGTTTCCCTCTCGCTCTCGCCTTAATGTTAACAAGCCCCCACCTGTCTAACGGTCCTTTTTTTTGCGATAATTTTTGACATTCCTTTACGGGTTCACAGTGAGCCCAGTTTCGTCACAATTATAAATTAGATCTCCAATAAGCTGGTGCTTGTCTACTATATTATTGAAAAGTGTTGAAAAAAAATTGTGTGCTACAGGCACCCTTATTAAAGCCCATTGTCGCGAGCAAGCAGATGTAGCTTGCGGGCGTTCTTTAGGCTTTAATTCATGATGACCATTCAGAAAGAAAAACCCTTAGCCCAATCTCTCCCCACCAGCTTTTCCTACCGTGACGTCACTAAACAGATGTTCTAAAAATTATTACTGATTTCCCGAGTTGGAAGGCAAGTCCTCGAACTTCATGTTACAGTGAGGCCGAAGAGTTGAGCTTCCATTTTTTTAGGTATTCAACAAGTTCGGTTTCCTGCTGTTCATTAAAAACGCAGGAGAAATTTCCCATTGATTTCCTTACTGTGTAGTCCACATTTTCTCTCGTTTTCTTTATGTATCGTTCCAGAGTCGTTTGAGGTACTTGGAATTGACTAGCTGCCCTTTTGTATCCCATTGATCCATTTGTAACCGCATTAACGGCTTCTTGCATAGACACAAGGGACCATTCTTGTCTCTGTGTCTTCTTTATATAATTCCTCACCATTCTGAAACGTATACAGAGGGAAAAAAATCAGTCAGTAATATGATGACCGCATGGGGCAAGACGGGGTAGTACCCTGT
The DNA here is from genome assembly GCA_030220185.1 of Diploptera punctata. Classification (NCBI taxonomy): domain Eukaryota; kingdom Metazoa; phylum Arthropoda; class Insecta; order Blattodea; family Blaberidae; genus Diploptera; species Diploptera punctata. Next base: position 694,267 of record JASPKZ010005291.1, read on the forward strand.
CTTGCCCCACCCCATTTTGCCCCACTAACTCAATTATAATTTAAGACGTTATGACCGGATTATTTTGAAACAAAACCTAATGCGTTATACATGATTAGAGAGATAATTGAATAGCCTTTAACACAGTAATTGTTAGATATTGTTAAAATGATGCTTAGATGTACTTACTTGCACCGAAGAGAAGGTGTAATATTGCAAAAATCACTTCACAACTGACCACACAAAGAAAAAAGTAACAAAGGCTTCACCGACGGCGGTAAACTGATCTGTACAAGTAGCTGAGACGTTACTGAGATAATTTTGAAAAATTCCGATAGATCGTGCCACTTACTGGGACAAAAATACACGTACCCCATCCTGCCCCACTACCCCATTATGCCCCCCGTTCCCCTACAATTTTAAGTTGTTTGTTAAACAGTCTTTTGGATAGACTGTTGATGATCGTTGTTGAATTAGGTTGTTTTGTGTTAATTATATAGTGGGTTATGGCTGCCAGGGATGTGATCAGCCTATCTTCGAGTTCGTTTATGGACTCCTGGACGTATTGTTGTATGTTATTTAAACTTTTGTCTAGATTCTGTTTAAAGTTGTTGAGTGCGGTTCCAATATTTAGGTTAAGGTTGTCGGTTTGTTCCGGCTGGTTTTCTTCTTCTGCCGGGGTGGTTGTTTCAACTGGTCTGGTGGTTGTGTTGGTTTCTCGGTTGGGTTCGGAGTTGCTTTCTATATTGTTGTTATTATTATTATTTGTGGGTGTAGTCCAGGGGGCCGAGGAATTTGGGTTTTTGATTATTAGGCCTGGCCAGTGGATTTTTTGTGGCTGGGTTCGGGTCTGGGTGGGGTTGACAATTAGTGGGATATTTTGCCGTTCTTGTGGAGGTGGGGCTTGGTTTTTCGGGTAGAGTGGACACCTTGTTTGTCCTGTGTAGTGATTATTACTGTCACAGGTGGAACAGTGTTGAATGCTGTTTGTATGGGGGGGGTGCAATTGTTGGGTGGGTTGCCGCACCTGTGACATTTGGGTGCATTTCTGCATTCCATGTCGGTGTGGCCGTATTGGCAGCATCGTTTGCATGGAATGTGCCGGTTCTGTTCCCTCGGGGGCTCGCATCTGTAGGAGCGACCTAGGAAGCGTATGCCGGCGCTTAGAATGTGGCTGGTTTCTTCTCTGGAATTGAAGAAAATTCTCAGCATGTGAGTTTTCTCTCCAGAGGATGTATAGATTCGGAGGATGTTTTTGAAAGTGATTCCATCGGCAGTTAGTTCCTGGCCGAATTCGTCAATTTCAATGGAGGGATGTACTCCTCGAACGACAACGTTGTAGTCGGGTTTGAAGTTGCTAATTGGTGGTGTGGGTCTCTTGTGGGGTGTGATGTATGCTGCGGTTTCACCAAAGTTTTTGGGGTCGATTTTAGACATGAAAAGATGCCTGTCGTTTTCTGATTTGAAGTTTATTGTGGTTGTTTTGGAATGAAACCCATGATAATTCTGGGGTTGGGGGATGGTTATGTTATTAGATTTAATTAAATTTCTTATTGATAATAGGTCGTTGTTTTTTAGGCTGTTAGTTATCTTCATAGGGAAGATGGTGTTATGGTTGTTGGGGACGATGTTGCTGGAGTTGCTATTGTTTGATGAATTGTTTTCGGTGGGGGCGGGGTGTTTCTTGGCTGCTTTCGTTGAGGTACTATTTGCCATTGGGGCTCTTTTGGCTGGTTTGGCGTGATGCCGACTAGTGGGAGGTCTGCTTCTTGGTGAGGTGAAATTACTGTTAGCTCCTAGTGAGGCGGGGTTCAGATCCTGACAGAAGGTCAGTAGTCCTGTCCTATTTTTGAATGTATAGATTATGGTGTCTGGATCACGGATATCTCTGAGGAATGAGATGTTGTTATCTCTAAACCTTTTGAATGTTACGTCATCACCTCTAGGTGTGATGTTCGTGATTACTAGCGTTCTATTTTGGATCTTTTCTGGGTCTATGGGTGCTGGGTTAGAGGAGTCGTCACTCTTACCTGTGATTGATGAGTCGGATTCGGTTTGATGTTGTGGATGATCATCCTGCTCTGAGTCACTGGAGGGTGGTGGGCGGCTGGAGTGGGGGCTGGTGGTTGGGGAGCGGCTGAATTGAGGGCTGCTGGGTGGTGGGCGGCGCTGAGGTGAGGGCTGGTGGGTGGGGAGCGGCTGGAGTTAATGCGGTTCCTTGCGGTTGGAGGCTGGCTGCGGGGGGAGGAAGCTGGACTGGCAGAGATGGAGCGAGTCTTCTTCTTTTTTTGGTTGCGCTTTAGAAGGCGAGATTGTCTGGTGTCGGGATGGCGGATCTGGTGAAGGGGGAGTGGGTGACATGTTGGATGTTGGTGGGGAAAGACGGGTCGGGAGAAGTGAGAGATGCACTTGTTCGTAAACACTCAACACTGCACAAGCACTGTAATCCTCTGTGTGGCGGAGAACAACTATCGCGCGAGAGAGCTTAAGATTTCACGAAAAAGTAAAAAGACCAACAGAATGGCTCGGGAGTAGGATTGAAAGCGCAGAAAATAAATCTGTCGCCTTCAGACTGTTTTAGGGTCTTACATATGCTCTCTTCAGCCTAGTATTTATATATCGTAGGAATTGTTTTTATTCGGTCGGGAATATAAGTGCATTTAGGTCTCAGATAGATTATCCATCCGCCCCGGTGGCTGTTCGTAGTGGTGGGAGAATCTAAGTTTGGGCTTCTTGGCGTTTCTCTGGCTCCTCTGCTGCTGGTTGCTGATGGTGATGGTGTTGGCATGCCAAGAGGAAAAACCGCGACAGGCCGCGGATGTCAATCGCGATCAGCGAGGCAAGGGCCACCCGGCCACGCCCCCGGAGTCCCCGCCCTCCAATCAGAAACGACCATTTTCGGGCTAAGCTGATCATTGGTTAGCGTTAATTTAGAATTTGGAAAATGAATTTAAGTCATGAAATAAGCTTTGAATTAATTAATATTTTAAATTTAAATGAATTTAAAATGTTGTGGAGTTATATTTACTGGTGGGAGCTAGGGATCCATTCCGGCATTTGCCTTGGCGCTAAGGGAAACCACCAAAAACCTTAGCAGAATGGTTTGAATTTATGAAAAATATATAAGTTAATTTTGAAAATGATAATTATTTTAAGTGGAAGATCGAAAGTATCAGCTTCTTCGGTTCTTTGGTGTATAGCCGGGGAAATCACCTTTGGTTGACTTGATTTAATATAATAAATCTTCAATTTCCTCTTCATCCAGTACGGTGTAGATATTTGCATGTGGTTCTTCAAAATCTATTCCGATCTTGAAACCTATTGATTTTCGTTGTCCTACCATCTCTTTGTGTATGTACTCAATGATTTCATTGAGGGCATATATTTCTTTTGTTTGGGTTCTTTTGTCCCATTTTAGAATTGCAGCAGTCTGCGTGCTGGCATGTTCTTCGTTTATCGCTGGCGCTGCAGTCTGAGTGCAGGCGTTGGCGTATTTAGTTACGTGCTGGGGTTTGAACCCGCACAGGTCCTCTGATTGCAAGGCCTTGTCTTTCCGTGTCCTACGTGGCGCGGATTTTTTCTTATTGTTTGTCCTTTTGTAGGTGTTTATTACGCTCGTATCGGCAGGAGCGGGCTCAACTGGAACCGATGGAGGTAGTTTACGCGTTGCGCGTCTGTATCTTTCCACTCTAACTTTGTAGTGGCATAGACTATTTGTTTTTAGGATTTCGTCGGCGTTGGGGCCTTCCGCCAGGACTGCAATGAAAATTGGCAGCGGCTTCTTGGTCTTCCCGGAGGTCATATTGACTACCTTGAATACCTCGAAGCCATGACCTATTAGGTCGTCCTGGATCTCGGTTGGATCCACGCCTGAGTCTATTCCTTTTTACTACATATTTGCGCGCTGTAGCTCGCGGTTTCTTTTTTTCCCCTCGCAGTAGGGAATTTGACGCTGCTGCAGCAGCTGTCGGTATTTATTATAGGCCTACATTGAAGTCAGCCTAACCCTGGTGCCGAGCGGCGTTGGTTCGCACATGAATGCGTGCTGCTCGTGTGTTGCGAAAGCCCTGTTCGCAGCTGCTAATTCGGCAGTAAATTCCCGACGTATCAGCAGTGGAATGGGTTTCGATTTGATTGGGTGCGAGTCCTGGGTCTCCGAACCTCCGGTGGCCTCTCCATCGTTAGACGGTGGGGACTCCGGAGGTAGGGAGACTGTAAAGAGGATCTCGTCTTTGTCGGCAGTTGATACGATTTTTCGCGGTGATGGCTTTCTCTCCGCGTGAGATTTGTTACGCGTTCTGTGCGCGATTGGAGTCGTTGGAGCTTCTCTGTGGCTCGATTTTCTCTTCCTGGGCTTTCCCATGGTGGAGGGTTCTTAGATTAGGGTAGGGAATTTTGGTTAACGGGTTGGAATTGCCCTTGCAAAGACCCTGGGATAGGGGCCGAGCTTGGGGCCGGACGGGATAAGGCCTATTGCCTTCTCGGGTATATGAGCTAACCAGGTGAAATATATAGATGGGGGAACCCTCGCCTGAAAGAGAATGCTGTCAGAGACAGTTTTGCAATGCCGTTGGTCGGCGCTGGCGTTGCCGCTAGGGTGCGCTGGCGCACTACCGCAAGCACTATTGAGTGCAAGGGAGTCGATCCCGGTGCTGCCGCTGCCGCTTGCCGCTAGGCTGGAGAGCTATCCGCACCGCCCCAACAGAATGGATGATGATGATTAAAGTATGGGACGAATGTCCCTGACATTATAGGGTCTTACTTGTATGCCCTCTTTGTCCAAGGATATAAATATTAGGTGGGTATCTTTAAAGGCGTATTCTTACGATGGCCATACAAAACTCCATAGTAATCCCACCAGGAGGTCAAGCGTGGGCTGTTGTTCGGCGTTTCTGGAGGACGCCTCTGGTGAATGTAGGTTCATCAGTGCGTGGACCCGGTCGCTGATTGGTTGGAGCTCCATCCGTAAGCCGCGCTTAGAGTCTTGGTCGAGTTGGATTAAATTAAAATTAAAGTTTTAGAATTTAGGTTGAATTTTAATTTTGGAGTTTGAGCTGAAGTTCCGAGGAGAAGTCGCTGTTGGGAGAAGAAATTTAAAAAGGCCCTTTTCAAGGTGTGCTGACTGGCGAAATTTAGAATTTAGAATGGCTTAATTAATGCCAAAATTTCAAAATAATTTAGAATTTAGTTTCAGGGAGTTATTATTTATTTACTGATGGAGACCAGGGAACCACTCCGACATTTGTCTTAACGCTAGGGAAAACCACCGAAAACCCTAGCAGAGTGGCTTCAAGTTAAATGATTAATCTAAAAGTCAGCTTCATCGGTTTATTTTTTAATGGAAAACCGGCGGAAGAACCATCAATTCTGGTCGCTAAGACAGGGGATGATTCTCTTCAGCCCTCCGTGCCTTTCCGTTCGCAGTTTGTATTTATTTTCGCTTGTATTAAGCAAAATAAATACTACTATTTCGTCTGGAAGGTACTGGAGCTGACTGTTCACGTTGTCGATTAGATCGTTGAACATCTGAGGTTTGTGGGTCTGAATAGATTTGTTTGTTTTTTTTGGCCGAAATGTTTGAATTGACGTGTGTGGATTTCTTGCTTCCATTTCTGGGAGCTGATTGGTCCGCAGTCGGTCTCGCGATTGGTGGGGAGGGAGGGAGGGGCGCGGGCGGTGATGCTGACTGACTGACTGACTGACTGAGTGTTGACGGTGACTTGGCACCGTCCGTGTGCTGCTCTGTAACCTACAAGGTCGTACTTGGCAGCCAAATTCCTTTGTGGCTATCATTAATGGGTTATAGCTCATTTCAACCCTAGCCATTTGGTGACAAGATGTTTTCGTCAAGCAAGTCAATAGATTTTGTAAATTATGAAAATTATCACACTAAATAGGACGTCAGAAACTGCACAGCTGGCAAGCAGAGAGTCCGAAAGCCAGACAGTGCAGTACTGAACCTCACTATATTAGGCGAGTACACTCACACAATTTACTTGGTAGGCCATCTGTAATTTTGAATTTATGTAAAGCATAGGTTAAATATACGATTCATAAAGAGGAAGCGCTCCATAGGAGTGGAAAGTTGAGCCAATAATGGCTCGACTTTCCGGAGCATTGCCTCTACTGTATCGTTTGAAGGTAAAGTACACTGTAGCGGGCTCTGGACTGGAACATTGCTGTTTACGTTATTGTTTAGTAAAGCGTTGCCAGATTGTAAGGCTGCAGTATAGGTAACGTTTGGAGTAACTCGTGTGGAATTAAAGGTTCGAGGTTGAACTGGAAGTTTCGGGACAGGTCGAGTGACTTGGTTGTATCTTTCTTGAGCTGCCTGAAAAGCAGGACAAGCTCGATAGGAAGCTGGATGGCCAGACTCCCCGCAATTTGCGCACTTTAGCAAATTTTTGTTGCGCTGTGCTTCGGCCTTAACTGCACACTCTTTGTGATTGTGAGACCCAGCACAGACAACACAACGTGGAGTCCGGTTGCATCCAGGGAAAGTATGGTTAAAGGACTGACAACGAAAACATTGTTTTCAGCCCAGAGCGAGGCCTGTAAGGTTCAATCGCAACAACAGTATACAAAAGTCGCCTCAAGTTCTCTATTTCCCGGCCTTGAGGAGTGTTCTCTAACTCAAGAATCCAGATAGGTAGCTTTACAGTAAGATCATTTTCGGTTTTAGAAATTTGTTTTATCGCCTTGAGAGGATATCCTAATGAAAGGATTTCCTCTCGTATGTCGTTTAGAGGTATGCTTGAGGGCAGCCTTTTGAGTACCAGTCTCAATGGAAGATCTTTTTTAAGTTGGTAAGTATAATATTCCTTATTTAAGGAACGAAAATACTCCTTTAACTTTGAAAAGTCATCCAGATTTGAGGCATAATACCGCAATCCTTCTGATACATTAACTACTTTGAAAGGTTCAGAAAGTAAGTTTCTAAGTTCCCGGTTCATACGGAACAAGTCCCCGTGACCAGTTATAGTAATTGGTGGGGGTCTTGGTCCCATACGAACAGGGTTATCAGAAGGTGCATTCACTGTTGGAACGGTTGGTGTACTTTCCTCCATTGGAGATGGCTCTACCTGTGAAGATGTTTTAGCTATTGGTGTAGAAGGTTCAGTTAAAACTGAAGAAGTATTTTCTGTCGCAATTGCTGGGACTACAGCAGGGGTTGCCACTGTTTGTTTGAATTTATCAGAATTTTGGAACAAATTAGCAATACGTTCCCTTGTTTCTTTACGCATTTGTATGAATCTTTCTTTTTCAGAAAGTGTGACACCTTTAGCTTTAGGAGGTATAGCACTCTCTTTAGCTTTAGGAGGTATAACACTTTCTTTAACTTTAGATTTTTTCCCAGATTTCTTTTTCTTTTCTTTAGGGATAGCCCCTGTAGGAGCATCACCAATTTCACTAATTTCAGTGTCTGATTTAGATTCTATTTGCTTCTGAAATAGAAAACAAGCAGTTTGTATTTCAGTAGCACAAGCTCTCAATTCAGTATGAAAATTTGTGAATAAGTCGAGTCCCGGCTCGTATTTGTCAATAATTTTGTTCAAGCGATCCAAACAGTGGCGTGTAATATCCCCAGCTGACTCGGACCTCTCAAATTCTTGGTAGGTTTGAAAGTAGTTTATAATTATCATAAAAGTACCCCGGATATGGTGAAGAATAGCCTTGATTTCTTCACTCTCCTTACGTTTGAATTTACATGAAGCAACATGCTTCTCAAATTTACTATCAGCATCCTCCCAATAAATGAGAGGTCCGTAATCTTCAACATCCATTGACCCACTTATATCTAGCATAGATGCCATGCTTGGTATATGCAAAATACACTAAATACACTTGTCACCAACACTAAGGTAGAATTTAACACAAAAAACACTTTGCGCTGAACTATAACACTTATTGATGCCACAAAGAACACGTTATATATATTAGTGCTAATTTGCACTATTAAACAATGGACCGGGCACGTGCCCGGTCTAAAGGCTGCCACGCACTTTAATTGGCCATTAGGATCACTTTTTATTTCGGCCAATCACAGCACACTAAACTACCGGTCACCATCCACAAACAAGACAGACTCGATGTCGCTGGACAATTTCGATGCTCGATGCTATACTGCAGTAGCGGGAGCTGGTAGCGGTATCGCCGGAGCCGATTCAAGAAGTTCTAGGAGAGTTTCAATGATGTTATATCTTTAGAAGCTGTAGCGGCTGGCTTCAGCGATGCACTGCTTTTTGATGCTGGAGCTGGCGAGGCTGCCTGCTCCTTCAGTCGGGACTGGTCGGTCCTGTTTAATCGGCGATAGGGCTCGATTTTTACTTTAAAGAAACAGTTTCTTTATTTTTAATGCCTCTGGGGATTTTTTTCCCATCCGCCAAGGTTGCCAAGAACATTGGCATCGGGTTCTTGGTCTTACCGGAGGTCATATTGACTACCTTAAAGGCCTCGAACCCTAGATCCTTGAGATCCTCTTGGATAGTGGATGGATCCACACTTGGGCTATTCCTTTTAACACGATGCGATAGGGCGACCGTGTTTTGACTTGTTCCTCGCTGCTGACGTGCGGGATACCGTGTTGAACAAGCAGCTGCTTGTATTTTTGTAGCGCTGGAAATGAATCCAGTCGCACCTTATGCCGGATGGAGTACAGATGCAAGTGAATGCATTATGTCCGGCTTTTTTGAACTCCGCGTTCACAGCTGCCAACAGCGACGAGGATTCTCGGCGTATTAGCAACGTCGGAGGTCTTTTGGTTACGCTGATGCGCTTGTCCCTGGTCGCCCCGGTCCCCGACGCTCCGCCGCCAGAGGTCGGCAGTGCCGCGGGGACAGGGGTGCCTTTAGAGGTCTTTGACAACTCTCGTTTCATGTTTTCGACGAAGTCGAAGGTGGTTGAATGGATTTCTCGCATTGTATGGTCGACAAAATCGAAAATATCGACTGCTTGTTTCTCTGGGTGTTTGCTTCGTGTCCTACGGGCGATTGGTGAGTCCGTAGACGCCATCGTCGACGAGAGGGGGGATCCGTCAGACGGTTTAGCTCTTGGACCTATAGGTCCGACGCGCTGCGCAAGGGAGCAGGGCGCTGGCTGATGGCCGGGGGGATGGATGGGCTTCCAGCCGATGCTGGCAGAGCCGTCCGCTGCGAGGCGAAGTTCCCGCTGGGCTGGACAACTCTTGCTCTTTTGCTGCGCTGGGGAGACCTCCTTCCTCGACGGCTGCTTCCCGGAGAATATCATCCAACAGAATGGCGTGGTCCAGGAGTTTAAATACTGCCTGAAAACAGTAGTTTGTGGCGCGTTGGCCCATCAGGAGCGGGGAGCTGGGCAGCCGGTGTAGATCTGACAGATCCTCGAGATGACTTGCGTCTGCACAGCAAGTGTGAGGAGCTAGCACCACTGGTGCGTTCAGGAAGATCCCATGGCGATTTTTCTTGCCGACGAAATACCATCTAAGGGTGATCTCTTCAGAACGACGAGTCGATGTGTGGCCTATGGAAGTGATGTGCGATGATGATCTCAGTAGACAAAAGGCAAAAAGTGAGAAAGCCCTGCGACCCGTCATTAAAATGACAGGTGGTGAGCAATTTCTTCGACCCACTGTTTGTGGAGTCCCGGGTACCAAGACAAAGTCCATTTGCCCCGGATTAATTTAATGTGATTTAATGTGTTTATGACCATGGAAGATTACAGCAGCCTCATGCGCCGGCGTTTGTGCACGCGGGAGACGCTTTTAATCTTTTATTAATAAAATTGTTCGGCTATTTTTCCCATTGTATTTAGTAGAGTAATAGGCCTGTAATTACCGGGTTCTTTAAGGTTTTTTCCCATCTTCGGGAACATTAGTATATGACCTATTTTCCATTGTTCAGGGAATGTTTTTAGTTGCATTGTTGCATTGATTATTTCTGTTAATTTTTTAATTCCTATTGGTGGTAGTTTTTTTTTAATTATGTTTTGAATACCATCAGGTCCTGGTGTTTTTTTACTATTTAAATGTTTAATTTGCCAGGCTACTTCTGCCGGTATAGCTTTCCTAATGGTATTATCTGTTTTTTGTTTTAGATAGGCTTTTACTAGAATTTCCGTATTTCTAGTAAATGTTGGATAATCCATATCTGCATTCGGACTAAAGGTTTTTTTTAATGTTTTGCAAACTCGTTTGCCTTTTCTTATGTTTGTGTTTGACCTTTAATTGTGTTGAGTGGCGGTATTATTGTATTCTTATGCATTATTTTTTTGGCTTATTGCCATGCTGATTTTATGTTTGTGTTATCTAGATTGGATATTGTGTTTTCCCAAGTTTGGGTTGTATATTTTTGAAAGGCTGTTTTAATTCTGTAGCGTAAATTGTTCATTTCTATTTTATGTTCTGGGTTATCGCGATGACGTTGCCATCGTCTCCTTGCCTCATTTCGCTGTCTAATTAGACTTATAATTTCGCTTGGTACGTATGGGCAGTTATATCTAATAGTTTTCTTTGGGATATGTTTTTTATGGCATTATTGATTATTGTAGTGAATTTGATGACCTTTTCATTTTTTTTCTATTGTGGTGATTTCTCCTATTGTTAAGTTGTCTGTTATATCTTTTGCAAATCCTTCCCAGGTAGCATTTTTATAATCTAGAAATGTACGTTTTTTATGACTTTGTACTATGCCGGGGAACGTGGCAAGTACCGGTAGTTGATCGGAATTGAGTTCGTTCATCGTTTTTAGTGTTACGTCTTGGCGTATGTTTTTGATTAGAGCGATATCTAGTATATCGAGTTGGTGGTTTGCATTTTGTCGTAGATATGTAGGTTCGTTTGGATTTAAGATGTTGAAATGTATTGTGTGTTTATTATGGAAGTGTCTTAGTTTTATTCCTGAGTTATTTATGGAATTACATTTCCAGTCAGTGTGTTTTGCGTTTATATCGCCCATTATTATGACTGAATTAGAGACTTCCAGTAGGGCTTCTATGTGTGATATATATCACCTGGTGGGTTATATACCGAGATGAGCGTAATGAGATATCCTTGAATTTTTAGAGAAATGTCTACCGCGTCTGTTCGGAATAGTTGTGGGAGTGTTACTATGTTGTGTTCTATAGACTTGTGGATCAAGATTGCCACTCCTCCTCCTTCCCTATCTGCTCTATCCAATCGATAGGTGATGAAATTTCGAGTGGAAAATTTCTCCCCAGGTCTTAAGTGTGTTTCAGTTATGAGAGCTACTGGTATCTTGTTGTTTTGTAGAAGATACACATACTAACATGGAACGCTAACAGCGTTTCGCCACAAAAAACAAGAGTTATTGTGTCTCTGTTTTATTTTGTCTGGCCATTATTTATTTTAATTATGGTGTTATTGTTTTGTATATGCTCCAAGTAAGTGGCCTAACATTCTTAAGATCACTTCTGAAAGTGCATATAGTTGTGGATCGTCCTTTAGCATTGTATATCCATCATAAAGGGCGTTCAATAGTGGTTCTATGTATGGCTCGGAATGTGTTGCATGGAGATAATTTCTGGTGTGTCTAGCTTTATTACTGAATCTAGGCCTTCTATCCCTAGCATGTATGTATTCAGAAGAGCTTCCTGGTTCTGAATTGTCTGTGTGTGTGTTGTATGTGTTTTGAGTGTATATTTTGTGTTTGTATTTTTCAAACTCTTGTTGTTCTCTCAGGAGTTTATATTCGGCCTGCAAGTTTTGCTGCCATTCGAAGAGAGTTTGTTCATGCCTTAACATTGTCTGTTGCTGTTTGCGTAATGTTCTTTGTTGTTCGTGTAATTGATTTTTTATGTGCTGTATGTCTGTGTTTTGTTTGTGTGTTATTAGGACGTGATTCACGTCTGTATGTGTTTTGTGTAGTGTCAGAGTCGGCATGAGCAACCAGATCTCTTTCTCTAGCATATTGCTCGAGTTCGAGTTCCTCCGATTCTCGGATTGCTCGCTGTTTTGCTCTGATTTGTTCTTTTGCCTCTCGTTGTGTTAAGTTGTTCTGTGGGTGAGGCATTCGAGGTGATGGTGTTCTATTTATGTGTTGGGATTGTGTCAGTGTAGCTTGCCTAGCTGCTGTGCAGTATGTAGTGTTTTGATTGGAGTGTGCGTGTCTGTGTATTGGGTTTATGAGGTGTTTCTACACGTCTACTTTGTGTTTGTGAATTGTTGCTGTTGTATTTGGGATTTTGCATCGCTGCCCTTCTATGCCTGCACGCCGATGAGTCAGCAGCATGGTTCCCCATGCAGTTAGCACACCGACGTGGTTGCTCTGGGCTTTGCCTGCATTCTCTGTCCGGGTGTGAACCGGCACAGAGTCTGCAGCGGGGGTGGTGCTCTGCAGTCATCTCTGTTATGCATGAACTTTTGACAGTTTGTGCACTGGACTATGGTTTTGCTTCTATTGGGTTCAACTCTAATATTGTACAGGAGTAATTCATTTAGTGTCAAGATTGTTTTGTTTTCATCTTGTCAAGCAAAGTTGCTGAATATATGGGATAAGGATATCCTGTACTAGATCTTATATTTGTGACATCGTGTACATTGTAGCCTGCTGTTTGTAGTGCTTGTTGCACTGCAGTAGCACCAATTTGATGCGGAATACCCCTGATGATTACTTTTAGTGTTTTTTTCAAATGTATTGTTTAGAATGTGAAATGGTACTGAATTATTATGTAAGTGTTGCAGTAGGTTTGTGTAGTCTACCCTTCTACTGACTTGGATTGAGGTGTCTCCTCGTATTAATGTGCATGAAAGTGCTAGGGGTGGATATTTTGTGTTGAATTGATCATTTAATTGTTTCATGTTCCCTATATACTCTTTGTGTATTACTATGGCTGGGAGTTTTTGGTGTATTTCCTCCATGTATGTGTTTTTCTGCTGTGGTGTGTGTGTCTTTTGTGTTTGATTTACATGTGTGTTGTTATTGTGTTGGAGGCTTCCCTCACTTGAAGAGTTTCGGCCTTGTGTTCTTTGTTTTTTTCGTCTACTTTTATGTGTTCGGTAATGATATGTTTCTTCATCTGTGTCTGTAAATATGTATCCCCTGTCTGTATCACTGTTGCCTTTATGATAAGAATTAATGCTACCTTGGCTTTGGGTGACTGGATTTGATAACTGTATATGTTTGAGGTCATCCTTTGTTCTTATCAAGCTATTGTTGGGAGTTCTTTGTTCTAATATAGTGGTTAGCTTATGTGGGCTAGATGTATCCTTTGTGGATTCATCAGTAATCATTGTCTCAGGACGTGATGTTATTATTTTATCATAGTAAGGTATTAGCAAAGCTGTTGCCATTATGTTGGTTGTCCGAGTTATATTATCAATGAAATTAGATGGCCTGTGCCTTTTCATAATTTTCGGGTATTTGAAATTTATCATGTCATCTTGATATTATACTACATTTACTCTTGTTGTTTGAAGATTTATTGAACTTAATATAAATATAATTATTTCCTATTAATTAATTTAAATTAATTGATTGTATATTCTAATTTTAATTTGCTATTTAAATATTAAATTAGGTATATTTGTTTTATATTTACACAAATGTTTGGACAAATTTAATACTAATGTTGATCAAGAGATTTATTGATCTTAATATAAGTATAACTATTTTCTATTAATTTATTTGAGATAGTTATGTTTAAATATTCTAATTATAGTTTGTTATCTAAATGTTAAATTAGGTAGGTAGGTGAGAATTTAATTTTATATTTACGCACTGCTTGAAAATTAGATGAAATTAAATTTGAGTAGAATCTATTACTTAAGTTACTATTAGTTGAGAATTGAAAAGATTGTTTTCACTTATTATATGTAAATTTTCCCAGTAGTTGTGTAAATATAAAATTAGATTAATCCTAATGAGTAGAGCAACCTTATCAACATGAAAATGTTCATTACAACTCCAGTAAAGGGGTATACTTGGCTCCTGGTGGAGACCCATGAATATTAAGATTCCTAAAAATGCTGTCAGTTCATCTGTAGTCAGCACCATCCTCATCAGTTATCTCCTGTAACCACTCTGTTATTTATTATTTTCCATATATAAAGTGATAAAAGCCACATAGAATAAATATATGTATGTAGGCGTGTGCTAATGCACTGGGAATAGCAAATGTGAGATACCATAATATGAATATTAACAACCGCTGCTTTCAACGTCGTAAGTGAGCTGTTTACAACTATTTTTGTGTCGTTTCTTCCCTCTTTTTTTTTTCTTCCACTCTGCCAGATACTCATCCGATGTCAAGCATCTAGTCTTTGTTATCTGTCGCCTCTTCTTTACTTGGCATCAATTGGAGGAAACATCTCTTGAATAACGGCAACAACTGGAGAAGATTTTGGAGACCCCGTGCGCGTACTTCGAAGTTCCAGCTTCTGTATTGTTGTTTGCTGGATTCGCTCCGACAATGTTATCACCCATTATGATCTGCTTTGTTTACAGGCCAAATGCCACTTCAAAACCTCCAACAATATTGGCTGGAGTGATACTTGCAAGCCACGCTGGCTTTAGAACAGAAATAGTGTCTATTCAAGGCCTTCTTCTTGGTCCTCCGGACTTGAACACTCCAACAACCAATGGCTGAAGGAAGTGCGTCGTATGGTGTGGTGGATAGAGTAGGCGAATTTTATTTTCTCTTGCAAGCACAATTACTTCTCCAGTGATATAGTTTGTTTGCCCATCAAGAAGTAGCAGAACAGGTCGTTTGGGAGGAATCAGATGGATGAATTTTGTGAACCATTCGAAGAAAAGCTCTGTCATCATGTAACCTCGAGGACTTGAAGCAAATACAGTTTCTTCAGGACCACCCTCCATAAACTTCTGGTTCAAGGTTTCACCTTTAAATATAATCATGGGGGAAGCAATACCGTTCCTGTAGCATTGGAACAGATAACTACAGTTATATTAACGCTGAAGTTGGGACAACAGCCTTAAAACATACGTCCAATTAAACAATCATATTATGAGGTAAGAATGTTAAAAAAAATACACAATTATTAACTACAGTTATGCTTTCACCCGTTTCTCCACATTTATTTTTGTAAACATAATTGTATCCCTTTTCTGCCTTTGCCCAAAAGTTAAAGACCAATCTCATCATGTACAATATTTCACTGCCGTTACATTTTTTTTTTTATGAAAGAGGTTACTATATCGAAAAACATTTTTTTCACTTCATGTGTTGACATGGATAGTCTAGCAGCGGAATTATTTTCGAGTGTTCTAAGAGATAGGTTGTGCCGTTGCATTGATCTTTGGAACCATCTGCTGCTTGACGGCCCATTTGCAAAAACTTGATTTCCTTGTGCTACATTCGTTTTGTCGCTAAATCCAATCTCTTCCCTGATCATTACAAATCCATTTCTTTTTTTGCAATTCTAATTTTGCTTCCTTCTTTTCTAGTTCCACTTCTGCCAAAAATGTTGTTCGTGGGACCCTCTTAAAGCGATCTTCATCGACCTATAGAGCGTACCAAAAGAATGCCATACTGTTTTGGAGGCAGTTAGTATTTTCAGTTCACCGTCATTCACAACACTGACTGCCATCAGCAGATTCACGTGACATCTGTCGATAAAAATACTATTTTATTACGACTAATAGATTCTTACTAGTAGAGTAAATAATGAGCAAATAATATATTTTATTTTATTCGATTATCGACCTTGGGTCTTTCTAAAAATGAACCTTGTCTGAAACGATTTTAAATTGAGCGGGCGTGCGTCTCTCCTACACCCGGTTTCAAGGTGCAGCCGGGAAATATTAAGTAAATACACAAATTTCCTACCCTTCTGCGTGGAACAGCAAGAATTATGTCCACTTAAAATGATTACATAATGCTTATCTACACCATATTTCATGTCTGTATATTAATAAATATATTTTTTTTTTCAGAGGTGCACAACAACCTTCTCTTCACAGGACTCTCCAACACAAACAAAATATTTTTATTAGAAACATCTTCCATGCCATCTATTGGAACAAATCACAAGAAACCTTTAGAGAGTTGTCTTGTCAGCTTGTGACATCTATTGGCTAAAACTTATACCTGCAGACCTTCCTATGAAAAAAATTATTCATTTCCTGATCCGTTATCAAAACATCGTTTACCTTATGTAGTAGTAATTAATATTTTTATAAGCTTCTACTAATGGCATTAATCCATTGATGTCCAGGTTACAGTTTGTTTTCATAGAATTAATTATTTTCATCAGTAATATGTAAGCAACACTTTTCAAACAACACTCCGTCTTTGTACACAAACAAATCACGTCCACTTTCTTCGACAATGAATCTTATTCTTGGACCAACGGATCTGTGCCCCCGTAAAAAAATGCGAACTAAACACTAATTCTGTTTCTGCCTCGGTAAATCACTCTTTCTCCCCTCCCATTACTCACAGTTTTGAGCTTTCTTGCGGGATATTATTTGCACTCACAGTCCAGTGTTGTCAACTCAGTATCAGTATGTTATTTTATGTAGTAGTAAATTATTATCATTAGCTTAATTCATAAGCATAAATTAGAATTCCTGTATAGTATCAGTATGTTATATAATACGTAAATAAGATCGTAGCATGTAGTAACTTCGCCATAGCCGGTCCCTAGCCCGGATGAGAAAGGAGGAGGGTATTTGACTGTGTGTTCATACCTAAAATTTTGTTAGGACTTCAAGATTACGTTCCAAATCTATCCAAATAAGACAATGAGGTGAAGGAGAAGTATTTATGACGAAACATTTATCTTTAAAAACAACCTATGTTGATTGCCTTCACGTAATTTCCATTTAACCAACAAATATCCACTATTATAATTACATCCATTAATCGTAGAAAATCAACCAGTGTCATTAGACCTACTTAAATTAAATATGAAGACGTAATAATTAACCTTACAATATTCAAGAGCCTGGCACCGTGGGAAGTTTGGCAACGTCTCTTCTCGGTCAGTTACAGTGGTTTCTATTGGGAGGGGAGCGCGGTGGAATGGTGTGAGAACTGACATGTACTTTTTGAAGAACGATGCCAGCGCTACAGGGGCACCGATCCGTTGGTCCGAATATAGTATGGTCCCCCTTCAATGGCTTCCTTTTTCCTGCCGGTTCCTGCAGTGCTGCCAACCTGCACTCACTGGGGTCCAGCATGTCATGTGCTGAGAAGCTACGCATACTAACTGGAGTCCCAGCGCTGCTCCTTTGTGCCTGCTTACGCTCGGACATCCTGCAAACATTAATGTCCTCATTAATTGCCTAACTGTCAAGCAGGCAAATCAGATCCTGTTGATCATCATTGCCTTTGCCCTCATAGTACAGCTCGGGCGATGAGCAAATACACTATGATACTAAAACTGCTAACCAGTGTATGTAAAAAATTGAGAGAGAAAATAATGTTCATAAATGCAGGCCTAATAGATTTTATTAAACACAATGTGTACAATTTTGAAGCCCTAATGTATTGGTTAAGAATCTCCCTGCACCTTCAGTGCGCCCCTCCCCCTCATGCTCTGTGCCTCATCGTGGCGAGGGGGTGAACAAACAATGTTACAATGTTCATAAAACCAATATCTCCTTTTAGAACTTCAAAGAGGAAAATATATCTTCATAAATCTCGAAAACTTATATTTTACATAAACTACTCCTTGAAATTAATTCTTTTAGTTCCTAGACTATTAACTAGATTTATTTCTACCCAAATAAACCAACCAATAGCAATAGGATTGGTCCTCCTCATTCAAAACTACTTTTATTTCAATCATTACAGGTAAAGTGATTTGCTACGTCATTTTGAATGGTGAACATTGTTACATTGTTTGGCTAAACCAGAGCAAATGATATTATTCAGCTTGTTACCTTGTTACTAACAAGTTTGAATAATGTCTATCACTAGTTCAGGACATATCAAACTGGGACCTACTAGCAGAACATGCTGTTTTATTTTAGATTGGCCATGATTCTGATGATGATTAGAAGACTAATCGAAACATGTTCAACAGCAAATCAACATTAATATTGAGGTAAGATATTACAGACTCAAAAAAACTTGATCCCAGTTTGATACCTGACCTAGTTGGAAATTTTAATTGTAAAATTTTCAGTGTCCGGGCTAAAAGGCTTGGTTGTATGCATTTGTGCACCAGATGCCAGAGCAGGATTAAAGCCCGGACATCTCCATCGTACACGCTGATATGATTTTCAATGCTCCTCTTTCCTTCCACATTTGTGCCACATGTTCTACCCATCGCAGTCTACAGAATAATACAGTGCATGTGCAAACATCACAGAGTACCAGAGAAGAAAGTAGGCAAGTTGCGCGTACATGCCACAGGCGGCGCTAGTGTAATACAACTAACGACACCTAAATTTTTTCGGTTCTTTTTTTGGTACTAATATGAAATTCAGCACCGCCTGGTGGTAAAATTATGAATTATAATTATATAACGCCATCTGGTGAATAATCATGGAATTTAACTTTTATAGGAATAAATAACGTATTAATTAATCTTAAATTGTGGAATTATGTATACCCAGTTTCTCAGACCTACAGATTTTCTTTAATTTTAACAGAATGGAAGAATGGAAATAAATAAAACATGTTAATTTATTTTCGTTTATTAAAATTTTAAAACGTGCATTATGAGCTCTTTTAATAAATATGTACAATTGACCTACCCCTTATTCTCACATACATATTTTATACAATATTTATTAAATAACCTTAGCCATGTCGTACATATGTCCATTATAAAGTCACATTTTTAAAATGTTTATTAGAAATGGCTGTACACTAACATCACTCTTCCTAACCTAACAAATCTTAAGAATATTATCACTTCTAGTAGGTTTATCTTTGAAAATAGATTCACATTAAAAATGTAAACAAGCTTGAATTTACTTACAAATTAGAGTAAAATAAAATCTAAGTAATGATTTTTAACTTTCGATAATTTACAGTACCGTCTACATAGAACGAAAGGATAGCAGTTAAAAATTTAAATTTACAAAATGGCTAACTTCCCATAATCCCGAGTGAACACCGTTAAACACGCCGTGAACGACGCCGTGTGCCTTGCATTTGTTTTATTTAGTTACATATTCTGTTACTACGAAACAGCGTTACCATTGTAGTTTGCTCATTGTAGTTCATCGTAAACGACCGAAATTTTTTAGATGTCACTGTACTCAGTTTCCCCTCTATTCGAAGTTTCTCTATGTGCAAACATAATGTTGATGTAGCGCATATCTGTTAAACCAGTACTACCAACCTTTGCAATAAATTCCCAAGCATGCTTTTAAGAAATGGATTTACACTAACGTGTCATTTTGTATCTAAAACGTAATCACATGTTATTGAGTACACTAATTTGGTGTATATCATGAAAATAAACAGGAGCAGGAGTCGAGATCCAGGGCCAACAACTTAAAGAAGATCAGTCTGTATCAACTGAAGATGAAGTTAAAAGCTTTGAAATGCATCTTACAAGAAACAACTAATCATGAGCTAAAATAATTTATTGGTATATACTAACTTAATCCTTCATCATCATCATGAACATGTGACCTGTGACGGTAAACCTAACGAAGATGGTCTTGATCTTTCCACCAATGTTTTGGTCTTCCTTAGTCCCTATGTCCAGTTGGAGTATATTGGAATTACAATTTTGGAAGTCTATTTCTTTCCATTTTTCTCAGATGATTTTACCATTCTTCTTGGTGTCTTTCTATATCTTCATCTAAACGTGGTACTCCCAAGTTTTTCACTGATAAGTGTTCGTTTGGTGATCCAGTCTATTAATTCCTAACAGTGAACAAGAAGCGCATTTGGCTTACTCTAAGTTTATGAAAATGTATTTTATTTAAAATCCAAATTTCACTTCCGTATTTTAGAGCAGCGTTTGATGTGATGTTATGTAATCTTAGTTTCTTATCTGTTACCAAAGTGTCTTATTATCCCAGTGGCGTGCATTCAACCCCAGCTATCCCAGCACTGCTGGGGTAATTAGTATATTAATAATTTCGGATTAAAATAAAATACTATATTTGCCAAATTTCATTCAAATCAATTGCGCGTGAACATCAAAGTTCTCGCCATGCCAGTAGACTATCGCATTCGGTTTCACGGAGCCTTCTGTGTCTCACATTATCTCCATAGAGGAACACGGCTCGAATCTATGAACGCATTAGACCGTAAAAGGCGTTCTCTGCTGAGAAAGTTGTATCCTAATACGATTTTGCTTGCTCAGAAATCTGTTCATGCGATAATAATTGTTGAAATTCGTAAGCTATCTGACGAGGTAACTTAAGAGAGAAACGAATCGTGAGACTCCCGAAGGGAACCGTTGGTAACCAATATAGTTTGAAACCTTGCCGCGTACCTTGCTGCTTTATCCAAGATGTCGGACCTTGAAGACTTCGATCATGTTTTCGGTATACGCGGAGAAGAGGATTTGATAGAGTCTACCAAAGAATTCAACTGGAAGAACAGGAGAATCGGCGTAATATTGCGTGACGCAGACTTCGTTGTATACGGTATTATTTGCGGGACCAAGCGTTCCTCTAGGAGACGAAAATAACGGAAGTGGTTTTATCGCTGAGAATTCTGGGTAATTTCTTGCCAATATTACGAAAACGACGACTTTCATGCATGACCAGTTAGTGGGTAGCTAATTCGATCTTTGCACTTGCTTACGGTGAGTCAGCTCACCAGTGATTGGAAGTAATTTGAGTATAGAAAAATGTATTTGCATGCGGCCCATATAGTGTTTCCTCTGTCATCCCCACCAACATCAGTATTTTGCTGCAGATGAATTAGTGATAACCCACTAAATGACTACCTGCTAAATCCAGCGATAACCCGCTAGTATTCTATCGATATTTTATTGAACACCAACTAGCTGAACCCAGAAACGTCACCACTCGAATAAGTATACACAAGATCAAATTACCTTCTGACTTATCAATTCATGAAACGTAACGTGATTGGCTGATTTGGAAAGCGCCAATTCCACAATAATAGCATTTTTAGAAATAGCATTTTTTAATTTACAATATTTAGTTTATGTTTCGGTAGTTATATTTTTACGAAATACAAAAAATAAATAAATAATATGTTATACGTTTTGCCAGCTATAGTTACCTGTTAATGTAAGAAGCTTTATTTATATTATCTGAATAACAATTGAATTATTACGAACGTATATGTGTGTATATATATATATATATATATATATATATATATATATATATATAATTTGTGGAAAGTAACAGTTGAATTTAATATCGGCACTGAATTCGTTCAAATGCATTATTAATACATTTTAAAGTGTTACTGTAAGTGTGATTTGTCAATTTAGTAAAAATGAATGTAAGTGACTATAATTTACATACTAGATCATTTTTGTGGAGACCTTTCAATGAGAAAAATGACCTTGTACAACTAGGTAGGTCAACTCCAACTAAAAAAAAATACAAGGCAATAAGTTTTTATATACTATAAGTTATATTTTCGCCATACAGCTGTGGTAATAGCTCTGACCACCGCACGCCACTGTATTATCCCATTAATTTTATTATATTTTTGTAATTTTGAATAAATGTCACTCTTATGTTCTGCAAATACACTTCCTAAGTATGAGAAATCAGACACTTGCTCTGTAATTTTTCCATCAATCTATATTTTCACCCATTGTATGTTTTTTCCACACATGCCATTGCGTTAGATTTTGAATTAATTCTTCTTCTTCTTCCTTCCAAGTATTAGGCCAAGGCCTGTTAATAGAAAATTTTCCTTCCAGCGTTTCATAGGACAGCCCAGTGATCTTTCCTCTTGGTATATAATTATAAATAGCTTTGGGGATCCGATTTGAACTCATTCTTTCAAGATGGTGTTTCCAATTTAGTTGGTACTGTTTAATATATTCCAAAATTGGCGTAGTCATCAATTGTTTTAAGATATCGTCAAAATATAAGTAGTGAAATTTCTTGTTGTGAATGTTGGTCATTCCAGTTGCGCCAAGTATTGACTAATCCTTATGAATGTGCTCTATGGTTCTGTCGAACTCGGAATAAATTATTGAAAGGTTTGGCATACATGGATAAATCTTTAAGAATAGTAAAAAAAAAAAAGCTAACAATACATTGAAATACACTGCTCAAAACAATTATAGGAACACTTGTAATAAATTCAATAAGTAATTGTTTTTTAAAGCTGTGATGCTGAAAGTTGGACAATATGTAAATTGAATTATTAATTGTATCATTGGATACAAATTTTAAAGATCCATGGCCTAAATACAGAGAAATTACCTCAAATAACAAATATAGAGAAATGTTTTATTTTGGAAGGCACTGGCCACTTCTAATTGGTAAGCTTCCTGATGTTGCTATAGTGACGAATGTTGATTATTGCCTTGTTTATTGAAGTCTCTGACAAAATGAGGCATTTAAATGAGTTTGAAGTGTATCATGCTCTACATCTTTTACGACAAGGTCAATCTCTGCGACAAGTGGCTAGAGAGCTTGGGGTTTCTCCTTCCGTGGTGTCCAGGTTACACAACAGGAACAGAGAGACAGGTCAGTATTGTAGAAGACGTGGCCAGGGCCGTAAATTTAAAACAAGCCCCCAGGATGGCAGATACGTTGTTCTTTCTGCTCTTCGACAACGTACAAAAACTGCAAAAGACCTGCAGAATGACCTTCATATGGCTTCCGGAATCCGGGTTTCAGACCAAACCATAAGGAACAGATTAAGGAAAGAGAATATTCGTCCAAAAAGGCCCGTTAAAAAACCACGCTTAACAAATGGGCATAAGGTAGCAAGACGTACGTATGCTGGAAACTATGGTGATTGGAACCTGAACCAGTGGGAGTCTGTGCTCTTCTCAGATGAATCCAGGTATCGTCTTACAAGTTGTGATGGTCGATTGAGGGTGTGGGGACGGTCAGGAGAAAGATTTTCTGCAGAGGCTGTACAGGAAATTGATAGATTCGGAGGAGGTTCCATAATGGTGTGGGCCGGAGTTATGTACAACAATCGTACGGACCTTGTACTTGTTCCCCAGCGACTGAATGCTGTCCGGTATATCGAGCACGTTCTGGAAGAGCATGTAGTACCTGCTGCCATTGGAGTAGGCCCTGGATTTCTGTTTATGCAGGATAATGCCAGGGCACATTCTGCGGCTGTCACCAGGGATTTCCTGAGGAGGAATGAAATTAAGGTAATGGATTGGCCAGCGGTCAGCCCAGACCTCAACCCTGTTGAACACTTGTGGGATCTTCTAGACAGGAAGGTCAGGAACCGACATCAAGCTCCACAAACTCTGCAGCGACTTGGAGATACTCTGAAGGAGGAATGGGAGAATACTCCGCAAGAGGAAATCCAGAATCTTATTGGGAGCATGCCACGAAGGTGCCAAAGTGTCAACGAATGTCGTGGAGGCCATACACGATACTAACTCTATATAACGAGTGTTTAACTTTGAAAAATAAGCACAAGATTCAATTGCTTACATGGCGGAATTATTTGAAAAGTTAATTGTCAGCGTTATTCATTTGTTTTTACTGACATGAGCAATAAATAAATAAATAACCACAAACAATGTACTTTATTAATTTCATGTTTGTACCTTTATCCAATGAAAAAATATTTGCATATTTCATAGTGTTCCCCCAATTGTTTTGTGCAGTGTAGTAAGAAGTGTTAGCAGAAAATGTAATTGTTGCAACAGTGTTGTAGTAATGCTACGTGGTGTAGTTGAGGCTTCTCTTGAAATGAATAAATAAAGTGAATCTGGTACATCTTCATAAATATTAGTTTCATTTGATCTGTTTTGATATTCTGTCCATATCATTGTCACCTTGTTCTGACTGTTGGATTTTATGTAGTCATCTCTGTATGTCGACTTCTGCTCCATCTTTTGGTTGATTGAAGAACTTGTGAATCAAATATTTTTCCCCGGAATTTCAAAATTCATAATTCTAATTTTTTGGGGAAAAATATTTGATTGACAGGTTCTTCAGTCAACCAGAAGATGGAATCAGAGTCAACATCCAGGGCCGACAACATGATATGGGCAGTCTATTAGAACAAGTCAAATGAAATGAATATTTATGAGGCAAGATGCACCAGAGTCACCTTATTTATTAAGAAGAACCCATAATGTTATTTCCTAATGTTATTTATTAATTCTCTTCGAATAATTGAGTTGTGACAAATACAAAACAAGTGCAGACTTGCAATTTGCCATTGTTGCTTTTGTACAATCATAAAAATTAACTGCTATCTTACATTGTGAAGTTGGGATAATTTCACATCCCTTGAATCATGGTTAATGTATTCTCCCACCTCATCCTACTTGCTTCTTTCCTACAAGAAATTTGCATGTCTTGCTCAATACATCTATCTGTTCTTTATATATATATATATATATATATATATATATCCATCCATAGTAATTCTGCCCGAAGGCAGGTCCTTCACTGTACTCATAGCATTTTCATGCTATGCTTGCAGCTTTACTAGGGAATTATGTAGGTGTGGTAGCTTCCCGTTGCTTTCCACACCGGTGATGATGATGAAGATGATGGCCATATGATTTCGGGGACCGTTTGGGCCTTAAAGTTTTCCTGACATTTGTCTTACAGGTGAGGAAAAACCCCGATAAAAACCTCACCCAGAAAAACTGCCCCGACCGGGGATCGAACCCGGGCCCGCTGCGTGACAAGGAAGCACGCTACCTCGAGACCACAGCGGTGGACATTATATATATATATATATATATATATGTGTGTGTGTGTGTGTGATATTGTATAGTCTTCTCCTTTTGCCTGTCTATTTCCCTCTCCTTAGTCCAAACATTTTCCTAAGCACTTTGAGGAATAGATTCTTCCAGTTATATGCACGTCCATCATGTCTTTTGCTTTAACTGATAACTCTGAGGTCAAGAGTTGTAACAACATTTTCAGGGGTAATTTTATTAATGCCACTTTAAGTTTGTATAAAAGCCACTGTAACTGCAATATCACTTAGTGGTATAGAATAGTTAATCCGTCCTCCTGTAAATTATAAATAGAATTATTTGTATCTCAGAAGTCCAGAGTTCACTCTCAATTTTCATAATTTAGTACATCTTTTTTTTTTTCAGAGCCTGGAATATTATTTATTTAATGGTTCTTTATCCAATAAAATGATGCAGAACAACATATGATTTTACAGACGACATATTTAAATTAACACAAATTATGCAAATATATTATCATAAGTAATGCCACGAGTGATTTCGAATTTGTCTAGAGAATTTGGAAATCAAGAGTGGCATTTGTTAGGACTATTTAACGAATAAAATCAAGCTCTTTGCTAAAAAATAATTATTTGAATATAGTTACCGGTGTTTTAAAATATTTATATAGTTAATGTAAACGGCGATGTTTGAAAACAAATTAGAAATGTGAGGTTATGTATATTCACTGCAACTCGATCATATTATTTATTGCCAAATAGGATTGCAATATTGTAACAGTGCACTCTAATGGTAAAATAATGAAACACGTCAAACTATTATAATCAACATTGTAGGTTAATCATTTATATTTTGAATAAACAACTTAGTAAAATCACTGAATCTATTCATTATTTGCTATATTCAATGTATTTGTTGGAGAAAAAAATAATGGTCTAACCTGTTCAGAATATTAAAAAAGAAGGATCTTTCTTTATCACAAAAGCAGGAGCTGATAAAGAGCGAGGTGAAACACGACTGTCATTGGTGTAAAACAGAATTCATTGACACGTGATTGGTCATTGACTAGCATTTGCGACATGAGTTAAATAGTCAACATAATACAAATGATTATATTTATCTTTAAACAGATTAAATTAATGTACACAACTAAACCATTGCAATCAATGGTAAAGTGAAAAATGTATAATTTACATCATGAATCAGAGAAATCTTTTTACATCTCACCTCATAAAACTCCACTGTTTTCACAGGACCAGTTTCTGGAGCCATTGCTCCTGTCCTCAGCCAAAACTCCGATTGTTTAAATTCTGTCATTACTAGGGCCCAGATGTTTATGACCTTAAAATGTTTTTAAAAAATGATCTATAATATTCCCTTAAATTTTTCTCAAAATGACCTAAAAGTGTAAAAAATTTAAGTAATGAAAATTATAAATTTCATAATTAACTAATTTATAATTATTAATTTATTAATTACAAATGGTCTAAGAGAAATAATGATTGATATTGACTAGGGTAACCATTCTAAAGCAATTCCTGTTTTTAGTAGTAATAAAATAATTTTAAAATAATAATTATCACTAGGTCAATCTCATTTCTATTAAACTAATGTGAAAAGTTATTTGTCGGCCGCGGTGGACTAGTGGTTATGCTACTTGCCTCTCGTCCCGAGGGTCGCGGGTTCAAACCCGGCCGGGTCGATGGATTTTTTAGGACGGAAAAATCCAAGGAGCAAGTCCTCCGGGAGGGACTTTAAGCCGTGGGTCCCGAGTCTGAAGATTTTCAGGCTCGTAAAAAATCCTTGAGCCTGAATGAAAAGGCCTCTAAGCAAAATTTTCCCGTCCTAGTACTACCTTGGTTTCCTAGATGTCAGTTATGAGGCGGAACGCTGACCACGGACCACTCAAAATGACATCTAAACGAAAACAAGTGTAACTAAATTAGTGTGGTTCAAATTCTTCCCTGTAGGGGGAGAGCGCCTAAATCTCTGTAAAGGGAAAACATGGGCTTACAATACAATGAAAAGTTATTTAACTAAACATACCTTCGGTGGCATTGCAATACACCACCATGGTTATCCTTAAGTTATCAAAAGTGTCAGCTAACACGGTTTTATATGGTTTAGTGTGTCTTCATAACATTTTATTAAATAGTTTTTAAGCAATGTTGATTCATCTGGAACAGCATGACCTATGGCGTTCAAAGAAATCGCGTAGTTTAGAATTTGTTTAATTTTTCTAGTTGAATATTTGCACTGACAAACACTTCGCATAATTCTTTAAAAAATAGAGGTAACTTCCTGTTTGATGCGGAAGCAATTGGTTTTAACTGTAGTTGAGACACTTTTCTTTTGTTCACATTTTTAAAAGCCCGCAAATGTTTCTCGCGCCCGATATGTTGATGTACTGTGAAACGTTTATCTGCACCTTGCAAAATAATACACTCCCTTCAGTATATAATACTTGTTCACCAAATTCTGTTACATACCGTCTTAAACGGATAGCACTAGACACTTTTTGTTTTGGCATTTAGCACTGCACACGAAAATCTACACAACCATACAGAAATGCTACTCTCGTGAGACAAACGGAAATATTACAAATCGAAAGATTCCCGCCTCGAAGAGGAAGTCCCGAATCGATCCACGTGGAGGCAGAGCACAGTGGTTTCACGTTATATTGAGGCAACGCACTGTGGTTTCACACCGTCTTGTCTGAGCACAAAAAAATACATAACAATGGACATTTAACCATAGCTTATTTAAAAATTGATGTATAAAAGTACGAAAAATAAATAAAATGACCTAAAATAACGAATACAATTTGTAAAATGACTATCAGAAAAAAGTGGAAAAAAATGCATTTTAATTACCTATAAAGATCTCATATATCTGACATGTTTATTGCACAATACACTTAATTATTAATCTGCATCGTCTCTGACAGCTCATAAAAATATGACATTCCATTAAAATCCGCCCCAAGTCATTACCATCAACTACCGCACAGCCATCTGGATCCAATGTTATGATTTTTTTTAATTTAGTTTTGTTCTCTGGAAACTTCAAAATTCATGTATATCTTTCCCCAACTGTTAATTCCAAAGGCTTCTCTAAATGTTTCTAAGTTTAGTTTGTTTAGTTTCTAAAGTTTGTGAAGTAACACTATGAGGTAATTTACAATTATAAATTGAGTTGGATAAAATGTGTTTACATCTAGCCTCATAAAGTTACAATATTTTCATGATACCAGTTTCAAAGGCCTTTGTCTTCATCATCAAGCTCTTGAAAACATGGAACTTTATGAGATGTGACATAAAAACATTTTATCCAATTCAATTTATAAATTTTAGTTTGTTTGCCAATTTTATAATATATACGAGGGCGGATCGGAAAGTAACGCACAATAATTTTTTTCTGCCTTGGTATTGCAGCTAGAATGTTGAAATTTCACAGAGATATAGATTGAAGTTTTCACTACAGATGGTATTTTTTTCTCAGGTGCACCTCTTGCGAGAGAAGCTTGAACTATGCAACAAAGATGGCGAGCATGCTACAGTCGTCCACCTGTGAGGAACAGAGAAGTGTTGTTCGATTTTTGTGGGCCAAAGGGCATAAACCCAGTGAAATTCACAGGGACATGCGTGGCGTGTATGGGGATGATTGTATGGACCGTAGCAATGTCTCCAGGTGGTGCACATTCTTCCAAGAGGGACGCGTGAACCTTAGTGATTCGCCACGCTCCGGCCGGCCGACAACAGCAGCAATCCCGCAGAATGTTAGAGGCATTGAGGCGGCAATTCTGAACGACCCTCGTGTGCAACTGCGAGCCTTATCGCAGAAGTTCAACATTTCCTATGGAGCGGTGTACGATATTGTTCATGAAAATTTGAAATTCCGTAAAGTTAGTGCTCGCTGGGTGCTTAAGAACCTGACAGACGACCACAAGGGCCAGCGAATGATGGCAAGCTTGGACCACTTAACGCGGTACACCGCACAAGGACATGACTTTCTGGAAGGAATCGTCACAGGTGATGAGTCGTGGGCGTACCGCTACACGCCCGAAACAAAGCAGGCATCAATGGAGTGGAAACATGCTGGTTCCCCAGTAAAGAAAAAATTCAAAGTGACTCAATCTGCCAGGAAAGTGCTTGTGACAGTGTTCTGGGATATGCATGGTGTTTTATTGGTGGACTTTGCTGAACACGGGACCACTGTGAATGCTGCGGCCTACATTAAAACTTTGGTGAAGTTGCGTCGTGCCATTCGTGACAAACGTCACACACATTAACGTTAAACTTCTTCATGACAATGCTCGCCCCCATGTTGCTGCTGTCGTTCGTCAGAAAATCGCCGAATTTGGTTGGGAGGTGCTCCAGCATCCACCATACAGTCCGGATCTTGCACCATCGGACTTTCATCTGTTTGGTCCCATGAAGAAATTCCTGGCCGGCAAACGCTTTGAGACAGATGTGGAAGTGAAATCAGCAGTGCGCAGATGGCTACACTCCAACCAAACGGACTTCTACGAACAGGACATATTGAAGCTGGTAACACGATGGGAAAAATGTGTTGAGAAAGTTGGTGACTATGTCGAAAAGTAGGTAAAAGATGTAAGTTCATTTGTGATTTTTTTCCCTTTTTTTTTACTATTAAACTTTAAAAAAAAATATTGTGCGTTACTTTCCGATCCGCCCTCGTATATATTGCATTAGTCTGTAAATTCCTTTAAGCTTTTTTCCATATATATATATATATATATATTGCAGATTTTCGCGGATATAAGTATGAATATGAAAGTTTTCTTGGGTTTTCCGCGTCTTGGATTCAAGTTCGGCCTCTGGCCACTGATTCCGACGTTTCGGCATGGTCCCACATGTCATTATCAAGGAATGATAAGTTCGAGCACAGGTTTAGGTCTTATATAATAAAATACATAGAGTTTTTGCTGTGGTCCGTTTCCGAAGCCGTACACCCATCCAACGTTTAGTTCTTATGTAGTTAAACATATTCAGTTTTCAGTGTGATCCGTTTCGGAAGCTGTACACCATCCAAGCGTCGACCACACTCCATATATATACTTTACTGAAGTCATTGCAAAAATGTATGTCTGAACCGAAAATCGCACTCTGTATCTTCAGCTTTACGTCTGGATGATCTGACCACTGAGCTAATTGAGGCTTCGTCCCCTTCCAATCACAAAATCACCCTTTACTTTACCCTCTTAATCCCAGATTCAATGCAAAGAACCATCATTCATAAATACACATTGAATGGCTTGTACATTAAGAAAACTTGATGGGATTCCACACCTCTATAAATTAATATTAAGAAGCTAAAACCGTTACTATCATTGGATGGGAAGGAACCCTGAATTAGCTCAGTGGTCAGAGCACCAGAACATGAAGATTGAAGGTTTCGGGTTTGATTCCCGGTTCAGGCATACATTTTCCTATTTACCATTGATTACAATAGTTTAGTTGTGTACATTAATTTACTTACAGTATTTCAATCATAGTAATAGTTCTAGTTTTTTAACATTGATTTAATAAATTATATATATATATATATATATATAGAAAGAGAGAGAGAGAGAGAGAGTTCACCGCTGTGGTCTCGAGGTAGCGTGCTGCCTTGACACGCAGCGGGCCCAGGTTCGATTCCCGCTCGAGACATGTCTTACAGATGAGGAAATACCCCAAAAAACCTCACCCAGGAGCCTATGTCAGGAAGCTTAGGGCCCAACGGTTCCCAAAAATCATCCGGTCATCATCATCATCCTTCAACCGGTGTGGAAAGCAAGGGGAAGCTACCACAACTATAATTCTCTAGTAAAGTTGTAAAGCATAGCATGAAAATACTATGATTGCAGTGAAAGACCAGCCCTTGGGCAAAATTACTATGGATGGATATATATATACACAGGGTGTATAAAAAATGATGGGGAAACTTACATGGTTGAAAGTACACAATAATAGAAGGAACAATGTCCCAGTAAACATGCGTCCGCAAACGAGCAGTTTGCAAGATAATTACGAATGTATGGTTACAAGCCGCCAATGACGTCATTGTTTATAACATCGTCGTGGATAGGTCTAGGCGGATCTGTACCTTGTTCTCCAAGATCACCTGATATTTTTGGTGATTTTTGTGTCTGGGATCACCTCCAAAGCGAAGTGTATAGCACACCCGTTAACACAGTTGAACCGGAGCAGAGAGTTGTACATGCTTGTCAAGAATTCATAAATGATCCAGGGGGTTTCGAAACAATTCGACATTCATTGCAGAGACGAGCACAGTATTGCATCCAGATGCAAGGAAGACACTTCGAACACCTCCTTTAACAGGTAATCAATAAGTGAAGTGAACTGTGAAATGTGAACAAAATGAGATGAAAAATTAATAGTAGTCTAAATTCAAATTAATTTGTACTAACTAGGACGATGTTTACAATTAAGTCAGTGGTGGCTTGTAACCATACATTCGTAATTATCTCGCAAACGGCTCGTTTGCGGACCCATGTTTATTGATACAGCCTGTATGTATATATATATTTATTTAAATTTGAATGATTAAATATGTTGATAGTTATAAAGTGTAGACTGACTGCTACATGGATGTCCGGTACGACATTCAGGGTACAACTGCTAACAGGTAAGTAGGTTCTTTTCATTTGTTTCTGCCTCGTGATAGTTGATACTCTGAATTCACATCAGCTGAGAATAATCAATGTGTTTAATCATTAAACTTTGCGTTTAAATATTTAAAATCCTGTTTCAAGCCTTGGTACAGGACCGCAGGATACGTGGCTAGCCCTCAGAGTGGAAGAAAATGTATTATGCTAGCTCAGCTGGTATGGTCCCAGTGTCCACTTAGTATCATGAAGGAATTTAGGTAGTACAACAAACTCAGCTAATTTCGTGGTACTGAGCTTTTAGACTATTATACCTTATTATGATGAACATTTGTGGTCAAAGTCTTAGGAATATTAAAGTTAAGGATATGTGGATAAAATAATTATGCTGAATTTTCAAATATCTTCTTCTTCCTTCCAAGTATTAGGCCAAGGCTTGTTACGATCCTATAGAAAATTTTCCCTCCAGCGTTTGAGGGAAATTCTCGTATAAGACTTGAAAGCATAATAATAGTCCCTTCGATTGGTTGCTGGCCAAAGGAAGGCAAGACCATCTTATAGCCTCTGGTCAGGCTTTTCTGGAGAAGAAAAGAAAATAAAGGAAAGAAAAGACTCCCTAGCCCTCGGATGCCCTAATAGCGTCGGCGTCGAAAAAACAAGAGTTAACCAAGAGAGGTTAGATACTAAAGTTAAAAGAGTGCAAAACACAAGTGGAAGAAATGTTTTGCACAGCTTGGGCACCTTGTGGTCGCCATCCACATATCCCTTAGATGAGGGTCCCTTTTATTTTATTACCAATATGACATAAGTTATAATCAGGGGTTGAAAGAAAACACCGACAACGGAGGTGATGTAGTATATTGAGATATGATGCGTTTCCACATTGTGACAAGTTATGTCACAAGATCAGTGTTAGTTCGAAGAATTTGAAGATTCATTACTCGACAATACCTCAGGGGTTCGGAACCTATGAAACATGGCATCGCAACGGAATGTGGCTTCAACATGGCGGAGCTCGAGCTCACTTCGATGCCAATGTGAAGAGACAGTTGAATACCACGTATCCAGGTCGATGGGTTGGCAAAGGTTGACCAATCTCATAGTCTCCGAGATCGCCTGATCTTAACCCTCTCTACTATTTTTTGTGAGGCGACATGAAACAGTCCATTTATCAGACTCCCTAGGGTCACGTATGGACCTTATAGCTCGAATCCACGCTATTACAGAAATAATTCAAACGTGGCCAGGCGTATTTGAACATGTGCGCCAATCACTATACCGCTGAATGTGCTGACCACATATCACTTGTTGATATGTGTATAACTAAGCGTATCTAAATTAGCTTGGTTAAGAAACTCCCGATAGAGAGCAGTCGTGTACCCATACGGGACGTATGGGGTATATACATACAAAAATGCAGTAAAGTTAAAGATTATTAAAATTAAACCTAATAAAAAGTATGAAGTGAAAGTCGGATAATGAAATCAAAGGATAAAAGCAGGATACAGACTGCGGAATGCTGTTTTTACGTAATGTGAAAGGATGCACAAGAGCGGATAGAATAAGGAATGAAACTATACGAGAAGAATTAAATATATATAAAATTCGAGATAAAATCAGCGAAAATAATAAGAAATGGACAGAACGTTTAATGAGAATGAACAACGAAAGAATACCAAAAATAACCTTCCTGTATAATCCCAGAGGAACAAGAGATGTTGGCCGACCACGTAGAAGATGGACTCCAATTTTAACTTCGCCGGAACAGGCTGCATAGCCTAAACCTTGTAGTAGAAGGAGAAGAAGAAAAATATATACAGAAGAACAGCTCCAACCTACTATACATGAAAAAAAAAAATTATAGAGAAAGTAATAATTAGAGCGCGGAATTTTATGAAATTTCATGTTTTAAACTATAAGTCGGAGAGCATTGCGACAAAGTATCTTCACGTTTTATGAAGTGTAGAATTGAATGGGACCAAAAAAAAATTCATAATATTTTGACAAAAAGTTCATATTTTAGCAAATATTTCATATTGCTTCATATTTTCAACATTTAAAAAAAATATATATATTTTTTTTTCCAATAACACTTCTAGGAATTTGTTAAAAATATTTTTTGAAGTGACTGTACCTCTGTAAGTTTTTGACATTGTAAATCGTAGACAAATGGAAATTCTCCAGAATTCCGTAACTTGGCCCGCTGGAACGAGAACATGATGAACTGATGACAGATTGATAAGTTTAAGGACAATAGTAGATTAGTGACCACCCACTCTTACCTAGGCAATTTCTTCACTTTGCTTGTGTACAGACATACTTGTTGCTACTAGTGAAAAACAAGATGCCAAAACCTGGAGTTCGTGATTGGATTTCAGCATTTAAATGCTACACCACGGATGGTAAAATAGTGTTTTGCACTTACTGTAGTAAAGAGGTATGTTCATTTTATATTTGAAATATATTTAAAATAACTAAATAATATTCTTTCTTAGTCTACATTTTATAAATTGCAATCTCTTGTGTCAAAATTAAATTGTTCCTATAACTCGATTTTTATAGCTATCAGCAAATACCAAAAATAAAAAACCACAACTCAATTATAATTAAATTTAATGTTATTGTTACATGTACATATATTGAAGCTCAGTATATTTATGCAATGTAAATAGCTACCATACCGAACTGTACATAGTCTCAATTTAGTCAGTCCTATATTTCATGGAAAGCTTTCTGTTTTGGTTATGTATTGTTTCTTGGATTTCATAATTAAATATAATTGAATAAATAATTCTTTTTTATATACGTATATCAATACCAACAACTAATTTAAGGTTATTACTACATATACAATTACTGGAAGATAAATTATATTTGAAATGTTAAATTAATAATAAAAACAATTACTGGAGTTTGATATCTTTATGCAATGAGAATAGTAATCATGCCAAATTGTACCTAATCTAAATTTTTAGTGCTATATTTCATGCAAGTCTGTTTGTTTTGGTTGCTATGTTTTGTTCCTTGGATTTTGAAATTCATAATTAAATATCAATGAATAAATTAATGGATTGTTGGATTGTGTTTATATATATATATATATATATATTCCAGTAGACATGATCTATTTATTAACAATGTTTCAAATCGTAAGCATGATCTTTCTACGGGCATGGAATTAATGAAAAGCTAATTAAAATAAGAAATATAGTGAATATCTTGAATTTTTGAACCACAAATAAGGTCTACTTGTCTCATTTACATGCTGTTGGATCCTATATATTATACCGAATGTATGTATATGAAAATATATGTAATAACGTTAATAAATAATAGCTTCATAATATTTTCGTGTTACAATTTTCATATTTTCTTATTTTGATTTCATATTTTGGTAAAATTTTCTTCATATAAATCCTCGCTCTAGTAATAATATATTAGGTTAGAAATACTGATAAACCATAAATGATTAACAAATTATTATTGTTACAAAATACTATTAGTGAGATGTTTTTGTCAGTTAAATTTAAGTTTTCTTTCTGAAAGAAGTTACAGTCTCTGATATAGGTGGAAGAGAATTCCATGTTCTAGCAAGAGGAACTATGAAAGATTTTGAAACAAACAGGTAGTGTGATGAAGACAATGTGCTGAAGGGATCGTATGCCTAATTTATGTGCATCACAGAGTCCAAAAAAGTGGTGAGATAAGGAAATGATGTGTGTGCTAGTTTATAGAGAAGACATAGGGATTGGACAGCTCTACAATCTTGTAGATACGAGAAATCTTCCATTTAACACCGCAGTGTAACATCACCTTACGTCTAAAACCGCACAAGTCTAATATAACAAAATTTTCAAAAAAACATAAAACATGTTTTAACATTATTTTATGACATTAAAACATAGTCACAAATAAGTAATGTCATTTTTAATTTAAACGTTTAAAATATTTTTATACAGATTTTCATCCGCCCCATGTCCTCCAGTTCTCTTGCTCTTATTTCTTAACATAATTACAAGATAATAAACAATGTCAAAAAAATTGTATGCTCTCTTGAAAGATTAGTTAAATTAGACTTACGAGGTAATATGACGAAAACTAATATATTTTAGACAGACAGTACATTATTTTGGAATTGAATGTGTATGCCTGTACCGTAGACTACCCGCAGTCAAGGGAATGAAACTGATCATCTGCGCATCTGAGGCCATGCTTCGACCTTGATGAAACTGCCTCTATACGTTTAAAGTAGTAAGAAATGTTAGTAAAGACAGAAGAAGAACACCGAGCAACAGAATTACAAGAATATACTGTGGTATGGCAAATCAAGTGGAAATTAATCAAATGATGTTGAGGCGTCAGTGCCTACTGAAATAACAAGCATATACAAAAAATGGATACGTACGGTGGCCATCCACTCCACTATTGGGGATTCATTCATTATGAACAACTTGTTGTGTCTACTATAGGTGTTGCTTGAAACCATAACCTTAAAGATCGCCTTCTGTACAAATCAGTAGATATATATTAATTTAAGTTGGTCGTGGTTTAATCCCATGTGTCGTTTTCCTTAAATGGTATTGCGTGCGTTTTCCAAAACTACAAAATCTTGACATGCTTTTAATGCGTTTCAATTGATACTTCCACCTAAAACTACGAGTTTCCAGTATTAATTTTTCTTTGTATAAATAAAATAAATCTTAACCTACCTACTACAGTCCATTTAGAAGAAACAGGTCTACAACAGATCAGATTTTTAGTATAAGACAGATTTTAGAGA
This sequence comes from Diploptera punctata, assembly GCA_030220185.1. Lineage (NCBI taxonomy): Eukaryota > Metazoa > Arthropoda > Insecta > Blattodea > Blaberidae > Diploptera > Diploptera punctata. The sequence goes on from JASPKZ010005291.1 coordinate 730,384, forward strand.
AGAAATGGGAATATAATGGTACTGTACATTAACTATACGTAGACTTCAAAAAAGCATATGATTCAGTTAAGAAGGAGAAGTTATATAGTATCCTGCTGGAGTTCGGAATTCCTAAAAAGTTAGTTAGACTTATACGAATGTGTCTAAATAGCACAAAGAGTAGGGTGCGTGTAGGCAAAGAGTTTTCGGACACTTTTGAAATCCAGAATGGGTTGAAGCAAGGAGATGCACTATCTCCTCTACTATTTAATTTTGTACTAGAGCATGCCATTAAATCTTTAGAGAATGAGGAAGGCTTACAACTGAATGGTATTAATAAGCTGTTAGTTTATGCTGATGATGTAGTACTATTGGCCGATAGCGTGGAGATACTAAAGGCCAACACACACTATTGAGTAACACTAAGAAATTAGGACTGGAAGTAAATATCAATAAAACTAAATATATGGTCACATGTAGAAATACATTATATAATGGAAATGGACAGCTAATGACAAATGAGGGAAATTTTGAGGAAGTGGCTGAATTCAAATACCTAGGAACAACAATCACAAATAGGAATGAGATGCACAAAGAAATTAAACATAGGCTCAATTCTGGAAATGCGTACTATTGTGCATTGCAGAGACTCTTGATGTCCCAACTCCTTTCAAAAATCGTTAAACTGAAAATATATAAAACTATTATTCTACCAGTTATATTATATGGGTGCGAAACATGAACTCTTACTTTAAGGGAGGAAAGGAGATTACAAGTATTTGAGAATAAAGTAATTAGGAAAATTTTTGGACCAAAGAGAGATGAACAGACAGGTGAATGGAGAAGACTACATAACAATGAACTACATGGTCTTTATAGGAAGCCAGATATAATAAGAACAGTTAAGTCTCGTAGACTTCGATGGGCAGGACATGTTGCACGTATGGGGAATGAAAGACTTGCATGGAAGCTTCTTGTAGGAACGCCAGAGGGTAAACGCCCAGTTGGTAGACCAAGAATGAGGTGGGAGAATAACATTAACTATGATTTGAGGGAAGTAGATTATACAGGGAATGATTGGAAAGGATTAGCTCAGGATAGGGATGTATGGAGAGCTTATGTCCGCGCGGCCATGAACCTACGGGTTCGATAGTGCCAGTGAGTAAGTATAAATAAAATAAATATCCTCAACTCAGTGAGGTCTAGGAATGAGATGATGTGAAGGCCCCTAAATAGATGTCTGTGAATGACCACGCCTGACGCACCATCACGGGGACAGATGAACGAAATGGATGAGAAAGTAGAGTATGGAGAAATGGTGGAATGAAATTGTGGCAGGGGAAAACGAGGAAAACCTGCTCAAGCTCCGTTTCGTCCACCACGAGACCCACATGGAGTTACCAAGACTCGATCTCGGGACCCTAACAGTGAAGGCGAGCGTCTAACTCACGGATCGGCAAGCAATTTTAGGCGTATGCGTTTAAAAAACGTTGTCGAGGTCCTAAAGTTTTACTTTCATTTTTACTCACAAAATGATATGAAATACAATAGATAGGCATATTTGTATTTTAAAATAATCATGCGGAGGAAGGAGAAGAAATTAACCTTTTTTGCGGTACTCACGGCCAGTTTTTCAAAGTTAGGTCCACGCTGGGAGCAGCTTATGCGTTGAGTGTCTTCAAGGTGGGCGGCCGTTAATCTTGAGCGATATTTGTGCCGACGCACCGCAAAGGAGCCGCTTACTTACTTACTTACTTACTTACTGCCACTATCGAACCCGTAGGTTCATGGCCGCGCGGACATAAGCTCTCCATACATCCCTATCCTGAGCTAATGCCTTCCAATCATTCCCTGTATAATCTACTTCCCTCAAATCATAGTTAATGTTATTCTCCCACGTATCCAAGGGCGATTTGTCTAATTCCCGCGTCAATATCTCTAGTGCCCCGCTATTGTATAAAGTCCTAATAGTCCATGTTCCTAGGAACATTTCCCTGTGTTTGAGCCTTTGGCATGGGTTCCCTGAAGTAGTCCCCGCCCGGAGAACCGAATGGGGGACCATTTGACCTCCGGAAAATTTTACCCCAGTTGAACCCATGTCCGCATTTCTTGACGGTTGTATTTTTACGGTGAAAGATCATCACTCTTTCGACCAAGGTACTTTTTTTGTCTGGCTTATCACCTTCGACCAGTCCGGCATGGGTAACCGCATCGACAGCAATGCTACCGCCGGCGTAGCTCTCAGGATCATTTAAGCACGCAAGCCACTCCACCACGACGAGATAAAGATACCATGGCAAAGTGGCCGCTTACGTATCAAATTGTATGTTGGCACACACCAAAAGAGCCGTACCGCAAAGGAGGCGCTTCCATGTCAGAGGAAGCGGTGCCGAGTACACCCGCCGAAATGTAAATTTCATAAGCTTTCCTTAGAGTTACGAACATAAATTTGGTGTTTTAATAAATATGGCTGCTCCATTAAAAAGAGAGGCTTCATATGTTGCCAAAGAAAGATATCGATTTATAAAATTTATTTTATTAAATGAAATTCTTGTGTTGCATTCGGGTGTACACAGTTTTTATGTAGATCGACATAATATGCTGTGCCAGCCGGTCCGGTCGCGTTCTCCAGCGCTGCACAGCTTAGCAACTACAATAGGTAACAAACACTGTTCTTTAACCATTTAAGTTACATTCTTCCAATATTTCAAAACATGAGAACAATTTTAAGGCGATTAAAACCAAATACAGCTCATTTAAAACATTTAACACTGCGTTACCTCGTGATTCACAGCTTTAGCTTTTCGAGTTTGCGCAGTGGGCCCAACAGGGACTCTGCTTTTTTGAAGCGGTTCATTCTTTTTGTCGCTAAGTGTACGTTAATTGAAAAGCTTGAGATTACAATCTGAAAGGGGCCTAAAATCCAGCATAGAATTATATACATTGTTTATTAAGATATTTCATGAATAGAGTAGCAAACCGAACTTCAATTTGAAGGTTACAAATGTCCAAAAAATATGGTTTTTGATTTCTAAACTTCGTTTAAGAATAGTGAAACAAAACAAGAGGTTCATGAAATTATAAATTCTTCTGTTACTTTTTGTTACTGTATTAATTAAATATCTTACTAAAGTACGTTGTTAATTGAATGCGTTTCAATTGGTACTTCCATCCAAAATTACGAGTTTACAGTCTCGATTTTGCTTTGAATAATAGATAGATCATCGGTTGATTAATGTCTTTGACATCGTCCGATTCCTAATAGCCAGTTTTGTCGGTCCATCCAATCTCCTGGTTGTAGATGTTCCTCCTTCATGTATAAACATATTCCCTGACTCCAGGAGGTTTTAGGTCTTCCTCTGCTTCGTCTTCCCTCAGGTTTCCATTCCAAAACAGATTTTGGTAGTCGATCCTCTTCCATTCGCTGGACATGTCCATACCATCTTAATTGCTGAGCTTTAATATAATCTAAAATAGCGTCTTCAATCTTCATTTTCTTCCTTATAACTGAGTTCCTATTTTTTTCTCTTCTTGAAATTCTTGCTGCCCTTCGTATAAAATCAATTTCCGTTGCCAAAATATACTTATTTGTTTTTGTTGTTAATGGCCAAAGTTCTGCTCCATAAATAATTATGGTTTTAACAATTGTATGATATATGTTCATTTTATTTTGATTACTTATATTTTTATCCCAATATTCCATTGAGGCAAGCAATCTATTTTTTATTTCGTCTTCATAACTCCCATTTTTATTTATTTTAATTCCTAAATATGTGATCTCACTACAAGATTTTATTGTTTCTCCAGACTCCAAAATTAAATTTTGTTCTGGTTTACCAATTGATAAATATTTTGATTTTTTCATGTTCAAATTTAATCCCCATTTATCATATTCTTCTATTAATTTTCTAGTCATATGTTCTAAATCTTCATAATCTTGTGCAATTAACAATTGATCATCTGCAAAATCTAAGTTGTATAAAGTTTTGTTTGAAATAGGAATTGCCATGCTTGAACATTTTCTCCTCCAATTCTTTAATATTTCATGTACATATATTTTAAACAGAGTTGGTGATAGACAACAACCTTGACGAAGACCTTTATTTATCGTGAAACCATGTGACAATTTACTGCCAATTTTAATTTTAGATATGCAATTGAATAATGCGTAAATATATTTTCGTACTATAAAAGCCGAAAATTTTAATGTTGGACACTGGCGTGCTCCTATACTAGTTTTTCTTGCTAGAAATTGCCAACACCTGTTGGCAACACTGGGATTTTATTCGACGTAGTTTTCAAAACAATGGCTGTTTTAGATAGTATTTCTATTTTAAGCAAATTTAGAGGATGTTTAGTTGGTTCGTTATTGGGAGACTGTCTTGGTGCACCTTTCGAAGGAGATTCACCAAGTTCAAAAATACTTTTGCAGAAGTATTTCGATAAGTTGGAAGGACCATACTTCAAATGTACGTTATATTGAAACAAATCTTAAAAGTACCAGACTTTAGTATTAAAACGATGGCTTAACATTTTGTACTTAGGAAAGCGCAGTGCATTTAAGGAAGACGACACATGGGATTAAACCACAACCAATTGAAATAAAAATATCCCATTGTTTAATTGATTTGTACAGAGACCGATATTTAAGGTTATGGTATCGAACAACGGCTCAAATATAGTATTTGTCGGTCACAATTTTCCATACTACATTGTTATACTACACACTTTTACCATTTGTAATAATGTTTCGTACTATTTAAAACATTTTGCAACGATTCTTTAAACATTTCTTACGATTTTTAAACGTTTATATAATGCGCGAATATTGTGAATTGAAGTTCAACAGAATCGCAGTACGCGAGACACGCAAATGCTTAATGTAACTGCCGCCAGATAACTCTGAAATTGGTGTTATCAACATTCGTAGTTAATTCCAAACCATATTACAAGAAATTAACCCGATTTGTTCCGGTGGGACAAGTTTTTGTACACAAGGTTGGTTTATTTAATAATTTGCTTGTCATTTATTTTGTTAGCATAGGAAGAGGGAAGTTGGAGTATGTCCATTTATTATAAACATTTTGCAATTTATTGCAAAAGTTGGTAACCTGGAGGCTTCATTAAGCTTTAGAGTATTTCGTGCATGCACACTGCGATTCTGTAGATCTTAGAAAATTTGTCGAACAACACCTAGTAGAGATGTGATGTGCTTTTTGTGAATGAGTTGTTCATAATGAATGAATTGCCAATAATGGAGTGGATGGCAGCTGTACATATGCATTTTTGTTTATATTTTATTTTGATTGTTATTTTGGAAAAATATAGGGCTCAACTACACTTCTACTAGCACTTGATTTTTCAGTTATATTGTTGTAAACTATAGCTCTTTTTCTGTATTTACTAACATTATTTAATATTTTAAACTTTTTCAAACAATTTTTATAACATTATTAGACAATGTTGAAGTATTTATTTAAATATGCAAATCACAATATTATGACACTGTTAGACAATATTGTTATGCTAACTGCTATTTTCTCCTCAGAGTAAATTATTTAATCTATGATTTTTCTATTGCTATTTTGGGTTATCGCTGGTTGGATCAGTGTTAGGGAGTGATAAGTAAGTGTACACCCATTTTTAATAAATGTTCGGTAATTTTAATATTATTACTATATTTTTTAACATAGATTTGGGGATTTATTGCAAATATTGGTCATTTAAATTCCATAGCGACGGATGGTAATCGAGGATGATAATTGATATGTGGTTTCATTGTGGGTTATCACTGGCTCTCTAAACACTGGCACATGCGCACAGTTGTTCTATAGGACTTTAAAAATATTTGACACTAGTTTAAGTGCAATTTTTCCAAATATAGTATTTGTTGCTCATGAATTTTTTTAAGTCCTACAGAATTACAGTGCACATGCATAAGATGCTCAAATGCTTAATGTAGCATCCGCAAGATGGCAGTAAAATTGCTGTTACCAACTTCTACAGTAAATATCCAATTGTTTATAATAAATGGACGTACTCCAAACTTCCCTCTTCCTAACCTAACTAAATTAATTATATGCATATAATTTTATAAACTACTCTTGTGTACACTAACTTGCCCCATCGGAACCTAACAAAATGAAGTTAATTTCATGAAGTTTGGTTTGGAATTAATTCCGAATGTTGGTAACACTGATTCCACTGCCATCTAGTGGAAGTTACATTAGCATTTGTGTGTCTCGTGCATGAGTACTGTGATTCTGTACAACTTCATTCACTATATTTGCATAATTATATAAATATTGGCTGAGGTTACATATTTGTCTGCCACGATTTTCCATACAACATTCCTATGCTACTGTTGCACTAAACACTTTTTGAGCATTTATATGTTTCTTACTATTTTAAATACTTTGGAACCATTTTATAAACATTTCTTATAATTTTTAAATATTTATATAATTACGCGAATATTGTGAATAGAGTTCTACAGACGCACAAATGCTTCATGAAACATCTACTATATGGCTCCCAAATCAGTGTTAACAACACTATATTTCAAGAAATTTACTTCATTTTGTTAGATTCTGATGGGACAAGTTAGTGTACATAAAATCAGTTTATAGTGTATTAAATAATATATTGTTATTTGTTTTATTAGGTTAGGAAATGGGAAGTTAGTTTACTTCCATTTTTTTAGCATTTGGGAATTTATTCCAAAAGTTGGTAAAGCCGACTTTTGAGCCATCTAACAGAAGCTACATTAACCATTTCAGCAACTCGCGGATGCGCACTGTGATTCTGTACAAATTAGAAGAATTCATGGCAGACAAATAGACACTTTTTCCTAAATATTTAAAAATCATAAGAAACTTTAAAGAATCATTGAACATTTTTTTTTTTTCAAATGCCCCAGGTTGTCTTTTCGACATTCCTGGTGTTCTCTCTTGGCATGGTGTAATTGTAACCCATTTCTGAGGTTGGGGCGCCTGGAAGGCAGGGTTACGTTGTCCTGATGATATGATGGGTGATCATGATAATGGTGCATCAGGAGAGTCCCTGATCCTAAGATGATTGCGATGGCCATATGATTTCGGGGACCGTTTGGGCATTAAAGTTTTCCTGACATTTGTCGTACAGATGAGGAAAACCCCCGATAAAAACCTCACCCAGAAAAACTGTCCTGACTGGGGATTGAACCCGGACCCGCTGCGTGAGAAGGCAGCACGCTACCTTGAGACCACGTGAACCACTCAGAAGGCAGCACGCTACCTTGAGACCACGTGAACCACTCAGAAGGCAGATATAATTTACGAACACATCGCGGTGAACGTACAAATAGGACAGACAGTGGACAGAATTGCCAGTCTCAAGACAACCCTTGAGGATGCCAGGCGCAGTCTCTGGCGAAACGTCGGGGAACTACAAGCCTCACGACCACGGCCTACAGCCCGAAAATCTTCAAGATCATCATAACAACTCCGGCCGTGAAAGTCTACATGAAATATGAAAAAAATACAACATGGAAATATCATCAGAAATGTATTCATTTAGTTTATATAGCATTCTTTGTAATTCATCTTATTAAAATTTAAAAAAAATACATTCAAATTTTTAATCAAGTAATACAATTTAATCTCATTTCAGAGATTATAAATAAAGCAAAATGGTTGGTTGGTTGGTATCTAATGTCGAGCACTTGATAATGAAATCATTCACTTTCTTGCACTCCAATATTTAGCAGAAAGGCTGGTCTCTTCTACAAAAGCTGGACAACGGAGGAGATGGTTTCTTTCCATATCTTCATTTAAATGGTATATTTATTTCCCTGAAGAAAGGTCCCCGTCCGGAAATCCGAATGGGGGACTATTTTACCTCCGGATTTGTATTTCTTTTTCCAAGGCTTCATGTTTGTATTGAAGTACAATAAACTAGTTGTAACCGTTTAGTAGTATGCACCACATGTGGTGGTTACGTCACCCATAGAGAGAAAGTAGGTATAGGAAGGAAGGAGAAATGAACCACTAGGCCTCAAATACTCTAATACCATCAGGGTCGAAAGAAACAAGAGGTCAATCAAGGGAGACTGGATAGAAAAGTTGAAAGAGGGAATTGGTATGGGAAGGAGAAGTAATACCAATTCGGTCAAAAAAGAAAAACTCACCAAGCAGACCAGTGCTTATTGGTGAGTAGCCCTTCCCTTTCGTTCATCATGCATAAGCATTATTACTAACAGCTGCACCACGAGAAGGTGAGGGATTGGACACTAGGTTACTGTCCAGGTCGGTTCCTTTAAGCCTTCGATGGAAGGAATTAAAGGGTCTCATCTCTGTTAAAGGCAGTAGCCTTTCCGCAGCCCAAAAAATAAAGCAAAATTCATTAATTTATAATCATGTCTGAAGAAGGTACAAAGTACCGAAACAGCTGTTACAAATTTTAATTGCAATAAATATGAAAATCGTATAAAACTTTAAGTTTTATTTTTATTTAATTAAATAAATATGGATTTTCATTAAGTAAATGCCAAATCAATTGATTACTTTTTCCAGAGACTTCATGGTAGACCTTTTATCTCTCGGATAAAGGAACACATGAGAGCATATAACAGAAATTTAGAATATTCAAAATATGCTAACCGCCTATTCCAATTTAATCATTGTTTCGATCCAAATTTTGAAATTTAAATGTTTGTGATAAGGGTAAGAAGTAGGACCTTTTGGAGGCTGTAGAAATAAATAAATTGAAAAGTAGTAATAAACTGTTAAATTGTCAACTTGATTTGAATTAATCCCCTTTGTTAAATTAAATAAATTATTGTTGTATTGTTGCTTAGATCAGTTGGAACACAGATCATAATTTAACATGTCTGAAGAAGGTATAGTGTACCGAAACAGCTGTCACTGAATTATATTTTAATAAATATGAAAATCAAATAAAACTAAGTTTTATTTTTATCTAATTAATAAATATGGATTTTCATCAACTCAATTGATACTTCATGTATTGTTTGTCAGTGAGATTACAAATAATCATTAATTGATTGGAAGTAATACTGAGGTAGTTTATAACCACAGAGTACCAGAGAAGAAAGTGGACAAGTTTCGCATACATGCCACAAGCGGTGTTAGTGTAGAACAACTAACGACATCTACATTTTTTCGATTTTTTTCTGGTACTAATATGAAATTCAGCACCGTCTGGTGGTAAAATAATGAATTATATATAACGCCATCAGGTGAATAATCATAAAATTGAACTTTTATAGGAATAAATAACATATTAATTAATCTTAAATTATGGAATTATTTGTAGCCAGCCTCACAGACCAAAAGATTTTCTTTAATTTTAACAGAAGGAAAGAATGGAAATAAATAAAACATGTTAATTTATTATCTTTTGTTTATTTTTTATTATTTCACTCACCTCATACTTCATAACTCCTCGCAAACCCAGGGTTTCGTCACATCATTTGTGACATTCTCAATGCTGTGTCACGTTCACAACTGACGTCCAATGGCCTTCTATCCTGCTGACTGACCTCTGCACCATCTGATGGATGACCGACGAACTTCCAAACCAGTCCTCTCTCCTTATAACCGGGTATTTCAAAATTCATAGTTGTATTTTCATTCTTGCATATGTAAATTTTTTCCCAAATTGTGAGTTCCTTCGGTTTTTCCAATTGTTTAAGTAATTTTGTTTTGGTTTCTATTCTATGTTTTTCTGACCAGGCATGTGCAGATTTTTCGGTTTCTCCATTTTTAACATTTCTGAGGTGTTCTTTTAATCTTGTATTTAGATTCCTTTTTTTTCCATAGGAAAAACAAAAAGGTTTTGGTTTCTATTCTATGTTTTTCTGACCAGGCATGTGCAGCTATTGCAGATTTTTTGGTTTCTCCATTTTTAACATTTCTGAGGTGTTCTTTTAATCTTGTATTTAGATTCCTTTTTTTCCATAGGAAAAACAAAAAGGTGTTCTTTTAATCTTGTATTTAGATTCCTTTTTGTTTTTCCTATGGAAAAAAAGGAATATAAATACAAGATTAAAAGAACACCTCAGAAATGTTAAAAATGGAGAAACCGAAAAATCTGCAATAGCTGCACATGCCTGGTCAGAAAAACATAGAATAGGAACCAAAACAAAATTACTTAAACAATTGGAAAAACCGAAGGAACTCACAATTTGGGAAAAAATTTACATAGCAAGAATGAAAATAACTATGAATTTTGAAATACCCGGTTATAAGGAGAGAGGACTGATTTGGAAGTTCGTCGGTCATCCATCAGATGGCGCGGAGGTCAGTCAGCAGGATAGAAGGCCGTTGGACATCAGTTGTAACGTGACACAGCATTGAGAATGTCACAAATGATGTGACGAAAACCTGGGTTTGCGAGGAGTTATGAAGTATGAGGTGAGTGAAATAATAAAAAATAAACAAAATTAAAAAACCTCATAGTGTTATTTCCTATCTACATAACTTAATTTATTATCGTTTATTAAAATTTAAAAACGTGCATTATGAGCTCTTTTAATACATATTTACCAATTGACCTACCCCCTTATTCTCACATACATATTTTATACAATATTTATTAAAGAACCTTAGCCATGTCGTACATATGAAATCCATTATAAAGTCGCATTTTTAAAATGTTTATTAAAAATGGTTGTACACTAACATCACTCTTCCTAACCTAACAAATCTTAGAATTTTATCACTTCTAGTAGGTTTATCTTTGAAAATAGATTCACATTAAAAACGTAAACAAGCTTGAATTTAATTACAAGTTAGAGTAAAATAAAATCTAAGTAATAATTTTAACTTTCGATAGTACATAATTTTTACAGTACACTGAACTACATCGAACGAAAGGATAGCAGTTAAAAATTTAAATTTACAAAATGGCTAATTTCCCATAATCCGGAGTGAACACGCCGTGTGCGTTGCTTTTGTTTCATTTAGTTACATATTCTGTTACTACGAAACAGTGCTACCATTGTAGTTTGCTCATTGTAGTTCATCGTAAACGACCGACATTTTTTAGATGTCACTGTACTCAGTTTTCCCTCTATTCGAAGTTTCTCTATGATTTATAATAAGTAATGCCACTAGCGATTTCCAATTTATCTGACCATCATTATCATCAATATCACATTCGCCTAATTAGCTTATGTTTAATTGAAGGCCTCTCCTGGTGCATCATTACCATCATCATCAACTCTCATATCATCGGGGCCTTCCAGGCGCCCCAACCTCAGAAGTGGGTTACAAGTATGCCATGCCAGGAGAGAACAGCAGGAATGTCGAAATGGCAACCTGGGGCATTTGAAAAAAAATTGCAAGTGTTCATATTTGAAGAGAAAAATTATACGCCCAGACTGGGCCAATTCTCTACTGACAGCTGCTGGGGCGAGTTACAATCTAAACGCAAGTTTTTCTCTTATATACATTGTAAATTCCTGCTCATCAAATGCTATGAAACCTTTGTTTCCATCTTTAGATTGTAACTCTCCCCGAGCATTGACCCGGAAAGCCAGATGTCCTGGGTTCGAGTCTTAGTCTGGGTGTATAATTTTTCTCTTGAAATATGATTTATCCATCATTGAGATGCATGAAATGAATAATAAAAACATGTACAAGTGTTTAAGTGGTTTGTTGTATGCTTTTAAAGTTGAGAGGATTTAAATGCATTATTAGTTGCTCCTGTAATTTTTATAAATTATTTTTAAATAAATGTTGTGTGTTATATCTCCATCGTCATCTTCCTTTCATGTCATAGTACAGAGAGGACTGTTACGGTATAAACCATTTTTTCCCGCCATGTTTCCCTATACTGTCCCAATGATCCTCTACCATTTGGTTGGTACTTAAAATTGTCTTAGGAATCCTAGAAATAAACATAATTTAATACTTTTCACTGAAAGATAAATTATATGCTCAGACTGGTGTTTGAACCCAGAACCTTTGGCTTTCTATGCCAATGCTTTACATACTGAGCTACCTGAGAACTCCAATCTAAATGCAAATTTTTCTCTTATGTAATATTAATTCCCAAGCGCCAAATGCTTCAAGCCTTTGCTTGATTACACAATGGCGGCTTCTTATTTAAGAAGATATTTATTGAGAATTTCAACACTACTTTATAAAGTCAGTTTAGGGCTTGTTTCAATATTTTTATTATTAATTTAATCTAATATATAAAAATGAATGTTTGTTCGTTCATACTTTATGTGCGACCATACCGTTGATTCGATTGTGATGGAACTTTTTGCAAAATGTTCAGGAGATTCCCGGGATGAACATAGGCTATAACAGAGTTGTGATACTCAACTGCTACACTCTTAAAAAACGCACTTTATAATGGAAAACGTGAAAAAAGTAGCTCTTTGGACGCTGCCTAAACCATAACAAATACACAAATTTAATGTACACAGAATTAAATATGTCGAAAAGCTCTACAAAAAAGTCTGGGACAGCATATGTTTATCTCTTACGCATAACTCACAAGAACCATTTTTGTCTTTCATTGATGCCAAGAAGATTGAGACAAGTACATAGATTCCTGTGCAAGCATAGCAGCACATGGCGGCTATTCTTTTACGGATAACTCACAATAACAAATCTTGTCTTTTAGCTCATTTATGCCAAGAAGGTAGAGATAAGTAGATTTCCAGGCAGCACGGGGAATCTTAAAATAATTACGATATACATTTGTAATTATTTTTCACTTTACTTATTCAACTAATCATAAGAAAGGAAAATCCGAGGGAAAATGTCCAGTTGGTAGACCAAGAATGAGATGGGAGAATAACATTAGCCATGATTTGAAGGAAGTAGATTATACAGTGAATGATCAGAAAACATTAGCTCAGGATAGGGATGTATGGAGAGATATGTTCATGCTGTCATGAGCCTACAGGTTCGATAGTGCCAGTGAGTTATTTAGTTATGCAAATTTTACTAGATGGAAGGTCCTTACCAAAAAAGTCCACTATTTTGGATTTTTCAGCTGATTTTTTCATCAAATATTTTTCTGCTATTAATTTTATTTATATGTCATTTGTAGAGCGAGGAATTATATGAAGAAAATTATACTAATATACGAAATCATAATAAAATATGAAAATTAGGACACAAACATATTATGAAGCTACTGTTTTTTTTTAACTTTTTACATATAATTATATACAAAAGCCCTGTATAATTCATGGGTATACATACCAGCACACAAATGAGACAAGAAGACCCTTTTGTAGCTCAAGAAATCAAGTGTTTCACTGCATTTCTATTTTAATTAATTTTTCATTAATTCTGACTTATAAAATATCATGTTCGTGATTTGAAGCAATTCTAATGGCTCATGTTGTAGTGTAACTGTTTGAGGAATCACGCTAACAAGCTGGAAGGTTGTGGGTTTGAGTCTCAATAGGGTCAGGTTTTCAGCTGGACCAAACCTTCTGGCAGCATCAGCCTTAGGGTCTACTCAGCTCTTAATTGAAATGAGTACCAGGACTGAGAACCCAGTGGACATCCCTTGGCGATTGTCTAGAAATGGGGAAGTCTCAACATCCATCTACCCCACAGGCCTCCCAAGCCTGTGGTTTGACACTTTATTTCAATAAATTGATTCTGGGTATATATAAAACATGATCAATTAAGTATATTTAAAATTATTTTTCACTGAAAGTAATTAATATTATAATTACAAGGAAATAAACGTTATCTCAGTCAAAACATAAATTTATTGTGTCGACGTTTCAATCTCCTTATGTGAGATCATTTTCAAGACATGGTTGTTTATGCTTGTCTTGAAAATGATCTCATGTAAGGAAATTGAAATGTCGACACAATAAATTTATGTTTTGACTGAGATAACGTTTATTTCCTTGTAATTATACAATCAATTAATTTATCCAATGATATTTAATTACGAAATGCAAACATAAACAAAAAAAACAAAACATAGTAACATGCTTCCGTCGAATATACCACTGACAAAATTTGGAGTAGGTACAGTTTGGATGACTTCATTTACCTTGCATAAAGATAATGAATTCCAGTATATATGTCACAATAACATTAAATTGGATGAATCAGAACACACATATACCAAGTCTTAACAACTCACTGGCACGATCGAACCCATAGGTGGCTGCATGGACATAAGCTCTCCATACATCACTATCCTCAGCTAATATTTTCCAATCATCCCTCTATAATCTAATTCCTTCAAATCATGGTTGATGTTATTCTCTCACTTCATTGAATAATCTATTTATCAATTCTGTTCGTAATACACAGTTAGGAGCTTTTTCTGTATTTTTTAACGCTTGTCTGTCAGAATTATTTTGTACGATCAAAACGTATGTCTACACCATATGATGTTATGAGAGGTACCACGCTATATATGATAGTTTGATGTAAGTGAGAATAATATTGGCCTTACCTACAAGAACTTTAATAATTTCATAAACTGTGGAGTAACAACTTATTTCTCAGCACAGCAGCAGTCTTCCCTACATTTGTATACTGTAATCCATTAAAAAAATAAGGAATGTCCTTAGGTAGCAAAAAGGAGAGAAAAAGAGTAGGTGGTTATTATTCTAACATTGTTGTTCTATTTATTCATGTTCTAGTCACAGATTAGGAAATCCCTGTTCTTGTTGTGTAGTTTCGGACAAAAGCCTCCACTTGGTCATTCCATGTCTCCTTTTTTCAAGTCTATTTATCTTGTTCCAGATGGGATACTGAGGAATTTTCGCATGTCTACCATATTTCATTGTCAAAAAAATTTCAAAACTATAATCACTTCAAAAATGTTTTTAACCAACTAGTGGAAATTTATTTTAAAAAATTGAAAGTTGAAAAATATGAAGGAATATTACATTTTTACTGAAATATGAACATTTTGCCAAAATAATATGAAATATGAAAAAATATGTAGGTCTTATTTGATTCTACATATCATAAAATGTAAAGATACTTTGTCTCAGCGCTCTCTGACTAGTAGTTTAAAACATGAAATTTGATAAAAATCCTCACTCTAGTCATATGTCTTCATCATTAGATGTAATTTGTATCTAGATAATTAAATGTATTAGTTTATTCAATTTGTTTGCTGTTTGTAACACACTTGGAATTGGGTGTTTTTCTAAAAATCTTGCCACTTTTATTTTTTCTATGGATATTTACATATTAAATATTGAGATAATTTTGTTCTGAATTCTTTGTAAATCATTCTGTAATTTAGTGATTAGAACTTGGTCATCTAATAATAATTATATATTTTGTAATTTATGCATTTCCAGCTCCAGTGAAACAGTACACAGATGATGCTGCTATGACCAAGTGTCTTGCGGAATCTCTCATTTCTCAAGAAAAATTTGATGCTCTTGATTTAGCAAAACGGTAAGTCTTTTTCTCATAATAGTAACAATCTATCTAAGATAAAATCAAATGTTTCTTACGTCCCCTCGTATTAATCTTCCGATCAACATAACATCAGTCGTCAAGATGGGACTGCTATGGTCTTGAAATTGTGATCTACTTAGAAAATTAATATGTGGAGAGGTATGAAACATTTGATTTTACCTTGAATTAAACCTCATAGTGGTTCATTCCTATTAAGTTCAACAATCTATCTACCGTGTTTACGCGTGTATAGGCCGCATCCAAGTTTTGCGATAATAAATTGGGAAAAAATATTTATAAGAATTAAATGAATCATGATTTCTTCTTATATCATACTTCTATGTTTTTATAAACACCTGGATATAAGTAATTATCCTAGATTTTGAAGTTTATATCTATTTGTTATTTAAGATTTATTTTTTTACATTCAAAGGGGGGAAGACTTTTCTCGGTCTTCAACTATTTTTTTTTATAAAATTGAGGCTAAGCTTATTGGGCATTGCAGTATCGGCGACCCATCGTCAGCTATTTTCACGACTCAATTTTTTCTTTTGCCAGTAATTATCCAAACTGCCATCTGGTGTTCTTTTGAAGGAATTACTCTCCAAACTGCAATCTGGTGTTCTTTTGAATGAATCATTTTCCAAACTACCATCTGTTGTATTTTTGAAGAACTTTGTAATCAAGCTCGGTTCGTCCGGAATTTCGAAGTTCATGGTTCTAGAATGGTTTTTCTGAATTTTTTTTTTTTTTTTTTCAAGGATTTAACAGTTTGGGAAAAAATATATGTTAAAAAAAACCATACTAGAACCATGAACTTCGAAATTCCGGACGAACCGAGCTTGATTGCAAAGTTCTTCAAAAATACAACAGATGGTAGTTTGGAAAATGATTCATTCAAAAGAACACCAGATGGCAGTTTGGATAATTACCGGCAAAAGAAAAAAAAACTGACAGTCGTGAAAACAGCTGACGATAGTGACAATGGGTCGCTGATACTGCAGTGCTGTGTTTATAAAAACATAGAAGTATGAGGTAAGAAGAAATCACGATTCATCTAATTCTTATTAATTGAACCTCATAATGTTAAAAATTCCCAAATTTAATATATAAAAGAAAAAATATTTGTCTTATATTTTTGCTAAGAAACAGTGCAAAAGACAGAAGTAGGCCCACACCATTTTTAAATCTGATAATGTTGTAAATTGCAAAGCTTCTTTTGCCGGCTATGAAATGGTACATTCAGGCTGCAGCTCAGTAATTAAAACAAGGGTAAAAGGGACGGTCAGTTGGTCGGTACGATATTGTCATTCCAATTCACAATGTGTAAACATGGATCGGTGCAGAGCAAGTTATACCTCCAAATTCAAGCCACAAGTGGTGCTCTATGCAGCAGAACACAGAAATAGGACAGCAGGAAGAAAGTTTGATGTGGACGGAAAAAAAATGCACAACGGTGGATCCAAACAAAACATTCACTTGAAAACACATCACACCATCGACAATCTTTCCGTAGAAAGAAAGCAGAGTATCCTCAGTTAGAAGGAGTTCTCCTGGATTATGTACGGAAAACAAAAGCAGACGGATTTTCAGTTCGAAGGCCTTAAGATAGCCAAGAATATGGAAATCCCATGCTATGAATTTAAGGCAAATAATGGCTGGGCAAGACAATTTATGACACGTCACGACCTTGTAACTCGGCCGGCGTTGACAATAAAATTGTTCGTAAATGAAACATGCTTTCTAATTATTTCATGTATAAGCTGCACCCTAATTTTCAAACTTATATTTTACGTAAAAACATGCGGTATATCAGGGATTCTACAGTTATTGCATCATCCTCTGCCAGTCCCCAGCCTCATGTCATGTAAATCTTCAGGTCTCGATCTCCTCTTTGCCTGTGTTATCTTATTGTTCCAAGTTTACTTGGTTTTCTTATTCTTCATATCGTCGCTTAAGAAACAATAAAACGTAACTAACAAAATAAAAATTTTACACGAGAAACAAAAAACTGTTTATTTTTCTCCTTAGTACCTATAGATTGAAACCATTTTATCTATAAGTTTAGCAAGGTCACGGTGCAAAATTTCATCCTAATCTATGTTTGAACTAAGCGCACTTCTTCAGTGATGCTAACAGTATAAAAATGTCTATTTCACCAAAAGTGTCAGTTACGCGGTATTGTTTCTTAAAAAATGAGGTGACATTGTATCTCTTTTTTACAGATTTGTGAAG
Source organism: Diploptera punctata (assembly GCA_030220185.1). Taxonomy (NCBI): domain Eukaryota; kingdom Metazoa; phylum Arthropoda; class Insecta; order Blattodea; family Blaberidae; genus Diploptera; species Diploptera punctata. The sequence continues at coordinate 748,014 of JASPKZ010005291.1, forward strand.
GAGTACTTCAACGAACCAAGACGTGGTTATGGACAACAAGTGATAGATGTGTTCCACAAACTGCGAGCACGCAAGTTTGACGATCCGTTTGGTCCAGCAAGGGAACAGTTTGAAGGCAGTGGTTCATATGGCAATGGTGGAGCGATGAGAGTTGCTCCTCTTGCGTTGTTTTGTTACTCGGATTACAATCAGTTGGTGGATCTGGTGAAGAGATCAGCTGAAGTAACTCACACTCATCAACAAGGTTACAATGGCACAATTCTCCAGGTTTGTTTAGTCAGATGTGATGGTCTACTGATTACTATAAAATTCTTTCCACCTTACTTCATGTCCTGTCTTCTAGATTAGACCAGTTTGTAACCTTAGTGATTATGGTATAAGACTTGAAAGCATAATAATAGTCCCTTCGATTGGTTGCTGGCCAAAGGAAGGCAAGACCAGTGATGGGGCTGTCATCTTATAGCCTCTGGTCAGGCTTTTCTGGAGAAGAAAAGAAAATGAAGGAAAGAAGAAAGGAAAGACTCCCTAGCCCTCGGATGCCCTAATAGCATCGCAGTCGAAAAAACAAGAGTTAACCAAGAGAGGTTAGATAGTAAAGTTAAGAGTGCAAAACACAAGTAAGTGGAAGAAATAATTTGCTCAGCTTGGGCACTTTGTGGTCGCCATCCACATATCCCCTATATGGGGACCCCAAAAAAAAATTACGAGTTATAATAAAAGTTTAGGAAGTTATATTTTGAGGTTATTTTAATTGTATTATTTTTGGTCTGGACATCTTACCTCAATATTAATGTTGATTTGTTCTTGGACATGTTTCAAAACAATTCTGTTTTATCGTCAAGCTTTCCCATGAAATAATACAAAAATAATACAAGTACCAACTAAATTGGAAACACCATCTTGAAAGAATGAGTTCAAATTGGATCCCCAAAGCTGTTTATAATTATATACCAAGAGGACGAAGATCATTGGGCCGTCCTATGAACCACTGGAGGGAAAATTTTCTATATGATCGTAACAGGCCTTGGCCTAATACTTGGAAGGAAGAAGAAGAAGTGATTATGGTACTAATTGTGATAAAATTTACATAGAGAAAACAAAGAAATTTGAAAACCTGAGTGAAGGAACGCCTTAGGAATATAAAAAATTGGGGAAATGGAAGATCAACAGTTGCTTGGTCAAAAAAAACATCAAATTAAAAGAAAGACTTTTTATTTTAAAATACAATAGGAAGTAACATTAAGAGATTTGTTCAATAATTAAAAAATTTTGTCTGTTCATTCTTTCCTCTTATAGTTGTTTTTGTCAAGCATATGTTCGACTATAAGAGGTAAAAATGAACAGACAAAATATTTTGAAGGCTATTTTAATAAAACAAATGGAAAAATCTATACAAAATTTATATGACAATTGCATGTCTAAAATTATAATTGGCTATAAATTGTCACATGTTTTTACGATAAATAAAGGTCTTCGTCAACGTTGTTGTCTATCACTGACTCTGTTTAAAATATGTGTACATGAAATATTAAAGAATTGGAGGTGAAAATATTCAAGCATGGGAATTCCTATTTCAAACAACAAAACTTTATACAACTTACATTTTGCAGATGATCAATTGTTAATTGCACAAGATTATGAAGATTTAGAATATATGACTAGAAAATTAATAGAAGAATATGAAAAATGGGGAATAAATTTGAACATGAAAAAAACAAAATATTTATCAATTGGTGAACCAGTACAAAATTTAATTTTGGAGACTGGAGAAACAATAAAATCTTGTAGTGAGGTCACATATTTAGGAATAAAAATAAATAAAAATGGGAGTTATGAAGAGGAAATAAGAAATAGAAATAATAAAGGAAAATTTGCAATTGCTTGCCTCAATGGAATATTGTGGGATAAAAATATAAGTAATAAAAATAAAATGTATATATATATATATATCATACAATTGTTAAAAGCATCATTACTTATGGAGCAGAACTTTGGCCATTAACAACAAAAACAAATAAGTACCTTTTGGCAACAGAAATGGATTTTATACGAAGGGCCGCAAGAATTTCAAGATGAGAAAAAATTAGGAACTCAGCTATAAGGGAGAAAATGAAGATTGAAGACACTATTTTAGATTATATTAAAACTCAGCAATTAAGATGGTACGGACATTTCCAGCGAATGGAAGAGAATCGACTACCAAAATCTGTTTTAGAATGGAAACCTGAGGGAAGATGAAGCAGAGGAAGACCTAAAACCTCCTGGAGTCAGGGAATATGTTTATATATGAAGGAGAAACATCTACAACCAGGAGATTGGATGGACCGACAAAATTGGCTATTAGGAATCGAACGATGTCTAAGACATTAATCAACCGATGATCTATCTATCTATCTAAATGGAAAAACCTAAGGAACTCACTGTTTGGGAAAAACTCTGCATTCAAAAAATTAAGAAAGAAAAATGATTCAATTTTGAAATCCTGGGAAAGTTGATTTGATTGGGAGGTTTCATCGGTCCACCAACAGATAGAGTAAGAAGCATGGCTCCTGAACGACAGAACATCGGTCATGTAACTACTGAAGATGTAACCACTAAGGTTATGAAACCGGTGTAATCTAGGCGACATGATATGAGGTGAGTTGGAAAGAATTTTATTTTAAATTTTAAATTACACCTCATAGTGATATATCCTACAACAGTTCAATAGTGATTGCTGAATTTCGTCAGTCGGAGTTATGGCTGAAGGTGAACACGACTGTATTTGAAATCGCGATATCATGGAAGCATGAATCCTATGAGGTGAATTGTATAAATAAAATGTTCTCTGATGAATTTTAATGATTATACCTCATAATGTTTACTTCCCAACATTAATTTAATATAGTGATTGCTATATTTAAATTAATATTGGGAAGTAAACATTATGAGGTTATATTATTAATAGTGAGTGTAGAATATATTTTTAACAACTCACCTCATATGATTTCAAATGTCTTTGATACCGGTGGTTTCAGACAATATCTTGTCCCTCTTCAGTCATGGCTTCCACTGATGAAATTCTGTGGTTGTTGATTTCTCTAAGGACATCACCTCTTGTGCTGCCATCTTTCTTTGGAATAATAAACTTTGTAATTAAATTTTAATAAAAATTTGTCCAGTCTGGACAAGCTGACAATAAAACAGAATTGTTTTGAAACATGTTCAAGAACGAATCAACATTAATATTGAGGTTAGATGATCAGACTAAAAATAATATAATTTAAATAACCTCAAAATATTACTTCCTAAAATTAAATATTAAAATCATTGAAATTCATCGGAGAAAATTTTTTTTGACAACTCACCTCATAAATATCATGTTTTTCACGATACTCTACAGTTTCAAACGTAATCACGTCCATAACTCCGATTTTTATCGCTGACGATGGACATGATTACATTTGAAACTGTATAGTATCGTGAAAAACATTAAATTTATGAGGTGGGTTGTCAAAAAATGTTTTATGATGAATTTCAATAACAAGTATATTCAGAGGACATATTTTTATTTTAATGGAGGGAACTACTTTTTCACGTACTTACTGCTTCTACATCGTATGTCGGTTTCCATAACCAATTAAAATAGAGCAGGTCATATAGTTGGAGGCTGTAGAAATTAATAAATTGAAAAGTAGTAACAAACTGTTAAATTCTCAACTTGATTTGAATGAATCCCCTTTGTTAAATTAAAAAATTTAAATAAATATTGTTGTATTGTTGCTTAGATCAGTTGGAACACAATTCATAATTTGTTAACATGTCTGAAGAAGGTACAGTGTACTGAAACAGCTGTCACTGAATTATATAATAAATATGAATATCAAATAAAACGTTTAATTTTAATTAATTAATCATATAGTTTTGTTTTCAGAGGATCACTTTAAGAGCAGACAGGCTTGTCGCCCCATGGATTTTTTATACAAAAATATTACCCTTTTTTTCAGAATTGTGTAAGTAAGTGGACATTTTTCTGAAATGTCGTTTTGATTTTTTTCAGGCTATGGCAATACATCAGTGTCTTCACATGGATCCAAAAGTAACACTAGATGTTAACAATTTCTCACAACAACTTATTGATAAAATGTGTCAGCTTGAACAAGACTCAGAAGGGTGAGTAGCATACAGAAAAAACTCTTTATAACAGCATATCATCATGAATGTTAAATGCAAAATACAGTACATATAATACCTGTCATTTTAATATTTACCAGTCTAATTAATTTTTTAAGATTCATGATATGTTCCATTGAGGTATTATTCAAAATTAACATAAAATTATGGAATATTCACCTGACATGTAAGGACTGCAACAAATTTTATATAGGAAGAACAAACAGGAGTTTTAACATCAGATTTAAAGAACATTTTCGAGACTTCATTCACGCAGAAGGAAAATCAAGCTATGCAAAACACGTTATCCATGAAGGACATTGCATGTTAAATATTGAAAACACCCTAACAGCAATACACAGAGAAAATAATCCAGCGAAGATAAACTACTCGAAGAGATGGAAATCATGAAAGCAGCTCACAAGAACGACAACCTGATAAACGAACCCAATACATGCAATCCCCTCTACCAGATCTTCAGTGAAACATCAGTTTTGAATCCTGCCGATGATGGGACAAGTCCTGAAAGCACTACAGTTAAATAATTAATTAAGTTGAGGAGACGGACCTTTCAGGTGAATATTCCATAATTTTATGTTAATTCATTTTATAATTTAATTAAAATAACTGGTTCGTTAAAATTAGATAGGGACAAAGGGAATCTCGTTAATCCCTTCATGTGCATCACTAATTAGATGACGAGGCATTTGATGTATTTTTGATGGTGGTTTAGAAAATGATTCATTAAAATGAACACCAGATGGCAGTTTAGAAAATAATTCATTAAAAGAACATCAGATGGCAGTTTGGATAATTATCAACAAAGTAAAAATTGACAATCGTGAAAACAGCTGATGATGGTGATAAGAAATTGCCGATACTGCAGTGCTGTATTTAAAGAAAAATAGAAGTACGAGGTATGAAATAATTACGATTAATTTAATTCTTATGAATTTGAACCTCATAATGTTAAAAATTCCCAAATTTAATATATAAATACCAACTAAATTGGAAACACCATCTTGAAAGAATGAGTTCAAATCGGATCCCCAAAGCTGTTTATAATTATATACCAAGAGGAAGAAGATCACTGGGCCGTCCTATGAAATGCCGGAGGGAAAATTTTCTATAGGATCGTAACAGGCCTTGGCCTAATACTTGGAAGGAAGAAGAAGAAAACACTACTAACACAAAAACCACACTAGTAACTCCAACTCCAAGCACGACTGGCCTAGATGGCCATTGGTCTCACATCCTCATGTGTTAATCACAGAGGTAGACGATCATCCAGCCAGTGTAGGGGGTCAGAATGTCAGGTCCCCCAGCCGTTATAGATGGTCTTCTCAACCTGGAGCCGCTACTTATTGTAGCTACCCAAATGCCTCAAGATGCTGGGTGGGCACTGGTCCCAGACTGGCTGAAATTCCATGAGAAAATTTCTTCCCCATGGGGACTCGAACCAGCGCAAGTTCTGTAGCTCTGCACCAAGGCTTCTTGCCTTAGCCACTCGGCCAGGGCACGGGACACACTAGCAACTAATTAAAGTAAAAGATAAACTTCTCAAATGTCTTCCGTTACTTCTTGAAAAGGGTCTGCTGATTTATTTTTTTTTAAATATGATCAAACTCCTACTCAGGATAAATATAGTTGACATGTTCTTTAATTTGGTTAGCTTTTTAAGTTTAAAATTTCAATATTGGGGCTGTTGTGATGCACAGATGATTGGGACGTTTCTCCTGTGGTTGGCAACATGCGTTAAACAGATATTCTCTATATGTTGGCTGCATTCTGTGGTTCCGTCTGTAACCGCTAAATATCTGCTGGTGCATCTGGATGATGAATGGTTGGTTTTTGTGTCACATGTTGGAAAGTATTTCTAAATACTTTATTTACAAAAACATATCATCTTGGTGCTCTGGTGGTTCCTTTAAAAGACTTACAGGACACACTTGTCCCGTCAAATGTAAAGCTCCAAAGCACTTAGTGGACATATTTGTCCCATGATACAATTATTTCTTTGTAAAGTTACAGAAATTCAGAAAATATTACAAGCAAGTTATTAGTAGTTCTAACCTATTGTATTTTAGATCAAGCATTCACGAAAAAATAAAGAAAGACACAAGTGGTGCCTTTTTCACCCCTAATTTTATATTTAAATTATAATAAGTTAACGTGGTAAATTTCTTGTTGATCATTATTTTAAAAAAATATCTCATAATAAATAATAAAAAATTGGAGGAGAAAATGTTCAAGCATGGGAATTCCTATTTCAAACAACAAAACTTTATACAACTTACATTTTGCAGAGGATCAATTGTTAATTGCACAAGATTATGAAGATTTAGAATATATGACTAGAAAAGTAATAGAAAAATCTGAAAAATGGGGTTTAAATTTGAACATGAAAAAAACAAAATATTTGTCAATTGGTGAACCAGAGCAAAATTTAATTTTGGAGACTGGAGAAATAATAAAATCTTGTAGTGAGATCACATATTTAGGAATTAAAATAAATAAAAATGGGAGTTATGAAGAGGAAATAAGAAATAGAAATAATAAAGGAAAATTTGCAATTGCTTGCCTCAATTGAATATTGTGGGATAAAAATATAAGTAATCAAAATAAAATGAATATATATCATACAATTGTTAAAAGCATCATTACTTATGGAGCAGAACTTTGGCCATTAACAACAAAAACAAATAATTTATATATTAAATTTGGGAATTTTTAACATTATGAAGTTCAATTAATAATAATTAAATGAATCGTGATTTTTTCTTACCCCATACATCTATGTTTTTTTAAACACAGCACTACAGTATCGGCGACACTTTGTCGTCATCGTCAGCTGTTTTCACGACTGTCAATTTTTTCTCCTTTTGCCGGTAATTATCCAGACTGCCATCTGGTGTTCTTTTGAAGGAATTCCTCTTCAAACTGCCATCTGGTGTTATTTTGAATGAATCATTTCCTAAACTGCTATCTGTTGTATTTTTGAAGAACTTTGTAATCAAGCTTGGTTCTTCTGGATTCTCAAAGTTCATAGTTCTAGTATGGTTTTTTTGAATATATATTTTTTCCCAAACTGTTAAATCCAAAGGTTTAGATAGATGTTTTAAAAGTTTTGCTTCTTTTTCAATCCTATGATGCTCTAATAAACTATGTGCTGCTATAGCTGATTTTTCAATTTCTCCATTCTTTATGTTTCTGAAGTGCTCTTTTTTACGAGTTTCCAAGTTCCTTTTTGTTTTTCCTATATATATCTTGTTGCAATCCTTGCAATCAATTTGATAAATCCCAGATTTTTTGTTGTCTGGGGTATTACATTTATTATTAGTTAACAGCAGATTACCCAGGCTGAATTTGTTAATTGGAGCTAATGTTATATTAAAATTTCTGAAAATTTTTTGAAACCTATTATGAACTTCAGGATGGTAAGTGAATTTCTTGAATTTTACATCTTTCTTGGGACCATGATGTAAGGTGGTGTATTCCTGTAACCTTTTTTGTTGTTTGAATTTCTTTAATTTATTCTTTATAATGTCTTCATCGAAACCATTTATTTTAGCAACATGAACAATATGATTATATTCCTTGTCAAAATCTTCTACATTAAGTGGAATATTTAACAATCTGTGTAATAGACTATTGAAAATTGCATGTTTGTGTGTCAAATGATTAAAACCTGAAGATTTTATGTAGTTGTCAGTATGTGTGTCTTTTCTGTAAATGTTAAATTCAGTTTTTTGCTGTTGTTCATTTCTTATTAAGTATAAGTCTAAAAAAGGAATCTTGTTATTTTGTTCCATTTCAATAGTGAATTTCACTGACTCATCCTGAAGATTAAGCAATTTCAATGCATCTTGAATGTATTTTTTATCAATTACAGCGATAATATCATCTACATATCTATACCAACACTTGAAAATCGCAGGATAAGCATTGGTGATATGTGATTCAAGATACCCCATAAATAAATTGGCTAAAAATGGAGAAAGTGGATTTCCCATTGCCAATCTTGAAATTTCTTCTTCTTCCTTCCAAGTATTAGGCCAAGGCCTGTTACGATCCTATAGAAAATTTTCCCTCCAGTGTTTCATAGGACGGCCCAGTGATCTTCGTCCTCTTGGTATATAATTATAAACAGCTTTGGGGTTCCGATTTGAACTCATTCTTTCAAGATGGTGTTTCCAATTTAGTTGGTACTGTTTAATATATTCCAAAATTGGCGTAGTCTTCAATCCTGAAATTTGTCTATAAAATTTTCCATTGAATGTGAAAAAGTCATTATCTTTGTTTCCTAGCATTCCTGTTAACAAATTGCTCACATTTTTGAGAAACTGGTTATATTCACAAAAATTAAAGGCAGAAATCATAGAAGAGTATCTAATACTAACTAAAATTTGTATCGATAATAACTTTTAGGCTATTAGGAATCAGACGATGTCAAAGACATTAATCAACCGATGATCTATCTATCTCATAATACTACTCATGTTATTTTCATAATGCAAGATGCCTTAGTCACTTGCTTAGAATTGCCTTTTGTCTGGAGACTTTGTAATGCAGATGAAAAAAAGTACAAAGCGAGATAAAAAAACAAGTGTCCAAAAGAATTATAAGGAGGAGAACAGTGATGACATTGGCAGTAACAAAAATAGCAGTGACATGTTTGGTAAGAATCAAATGAATCGTGAATTCTTCTTATCCCCATATATCTATGTTTTTTTAACACAGCACCACAGAATTAGAAAAAAACATATTTTCCATCCTCAGCTGCTTTCACGACATAGATGTATGAGGTAAGATGAATTCATGATTCTTATTAAGATAACCTCATAATTGTAATCAAATGGTAAAGAGAAAAATTTATGCCTGAACTGGGAATCGAACCCCGAACCTTCAGCTTTCCGTGCTGATGCTCTAACCATTGAGCTAATCCAGGCTTCCTTTCCATCCAAGCATAAATCCTTCCTTTACCTTACTGTCTTGGTCCCACATTCAAATGCTATGAATCATCATTCACAAATACACAATGAATGGCTTCTACCTGAAGAAGACATGAAGGGACTCCACATAGCTATAGCATTATTTATTAAATTAATATTAAGAAGCTAAAGCTGTTACTACTGTCCACAGACGAAGTGTATGAAAGCAGTAGGTATTTCATACTCAGCACGTTATATCATGAAGGACTGTACTATAACTTACCTTCATTTAGACGCGGAGCGGGCGTGTTAGTTCGGAGTCTGACGGACACACTTCAAAATTTTAATCATCGCCCTTACCTCACAGTGAACTACGAAACATTAAAATATAAAGTAAAAACTGAATAAGAAGAGCAGATTTAATTACCGTAAAACACAAAATATAAAACATAAAATTGAATACGCCTGAAATAAACTACAGATGTGAGAGACATCATGGACCGTTCCTAAATTCTCAGGTAGTAAGCCATTGTATCGCTTGCAATTCCCCGTGCCCCCCTTCGTCCCGTGCTTTCATTCTTCTCGTCTTTGGACAGTATGATTGAAATAAGTATATTAAAGTACACTACTAAATTATTGTAATACATTTAGCCATTTTTATCACATTTAAATCTTAGCTCTGGATGAGTATGTTATAAAAAAGAATGCATGGCGTGACAGGCCTAGAAGGCACTTAATTACCTGATGGCTTCAAGTCTCATGTGTATTTGTGAATGATGATTCATAGCATTCGAATGTGGGACCAAGACAGTAAGGTAAAGGAAGGATTTATGCTTGGATGGGAAGGAAGCCTGGATTAGCTCAATGGTTAGAGCATCAGCACGGAAAGCTGAAGGTTCGGGGTTCGATTCCCGGTTCAGGCATAAATTTTTCTCTTTACCATTTGATTACAATAATTTAGTAGTGTACTTTAATATACTTATTTCAATCATAGTAACAGCTTTAGCTTCTTAATATTAATTTAATAACCTCATAATGTTAAAATTCTCCAAAATATTATATTAAAAGATATGTTTGGTGTTGAATGTTTGTCAGTTTAAAGATATTGTGGCTGTTTTTCCTCTACGTAATGATCTACAATTATAACTTACATTTAAAATGTGTTTGTGCTATTTGTCATGAGTAGAGGGCGGGTTTCTGCATATTTGCATGTTTTATTCCTTCAAAGATAAATATATGCATACTTACTTACTTACTTACTCACTGGCACTATCAAACCCATAGGTTCATGGCCGCACGGATATAAGCTCTCCATACATCCCTATCCTAAGCTAATGCTTTCCAATCATTTCCTGTATAATCTACTTCACTCAAATCATAGTTAATGTTGTTCTCCCACCTCATTATTGGTCTACCAACTGGCCATTTTCCCTCTGGCTTTCCTACAAGAAGCTTCCATGCACGTCTTTCATTCCCTGTACGCACAACATGTCCTGCCCATCGCAATCTACGAGACTCAACTGCTCTTATTATATCTGGCTTCCTATAAAGACCATGTAGTTCATTGTTAAGTAGCCTTCTCCATTCACCTGTCTGATCATCTCTCTTTGGTCCAAAAATTTTCCAAAGAACTTTATTCTCAAAAACTCGTAATCTCATTTCCTCCCCTAAAGTAAGAGTCCATGTTTCGCACCCATATAATATAACTGGTAGAATAATAGTTTTATATTTTTTCAGTTTACGTTTTTTGAAAGGAGTTGGGACATGCAATGCATAATAGCATGCATTTCCAGAATTGAGCCTATGTTTAATTTCTTTGTGCATCTCATTCCTATTTGTGATTATTGTTCTTAGGTATTTGAATTCAGCCACTTCCTCAAAATTTCCCTCATTTGTCATTAGCTGATCATTTCCATAATATAATGCATTTCTACATGTGACCATATATTTACTTCCAGTCCTAATTTCTTAGTGTTACTCAATAGTGTGTGCATATTGTCCTTTAGTATCTCCTCGTATCGGCCAATAGTACATAAACATATGCATGGTAGAGGGAAATGCATTTTATGTCATTTGGAATCAATTGGCAAAATTGTATAGTGCATATAAATGCATATTCACGGGATTAGTGCATATTTCACTAATATGTGCATATGGGTGCATATATTATACTTTTTTCACAATTTAATGTTAAATTATTAGTTTGCAACTCCATAAAATGACAAGTTTTTGCTTTATTGTCATGTTTTTGCAAATTAAAACAATTTTGTTTTCATAGAAAGCAAGGATCCCTATTTCACATTTTCGCACAACAGTGACAATGCCGAGCAGGGAGTCTGCAGTTTTAAATCTCAACAGGTCTGGAAAGGAAGATTTCGGAAGAGATGAACGTGCTTGCCACCAATGGGTAGTTAATTGGTGGCAATTTCCTTGTTTTCGTTTTTAACCAGCGATATTTTTTGAAGTTTAAACATCAGCTTTATTGAGACTGTCGGCATACACGACGAAGACTCAAAAATCATTCCTGAAATATACTTTCATGTGTGCAAAATATACTTCATTTCACACAAAGGAAGCCTGTTGTACATTATTGATCACGGTGACAAACAAATTGGGAATCAAAGTTTAAATTCTTTTCTCAAATACCATTTTGTGAGTGTTAGTGGACCAAGACAAGTGTTTTCATATTACAGACAAGATTAATGTGAATGACGCTATAAAATACAATTATTAACTTCAATTAGGAGCAAAAAAGTAAAAATATTACACTTGTTGCTTCATAAAAAAATAAGTAAAATGATGTGAGAAAATAGTGTATTTTACTATAAGAATAAAATTAATTTTTGTACATATTTTTTTAATTTTAAGAGCATATTTTCAACTTTTTTGCTGCATAGTTCCATGCATATATTTATGGTCTTTAGTGCATATAAATCCGCCCTCTAGTCTTGAGTAACACTGGATGTGTAAAACAGTTGAGCACTAACCACTTGTGCTAATCAGGCATCCCTATTCAGACACAAATTTTTCTCTATCTTATCTCGAGGAAGCAGAATTATATAAGAATAAGAGAGTGAAAAATGTATGTCTCAATAAGTGTGCCTAAGTAGCTCAAGTGATTAATGAGTCAGTGCATAAAACTGGATGTCTTGACTTCAAATCTTGGTCCAGGCAAAAAAAGTTCTCTTTGGAAAAAAAAATAGTATTGAAATTCATTGGAGAACATTTTTTGACAACTCACCTCATAAATTTCGCATTTTTCACGAAAAAAAACTGCAGTTTCAAACGTAATCACATAATCTTCAGCACTGAAGATGGTGACAATAGAAGATCTGACGGCCGAAGAATTTCATCAGTCGGAGTTATGGCTGAAGATGGACGTGATTATGTTTGAAACTGTGGTTTCGTGAAAAACATGAAATTTATGAGGTGAGTTGTCAAAAAATGTTCAATGATTATAGCTCATAATGTTTAAATGAATAAATTTACAGAGTACAAACATTAAATTCACCAAAGAAATAGAAGACAATAAACAAATACCTTTTTTGGATCTTAAATTGGTCAGAAACGAAGAAAAAAGAAAAATTGAATTCAGGATTCATAGGAAAGAAACTCATACGGAAAATTTTGTAAAATCAACAGGGTTCAATCCAATTGGACATAAATTAGCAGCATTTAATAGTTTAACTCATAGATTGGTAAACTTACCCTTAAACGAAGAAGATTTTAAACATGAGAAAAAACACATAATCAAAGTAGCAAGAGAAAATGGGTTTGATGAAAAAATGGTACAAAAAAGGATAGAAAAGTATAAAAAACAAAAAATGATAAACAGAAGTAATCTTGAAAAAGAAGAACCACCTATGAAAAAATATAGGAAATTCACATATCACCCCTGGGTACATAATAAATTTCAAAATATATTTGAGAAGTTTAATATTAAATTAGCACCAAAAAATAACTACAGTTTAAATAAACTAATAAAAACCAACAAAAATGAAAAAACTGATAAAAATAAAAAGTCAGGAATATATCAAATTGAATGCATGGGTTGTGAAAAGATATATATAGGGAAAACAAAAAGAAACCTAAAAATTAGAACCAAAGAACACATAAGAAATATTAAAATGGAGAAATTGAAAAATCTGCAGTTGCTGCTCATGTTTGGTCTGAAAAACATAATATAAATTCAGACACTAAATTATTAAAACAGTTAGAAAATACAAACGAGCTGACTATTTGGGAAAAAATTTATATTCAGAAGAACAGAAACAGAGTTATGAATTTTGATATTCCGATGGAGGGTGACCTTGTTTGGAGGTTCTTTGGCCAACCCACAGGAAGGAAGCTGACATCGACATCCAGGTGGTGGGAAATCGACTCCAGGTGGGCACATGATGCAACATAAATAAAAACCGTCTGGGAAAGCTGAAGATTAAAACAGAGAATTGTTTTGAAACATGTCCAAGAACAAATCAACATTAATATTGAGGTAAGATGTCCAGACCAAAAATAATATAATCATAATGTTTACTTTCCAACATTAATTTAATATAAAACATAGTATGTTTAAGTGTTTGTATGTACATATGTGGAGGATGATGAGAATAAACCCAGTGTCAAAAATCATGAAGGGAACCATCGGACTTAATGTCCCTTATCGGTGAATGTTCAAAGTTTGGAGTAGGGAAGAAAACGGTAAATAAGGGATGAATCATCTCTTACTTTGTCAAGAGAAGCGGTGACACCTCAATCTCACATTCCAGAGAAATGAATTTCACACAGGGATGTCCAAATTAGATGTTACATTTTAAAATCTAAATTAAAAATATAAAATTAATTTGTTCGTTTCATTCCTTATGCAGGCCATATGAATAGCCATGGCAGGCCGGATGTGGCCCACGGGCCATAGTTTGGACGGCTCTGGCCTAAAGTCCTTTCTGGAGGGTTTGTCACTTTGATTTTTTTCCATCTTAAAAAATATCCATTGATGTCAACTAGGATTTAACATGCTAGTTTCAGGACCAGAGTCAAGGAACTTGGCCCCTAGACTAATGAGGCTGATAATATAAGTAGGGATAGAATGTCACTACATTTTTCTGTGTGATGTTTAAGGCTTGGACTAGGCGACCCACATCCTTACCAGACACAACTTAACAAGATGCAGAAACTGCTGAACAAGGGAGACGAAGTGCATGATGAAGAGGTGGAACTCACTCTGGGCACCAGTGTAGCTGCGCTCTATTCTGTTCCTACAGCCATTTTCTGCTTTCTCAGAGCTTACTCGCCAATACCAGAAATTGAGGTAAGTCAACAGAATCCTTATAAAATCAGTGGTATTAAGTAAACATCTTTTTAATTGCATTGTCTCCCTGTTCATGGCACACCCATTTCATGAACACCTATTCAACATCCATACGGACTGCAAGTAATATTAAGTGCATGATGAACTGCTTGTGGCATTTATGATCTAAATGACTTCTGGTCTGTGGGTCACAAATGTATGGTTTTCTCAGAGAAATAAATTATCATATAATAGTGAGTGGAGAACATATTTTAATCGACTCACCTCATACATTTTCAACTTCTTTGATACCGACGGTTTCACACAATATCATGTCCTTCTTCAGTCATGGCTTCCACTGATGAAATTACGTGGTTGTTGATTTCGTTAGTGACATCACTTCTTGTGCTGCCATCTTTCGTTGGGATTATAAACTTTATAATTAAATTTTTATTCACCAGAATATCGAAATTCATAGATCAATATTTATTCTTCTGAATGAATATCATTTCCCAAATTGTCAATTCAAACGGTTTATCCAATTCATTCCGAAGAATAAATATCAATCTATGAATTTCAATATTCCGGTGGATAAAAATTTAATTAGAAAGTTTATAATCCCAACGAAAGATGGCAGCACAAGAAGTGATGTCACTAAAGAAATCAACAATCACGGAATTTCATCAGTGGAAGCCATGACTGAAGAAGGACACGATATTGTCTGAAACTGTCGGTATCAAAGAAGTTTGAAAATGTATGAGGTGAGTCGATTAAAATATGTTCTCCACTCAGTATTAATGATATAACCTCATGATGTTTACTTCCCAATATTAATTTAAATATAAAATTATCATATGTTTATTAGTGCATCACAAAAATAATGATGAGTAAGGCCCGGATGTTTATGACCTTAAAATGTTTAAAAATGACCTGTAATGTTCACTTAAAATTCTCTTAAAATGACCCAAAAGTGTAAAAAAATGTCCTAATGAAAATTATAAATTTTGCAATAATTAACTAATTAATAATAATCAATTTATTAATTAGAAATGGTCTAAGAGAAATAATGATTATTATTAAATGTTAATATTATTCGTTTTTAAACATCTTAATGATGGACAAATTATATTTGAAAAGAAAAATATATGCCTAAACTGGGGTTTGAACCCAGGACCTTTTACTTTCTATTGGCCATCTGAGCAACTAGGTGTTTAGATTGGATGCCTAGGTAGCTCAGATGGAAGAGCATTGACATAGAAAGTCAAAGGTCCTGTGTTCAAACCCCAGTCTAGGCGTATATTTGTCTTTTCAAATATAATGATTATTATTGATTAGGGAACTATTCTAAAGCAATTCCTGTTCTTAGTAGTAATATAAAATAATTAAAAAAATAATTATTATCACTAGGTCAATCTCATTTCTATTAAACTAATATGAAGTTATTAACTAAACACACCTTAGTTGGCTCCCTCAGGGGTCCTCATCTAGGGGATATGTGGATGGCGACCACAAGGTGCCCAAGCTGAGCAAAACATTTCTTCCACTTACTTGTGTTTTGCACTCTTTTAACTTTACTATCTAACCTCTCTTGGTTAACTCTTGTTTTTTTCGACCCCGACGCTATTAGGGCAACCGAGGGCTAGGGAGTCTTTCCTTTCTTCCATTTCTTCTTTCCTTTATTTTCTTTTCTTCTCCAGAAAAGCCTGACCAGAGGCTATAAGATGGCAGCCCCATCACTGGTCTTGCCTTCCTTTGGCCAGCAACCAATCGAAGGGAATATTATTATGCTTTCAAGTCTTATACAAGAATTTCCCGGAAGGTACAACATGAAAGCAGAATAACGGCTTGCGAAATGAGATTCATGCGCAGAACAGCAGGTTACACCAGATGGGATCGGAAAAGGAACACTGATATCTTAAAAGAATTGAAGACTACACCAATTTTGGAATATATTAAACAGTACCAACTAAATTGGAAACACCATCTTGAAATAATGAGTTCAAATCGGATCCACAAAGCTGTTTATAATTATATACCATGAGGACGAAGATCACGGGGCCGTTCTATGAAACGCTGGAGGGAAAATTTTCTATAGGTTCATAACAGGCCTTGGTCTAATACTTGGAAGGAAGAAGAAGAAGAAGACCTTAGTTGGCATTGCAGTACACCTCCATGGTTATCCTTAAGTTATCAAAAGTGAATGATCAGCAGTTGTCAGCTAACATGGTTTTACATTGTTTATGGTGTCTTCATAACATTTTATTAAATAGTTTTCACGAAATGTTCATTTGTGTGGAACAATATAACCTATTGCGTTCAAGGAAATCACGTAATTTAGAATTGTTTAGTTTTTCTAGTTGAATATTTGAATTGACAAACACTTCACATAATTAATAGTGAGTGTAGAATATATTTTTAACGACTCACCTCATATGATTTCAAATTTCTTTGATACCGGCAGTTTCAGACAATATATTGTCCCTCTTGAGTGGAAGCCATGACTGAAGAGGGACAAGATATTGTCTGAAACCGCCGGTATCAAAGAAATTTGAAATCATATGAGGTGAGTCGTTAAAAATATATTCTACACTCACTGTTAATTATATAACTTCATAATGTTTACTTCCCAATATTAATTTAAATATAACTTCACATAATTCTTTATAAAAATAGAGATGACGTGCTATTTGATGTGGAAGCAATTTGTTTTAACAGTAATTGAGACACTTTTCTTTTGTTCACATTTTTAAGAGCCCGATATGTTAATGTACTGTGAAACATTTATCTGCAGCGACTTTAATTTCACACACCTTGCAAAATAATACACTCCCTTCAGTAGAAAATACTTTATGATAGAAATAAGTAAATTAGTAAACACAATTAAATTATTGTAAATCAATGGTAAAGAGAAAAATGTTTGCCTGAACCGGGAATCGAACCCCGAACCTTTAGCTTTCTGTGCTAATGCTCAGACCACTGAGCTAATCCAGGCTTCATTCCCATCCAAGCATAAATCCTTCATTTACCTTTACTGTACTGGTCCAACATTCAATTGCAATGAATCATCATTCACAAATACACAATGAATGGCTTCTACCTGAAGAAGACATGAAGGGACTCCACACAGCTATAGCATTATTTATTAAATTAATATTGGGAAGCTAAAGCTATTACTATGATACAAATAAGTAAATTAATGAACACAATTAAATTATTGTAAATCAATGGTAAAGAGAGAAATTTTTGCCTGAACCGGGAATCGCAATTGAATGTGGGGCCAGTAGAGTAAAGGTAAAGGAAGGATTCTTGCTTGGATGGGAATGAAGCCTGGATTAGCTCAGTGGTCTCAGCATTAGCACGGAAAGCTAAAGATTCGGGGTTCGATTCCCGGTTCAGGCAAAAAATTTTCTCTTTACCATTGATTTACAGTAATTTAATTGTGTTTATTAATTTACTTATTTCTATCATAGTAATAGCTTTAGCTTCCCAATATTAATTTAATAAATAATGCTATAGCTGTGAGGAGTCCCTTCATGTCTTCTTGAGGTAGAAGCCATTCATTGTGTATTTGTGAATGATGATTCATTGCAATTGAATGTGGGGCCAGTAGAGTAAGGTATAGGAAGGATTCTTGCTTGGATGGGAATGGAGCCTGGATTAGCTCAGTGGTCTGAGCATTAGCACGGAAAGCTAAAGGTTCGGGGTTCGATTCCCAGTTCAGGCAAACATTTTTCTCTTTACCATTCATTTAGAAAATACTTGTTCACCGAATTCTGTTACATACTGTCTTAAATGGATAGCACTAGACACTTTTTGTTTTTGCATTTTGCACTGCACGAAAATCAACACAACCATATAGAAACGCTACTCTCGTGAGACAAATGGAAATATTACAAATCAAAAGATTCCTGCTTTGAAGGAGAAGTGCCGAATCAATCCACGTGGAGGGAGAGCACAGTGGTTTCACATTATATTGAGGCAATGCACTGTGGTTTCTCACTCACTTGCCTGAGCACAAAAAAAAAGATAGCAAAAATATACATAAAAATGAACATTTAACTGTAGATTATTTAAAACCGACTTATAAAAGTATGAAAAATTATTTTTTTTTTACAAATGCCCCAGGTTTGTCTTTCTACATTCCTGGTTACTCTCCTGATATGGTGTACTTGTAACCCATTTCTGAGGTTGGGGCGCCTGGTAGGCATGGTTACATTGCCCCGATGATATGATGGGTGATGATGATGATGATAATGGTGCGCCAGGAGAGTCCCTAATCCTAAACTTAACCTAAGATGAATATGAATGATGATGATTGCGATGGCCATATGATTTCGGGGACCGTTTGGACCTTAAAGTTTTCTTGACATTTGTCTTACAGGTGAAGAAAAACCTCACCCAGAAAAACTGTCCCAACTGGGGATCAATCTTGGGCTCGCTGCGTGATAAGGCAGCACACTACCCCGAGACCACAGCGGTGGACATGAAAAATAAATAAAATGACTTAAAATAAAATACAGTTTGTAAAATGACTTTATCAGAAAAAAGGGAAAAAATGCATTGTAATGACCTATAAATATCTCATATATCTAATATATTTATTGCACAATGCACTTCATTATTAATCTGCATCGTCTCTGACAACTCATAAAAAAGATAACATTTCATCAAAATCTGGGTCCTAATGATGAGTATTGGAACTGATTTCCACACAGTACGTAGAGAACCTGATATGAAACAACTTTTCCTCTAGTATTTTTAACAAAATACATAATGCACCCCTTTGTGTAATATCAATAAAATTGGAGTTCTTCAGGTAGCTCAGTTAGTATACATTGGCATAGAAAGCCAAAGGTCCTGGGTTCAAACCCCAATCTGAACATATAATTTTTCAATGTTAATATTATTCGTTTTTAAACATCTTAATGATGGACAAATTATGTTTGAAAAGAAAAGTATACACCTGGACTGGGGTTTGAACCCAGGACCTTTGACTCTCTATGTCAGTGCTCTTCCATCTGAGCCACCTAGGCCTCCAATCTAAATGCGTATTTTTCTCTTACACATAGTTAATTCCCTAACCCCAAATGCTACGAGCCATTGCTACGATTTTTACAAATGGCGGCTTCTTTGTTAAGAAGACTTTTTATTGGGAATTTAAACATTACTTATAAAGCCAGTAGGCCCAGGTGGCTCAGATGGAACAGCATTGACATAGAAAGTCAAATGTCCTGGGTTCAAACCCCAGTCTAGGCATATATTTTTCTTTTCAAATATATTATAATTTTTTTCTTCAAATATCAATAAAATTTTAATTATACAAGTGGAAATAAATTTGACATTCGTATCGGAAGTTTGAATGGCGTAACGGTTATCGCACTGGCGTATAGAGCCAGAGATCCGGGGTTCGACTCCCGGTTCGAACATAATTTTTCTTTCTAAAATTAAACTATATCCAATTCTGGAAAGTGTTCACTTAAAATACAACATCAAAATCAATAAAATTGTTCATTTCATTTCTTTTATTTTAATTTACTTTGTGCTAAAACAAACAATGACTTTCCAAACTTAGGCATGTTAAAGTAATCATATGTGAATGGAAATCTTCAACATGTAGGCTCGTACCTATGCATGCATTAGACCGTAAAAGTCGTTCTCTGTCTGTACTCTGCTGAGAAAGTTGCATCCAAAGACATTTTTGCATACTCAAAAATCTGTTCATGTGATAATAATTGTCGAAATTCCTAAGCTACCTGGCGAGGTGACTTAGCAGAGAACGAATTATGAGCAACCCGATGGTAACCGATGTACTTTAAAACCTTGCTCCTTTTTCCAAGATGTCGGACCTTGAAGACTTTGATCATGTTTTCTGTTTACGCGGAGAAGAGGAATTTAATAGAGTCTATCAAAGAATTCAACTGGAAGAACAGGAGAATTGGCTTAATTGCGCGACGCAGACGTCATCATATATGGTTTTATTTGCGGGATGCAAGCGTAAATGCATTCCTCTAGCAGACAAAAATAACAGAAGTGGTTTTATCGCTGAGAATTCTGGGTAATTTCTTGCCAATATTACGAAAACGATGACTTTCATGCATGACCAGTTAGTGGGTTGCTAATTCAATCTTTGCACTTACTCACAGAAAGTCAGTTCACCAGTGATTGGAAGTAATTTGAGTAAAGACTAATGTAAATCAATGTTAAAGAGAAAAATTTTTGCCTGAACCGGGAATCGAACCCCGAACCTTTAGATTTCCACGCTAATGCTCAGACGACTGAGCTAATCCAGGCCTCATTCCCATCCAAGCAAGAATTCTTCCTTTACCTTTACTCTACTGGCCTATAGCTGTGTGGAGTCCCTTCATGTCTTCTTCAGGTAGAAGCCATTCATTGTGTATTTGTGAATGATGATTCATTGCAATTGAATGTGGGGCCAGTAGAGTAAAGGTAAAGGAAGGATTCTTGCTTGGATGGGAATGTAGCCTGGATTAGCTCAGTGGTCTGAGCATTAGCACGGAAAGCTAAAGGTTTGGGGTTCGATTCCCGGTTCAGGCAAACATTTTTCTAAAATTTATCGGAGAATATATTGTTTAAACAACTCACCTCATAGGATTCATGCTTCCATGATATCGCGATTTCAAACATAATCATGTTCATCGTCAGCCATAACTCCGACTGATGAAATTCTTCGGCCGTCAACTATTCTATTGTTGCCATCTTCAGTGCTGCCATCTATGGTTGAATTTGTGAACTTCGAAATCAATGTAATTTCGTTAGGGATATCAAAATTCATTGATCTATTTTTGTTTTTCTGAATGTATATTTTTTCCCAAACTGTCAATTCCAAAGGTTTCTCTACTTGTTTTAAAAGTTTAGCTTCTCTTCCAATTTTATGATGTTCTAAGAACATTTCAGAAATATTAAAAATTGTGAAATTGAAAAATCTGCAATTGCTGCACATAGTTTATTAGAACATCATAAAATTGGAAGAGAAGCTAAACTTTTAAAACAAGTAGAGAAACCTTTGGAATTGACAGTTTGGGAAAAAATATACATTCAGAAAAACAAAAATAGATCAATGAATTTTGATATCCCTAACGAAATTACATTGATTTCGAAGTTCATAAATTCAACCATAGATGGCAGCACTGAAGATGGCAACAATAGAATAGTTGACGGCCGAAGAATTTCGTCAGTCGGAGTTATGGCTGACGATGAACATGATTATGTTTGAAATCGCGATATCATGGAAGCATGAATCCTATGAGGTGAGTTGTTTAAACAATATGTTCTCCGATAAATTTTAATGATTATTTAATTATATTATTTTTGGTCTGGACATCTTACCTCAATATTACCCAGAAAGCTGAAGATAAAACAGAATTGTTTTGAAACATGTTCAAGAACAAATCAACATTAATATTGAGGTAAGATGTCCAGACCAAAAATAATATAATTAAAATAACCTCAAAATATAACTTCCTAAAATTAAATTTTAATGATTATACCTCATAATGTTTACTTCCCAACATTAATTAAATATAAACATTTTTCTCTTTACCATTGATTTACAATAATTTAATTGTGTTTATTAATTTACTTATTTCTATCATAGTAATAGCTTTAGCTTCCCATTATTAATTTAATAAAGACTAATGTATTTGCATGCAGCCCTTAGTGTATGACAAGACTAGATTGGTTATCTGCTGAGACATGAGTTTCCTCCTTTATTTTTTCTATAATTGAATTGGATAAAATGTTTTTACATCTTACCTCATAAAGTTCTGTGTTTTCACAATACCGTTTTCAAAGGCCATTTGCCTCAATCTTCAGTCAAATCCAATTGATAAAATTTTGCTGTTACCACCATCGTCCGAACTGCCATCTGGTACAGATTTTATGAACGTTGAGATAAATTTTTCTTGCCTGGAACTTCAAAATTCATTATCTACATTTGTTCTTCTGAATATATATCTTTTCCAAATTGTTAATTCCAAAGGCTTCTATAATATTTTAAAAGTTTATTTTCTCATCCAATGATGTGATTCTCTAGCAAACTATGAGCTGCAATTGCCTATTTTTAATATTTCTAAGATATTATTTTGTATGACTCTAAGGGCCGCATGCAAATACATTAGTCTCTACTCAAATTACTTCCAATCACTGGGTGAGCTGACTCACCGTGAGCAAGTGCAAAGATCGAATTAGCTACCCACTAACTGGTCATGCATGAAAGTCATCGTTTTCGTAATATTGGCAAGAAATTACCCAGAATTCTCAGCATTAAAACCACTTATGTTATTTTCGTCTGCTAGAGGAACGCATTTACACTTGTGTCCCGCAAATAATACCGTATAAAACGACGTCTGCATCGTGCAATATTACGCCGATTCTCCTGTTCTTCCAGTTGAATTCTTTGGTAGACTCTATCAAATTCCTCTTCTCCGTGTATACCGAAAACATGATCGAAGTCTTCAAGGTCCAACATCTTGGATAAAGCAGCAAGGTACACGTCAAGGTTTCAAACTACATCGGTTCCCTTTGGGATTCTCACGATTCGTTTCTTTCTTAAGTTACCTCTTCAGGTAGCTTACGAATTTCAACAATTATTATCGCATGAACAGATTTCTGAGTAAGCAAAATCGTATTAGGATACAACTTTCTCAGCAGAGAACGCCTTTTACGGTCTAATGCGTTCATAGATTGACCCTAAATATCTTTTTTCCACTATGTAACTAATATTCTATACTTACTGTTAATGTTGCTGTGCATCGTAATTTGACATTCCTGCCAACAATCTTGGTTGCTATGAAAACAAAAGAAATCTCAATACTTTAAAAATGACCAGAAGCACTAGTGCAGTAAGTAAAAGTATTTATTAATTAAATAAAAATAAAACGTAGTTTTATTTGATTTTCATATTTATTATATAATTCAGTGACAGCTGTTTCGGTACACTGTACCTTCTTCAGACATGTTAACCAATTATGAATTGTGTTCCAACTGATCTAAGCAAATACAACAATTATATTTGAAGAGAAAAATTTTCGCCTTGACCGGGACTCGAACCCGGGACCCTTGGCTTTCCGGGCCAAGTGCTCTACCAACTGAGCTACCGAGGCAAGTTACGATCTAGACGCAAATTTTTCTCTTATGTACGTTGTAATTCCCTCGCGCCAAATGCTTGAAACCATAGCTTCTATCTTTGCAAACGGCGGCTTCTTAGTTAAGAAGACATTTATTGGGAATTTAACACTACTTTATAGCCAGTAGGGCTTCTATTGACGATTTTATTATTAATTTAACACTTCTCATAGAACGATAAATTATATTTGAAGAGAAAAATTTTCGCCTTGACCGGGACTCGAACCCGGGACCCTTGGCTTTCCGGGCCAAGTGCTCTACCAACTGAGCTACCGAGGCGAGTTACGATCTAGACGCAAATTTTTCTCTTATGTACGTTGTAATTCCCTCGCACCAAAATTTTTCTCTTCAAATATAATTTATCCGTCTATGAGAAGTGTTAAATTAATAATAAAATCGTCAATAGAAGCCCTACTGGCTATAAAGTAGTGTTAAATTCCCAATAAATGTCTTCTTAACTAAGAAGCCGCCGTTTGCAAAGATAGAAGCTATGGTTTCAAGCATTTGGCGCGAGGGAATTACAACGTACATAAGAGAAAAATTTGCGTCTAGATCGTAACTCGCCTCGGTAGCTCAGTTGGTAGAGCACTTGGCCTGGAAAGCCAAGGGTCCCGGATTTGAGTCCCGGTCAAGGCGAAAATTTTTCTCTTCAAATATAATTTATCCTTCTATGAGAAGTGTTAAATTAATAATAAAATCGTCAAATACAACAATATTTATTTAAATTTTTTAATTTAACAAAGGGGATTCATTCAAATCAAGTTGAGAATTTAACAGTTTTTTACTACTTTTAAATGTATTAATAAAAGTATTTATTTTGAAATATTGATAGTGATATTTAATTTTAGGAAGTTATATTTTGAGGTTATTTTAATTATATTATTTTTGGTCTGGACATCTTACCTCAATATTACCTTAATATTGAGGTAAGATGTCCAGACCAAAAATAATATAATTGATAGTGATACTGCAATTTGTGCAATTATTGATGCAATTCCACCATCTCCACTCATGCTCTTTAGATCTAAATGTTTGCTTTTATATATTTCTCCAGAAATGTCATCAGGAGCATCATTCAGGAACTTATTTATATCCTTCCTCAAAAATACTTTTGATTTCTTTGAATGATGTCCAACATTTTTCCTTTTGAAGAAGCACATTAACTTAGTGAAACTTCTGATACCAGTTCCGTTATTTAATAAGAATTAAATTAATCGTGATTTCTTCTTACCTCATACTTCTATGTTTTTTAAACACAGCACTGCAGTATCGGCGACCCATTGTCGTCATCGTCAGCTGTTTTCACGACTCAATTTTTTCTTTTGCCGGTAATTATCCAAACTGCCATCTGGTGTTCTTTTGAAGGAATCATCATCATCATCCTGCCAGGTATTAGTCCTAGAAGAACTGTTACGGCCTGAGAAAGCGGTTTTCGTGCCATCTTTTCATAGGTCGACCAAGTGACCGTTTCCCATTTGGACAGTAGTTCATTATTGCCTTGGGGATCCTGGACTTACAATTCGTCAATTTTCAGGTCAAAATATTTTTAGTCTAGTTTTTGTTTTAATGCTTGAATCTGGGAAACTTGTAGAAGTTTCAGACGAGTCACAATTTTTATTTTGGAAAACGTGTGGCCCTTTTTGAATCCAAATATCGCATACTACTTCTTCCATTAAAATGTCATCACAGTCAGGAGATACATTTTCCAAGCGTGTAGTTATTCTGGTGAAATTAAATGTTTCTTACCTCTCCTCATATAAATCTTCTAAGTAGATCGCGATTTCGAGACCATAACTGTCTCATCTTCACTACTTTTATGGCGACTGATGTTATGTCGATCGGAAGAAACTCTTCTTCTTCCCTCTGTTGGTGGACCGATGAACCTCTGGATCTGGTCAAAATTTGCTGGAATTTCGAAGTTTATAAGTTTTCCTTTGTTTTTCTGAATGTGGATCTTTTCCCAAACCGTGAGTTCCTTTTGTTTGTCTATTTGTTTAATTAGACTGGCTTTTGATTCAATTAAATGTTTTTCGGACCAAGCATGAGCAGCTACTGCTGACTTTTCCACTTCTCCATTTTTGATGTTTAAGATGTTCTTTCACCCTCGGGTCTCATTTTATTTCCATCCTTATGTATTTTAGAGATACCATGTGTTTTGGATTTTATTGGTTTGGAACCTTAAGTTTGTATATATCTTAAATCGTACGAGTTTGAATATTCACGACTCACCTCATATTTCTTGATTTTTATGCAGACCTGGTTTCGTCACTTTTGCACGACAATGTCGATGCTTTCAACTGTCGTTTTGTGGTTGTCCATCCTGTAAGTTGATTTCTGCTTCCTCTGTTGGCTGATTGATGAACTTCCAAATTAGTTTTTTTTTTTTTCCCTATGGGAATTTCAAAATTCATGGTTTTCTTTTTATTCTTTAAGATGTAAAAATTTTTCTCCTAAAAAGAAAACCATGAGAATCGGGTTGCTAAGAGAAATCAACAGCAACCTGATTCTCAATGAATACTCACCTAATCCACACAATCCTCTGTACAAAATTCTCACAACCAAGTCAGTGCTTCAACAAGGGTCAACAAGAACGGACCTAATGCATTCTGCTGATGATGGGACTAGTCCCGAAAGGCCTACAGAGTTTTAAAAGAACTTAAGTTGAGGAGACGGACCTACAAGGTAACTATATTATAGTTTTTAACCGTACATTATATTACTGTGAACTAATACCTCAACGGAAAATCACCATGAATTTTACTAGTATCGACAGTAAGATTAGGTGAAAAGAAAATATTTCAGTTGAATGGATAAGGATTCTTCTAGATATAAATTTCCATTGTGTAGCTCATTTATTTTTTGTCAACATTTTTGCTGAGCACAGTTATTTTCTTTTAAAAGTTGTGTATTTTAGCAGTGGATACTTCTTCCCAGGAACATTTCAACCAATAAAGATTGTGTAGTCATTATTAACTTTCAGATGGCATAAGATGATCTATCATGAAAAAGTGTTGCTTCCTTTGTTAGGCTTACTAACACCCCCTGATTCATTGGTTGGATATAGGGAATTTAAATTTATGCTATTTTGCATTACAGGAGCTCTTATCATCCAAACTTCTCTTGGAAAATGTGTAATTAAAACTAAATAAAACACTGATTCTTCAAGTTTTACTATATCAGTGTTATACATGATCTCGTGCTTTAAAAGATGAGGAAATATTTTGAGTATTGAGAATATAGTGCTTAGTGGCACCTTCAGAGGACGAATTACAATATTCAGTATATAATTTAACCTTTTGTACGCCATGCCAGGCATGCGCCGGTGAAAGTGTGTGTACAGCGGTATGCCATGCCCAGCAAGCTCCGGTTTTCAATCTTATTATTTTAAATATTTTTTTCCCAAATTTTTTACTTCAATAAACTAAAATTATTTTTCGGTCTGTGTTTGTACATCCTTTCTTATCAATACCATTTTTTTTTTTTCCCTATGGAATATTGCAATTTGAGGATTTTCTGTCCACTGCTATGGTCTCGAGGTAGCGTGCCTTGTCACGCAGCAGGCCCGGGTTCGATCCCCGGTCGGGGCAGTTTTTCTGGGTGAGGTTTTTATCGGGGTTTTTCCTCACCTGTAAGACAAATGTCAGGAAAACTTTAAGGCCCAAACAGTCCCCGAAATCATATGGCCATCGTCTTCATCATTATCATCATCATCCTTCACCTTCACCGGTGTGGAAAGCAACGGGAAGCTACCACACCTACACAATTCCCTAGTAAAGCTGCAAGCATAGCATGAAAATGCTATGATTGCAGTGAAGGACCTGCCTTCGGGCAGAATTACTATGGATGGATGGAGGATTTTCTCTTTATTTATTTTATTTTTAGTTGAAAAGATACTTGTCCAAGGGGTAGGTCGTGCTGTGAAACACAGTGATTCATGTCTCGAAGTTGACGAAAATACAATACGCGAGTTTATTGTGTCAGTTTTATCAGAAGATGAGAGTGACAGTAACAGTTCATCAAATGGTTATTCGTTTGATGAATGTGATAGTTATCCTGTTTCTAAGAGAATATTATTACAATCTAAGCCTGTAAATAGTGAAGCAAGTGATGTAGACCTAAATGAACAGGGTGTGAGTGGCAGTGGTGGGCGTGTCGCACCAGACGAAACACATGGCATAAAACAGCTGTTTGACTGGAATTGATTCGAACCCAGGACCATAAAAAATGTTCCACAATATTTAATATTATAAGTGTTTAGTGATAATGCCATCAAAATTATTCAATAGGATAGTAATAACAAAACTCAATAAAGATACTGTGCTGAATTCGAACCTGGGATTTTTACAAATGGAAGCAACACCGCCTAACCTTCAAATAAATGTATAATGGTGAGTTAGCATGGCATGTAGACAGTTAATTATACTTTATATAGGTTTGTATTATATAGTATGGCATAGTACTTTACATTTAAAAAACCTGGCACCCACAGCCCAGCAGGCAAAATGGAAACTCGGCGGTCAAAAGGTTAACAAAATAGCCATCAAATATATGAAAATCAATACAGAGAAAACAAAAGTAATGGCTTTTCAAGGAAAGTACCCTGTACGTAACAAAATTTTATATATTCAAAAATACTGGAAAGTGTAAATTTATTTACCTACCTTGGATATACATTAACATATTTGTATGAAGTAAACATAGATGAATGGAAGGAATCAATTATTGTACCAATTTATAAGAAAGGAGATAAAACTGATTG
Organism: Diploptera punctata; assembly: GCA_030220185.1. Lineage (NCBI taxonomy): Eukaryota > Metazoa > Arthropoda > Insecta > Blattodea > Blaberidae > Diploptera > Diploptera punctata. Next base: position 776,284 of record JASPKZ010005291.1, read on the forward strand.
CAACAACTACAGGGGCATCTCATTACTTTCAACTTCATACAAAATTCTTACAAATATATTAGTAAGCAGACTTACTCCCTACATTGATGACATTCTAGGAGATCATCAATGTGCATTTAGAAGAAACAGGTCTACAACAGATCAGATTTTTAGTATAAGACAGATTTTAGAAAAGAAATGGGAATATAATGGCACTGTACATCAACTATATGTAGACTTCAAAAAAGCATATGATTCAATTAAGAGGGAGAAGTTATATAGTATCCTGCTGGAGTTCGGAATTCCTAAAAAGTTAGTTAGACTTATACGAATATGTCTAAATGGCTCAAATAGTAGGGTGCGTGTAGGCAAACAGTTTTCAGACACTTTTGAAATCCAGAATGGGTTGAAGCAAGGAGATGCACTATCTCCTCTACTATTTAATTTTGTACTAGAGCATGCCATTAAGTCTTTAGAGAATGAGGAAGGCTTACAACTGAATGGTATTAATAAGCTGTTAGTTTATGCTGATGATGTAGTATTATTGGCCGATAGCGAGGAGATACTAAAGGCCAACACGCACACACTATTGAGTAACACTAAGAAATTAGGACTGGAAGTAAATATCAGTAAGACTAAATATGTGGTCACAGGTAGTAATTCAGTATATAATGGAAATGGACAGCTAATGACAAATGAGGGAAATTTTGAGGAAGTGGGTGAATTCAAATACCTAGGAACAATAATCACAAATAGGAATGAGACGCACAAAGAAATTAAGCATAGGCTCAATTCTGGAAATGCATGCTATTATGCATTGCAGAGACTTTTGATGTCCCAACTCCTTTCAAAAAACGTTAAGCTGAAAATATATAAAACTATTATTCTACCAGTTATATTATATGGGTGCGAAACATTGACTCTAACTTTAAGGGAGGAAAGGAGATTACGAGTATTTGAGAATAAAGTTCTTAGGAAAATTTTTGGACCAAAGAGAGATGAACAGACAGGTGAATGAAGAAGACTACATAACAATGAACTACATGGTCTTTATAGGAAGCCAGATATAATAAGAACAGTTAAGTCTCGTAGACTGCGATGGGCAGGACATGTTGCACGTATGGGGAATGAAAGACGTGCATGGAAGCTTCTTGTAGGAAAACCAGAGGGAAAACGCCCAGTTGGTAGACCAAGAATGAGGTGGGAGAACAACATTAACTATGATTTGAGGGAAGTAGATTATACAGGGAATGATTGGAAAGCATTAGCTCAGGATAGGGATGTATGGAGAGCTTATGTCCGCGCGGCCATGAACCTACGGGTTCGATAGTGCCAGTGAGTAAGTAAGAAGTAAGTAAGTAAACATAGCAAATAAAATTATTAATTTTAATAAAACCATGGGAATAATAAATTCAGTAATGAAACCTTTAAAATTCATTGTGTTCATCCTCAGCCATAACTCCAACTGATGAAATTCTTCAGCCGTCAGTCAGAGTTATGGCTGAGGATGAACACGACTGAGTTTGAAACAGCGGTATCATGGAAGCATGAATCCTATGAGGTGAATTGTTTAAACAAAATGTTCTCCGATGAATTTTAATGATTGTACCTCATAATGTTTACTTTCCAACATTAATTTAATATAATGAAACCTTTACTAGTCCAGAGAGATACCAGAGTACAGTTATACAAAACCTTAGTAAGACCTACACTTTGCTACGGCAGTGAGGCACTGACTTCGAGGAAAGGAGAAGAGAGCAGGATGAAATGAGATTCATGAGATATACAGCAGGATATACCAAATGGGATCACAAACTCAATGATGATATTGAAGGAAGTTTGTTACCAGAACAACTGGATGAATCATTTTCGACGAATGAGTTCAGATAGAATTCAAGGCCATACTTCATCATTGTCCAACAGGGAAGAGATCTCTGGGCCATCCAAGGAAACGCTGGATAAAAAATCCATAAGTGAGATCGTAACAGGCCAATAGGCCTAAGACTTGAAGAAGAAGAAGAAGTGCTTAGGAAAATATGTATATATGAGATTGTGGCAAACATATGGCTAAATAGAGAAAATAACCTAATAGTGATCTTTACTGGACACTAGATATAATAAAAAGAATTAAGTTGCTTAGACTGCAATGGGCTGGACATATGACATGAATGCAGAATCAAAGAAGGGCATTGAAGCTCCTTATAGGAAAACCAGAAAGAACTCACTCAGTAGGTAGATGGGAGAATGACATTAACAATGATTTGAATATTTTAGTAATGGCTTCGTTGCCGAGGACCAACATTTGATAACAACAAATATTTTAGTAAAGAAGCCAGATATTCCAGAAATTCCACGTAAAACTGCAGTAGCAAAATTCAGATTGCTTACAGAACATGATTATTTGGCCAAACACATATAAAAAAAGGAATTTACACCAATCCAAATTGTCCTCTATGCAACAAAGATGAAGAAATGAATGAAGAACATCTACAAACCTATGAAGTATTACCTGTTGGATACACCATGGAGAAATATTGGAGAGCAAGAACTCTAATGGTTTTGTTGCCAAGGCCCAACATTTAAAACAACAACATGATTTGAGTAAGGTGAATTATACAGGGAATCAGCTTATTAAACTCTGGTTACAAAATTTATTCCACTATTATTAAGAATAAATTATATAAATATTATGAAGATATACTTGGAGAAGAACAAAATGGCTTCCGGAAGGGTGGATCATGCTCTGATGGATATTTCACAATGCAAATTTTGATTGAGAAACATCGTGAATTTAATATAGAAACACACTTGGCATTTATTGACTTTAAAAAATCCTTTGATAAAGTGAACAGAAGTCTGTTATTCGAAATTTTGATGAAAGATCAGATCCCAAAGCAGATCATATATAATATTTATAACATTTATAAATCAACTCTCATTGCAATAAAAATAAAAGAAAAAATAACTCAGTGGAAAGAAATAAACTCAGGAGTCAGACAAGGTTGTGGTCTCTCCCCTCTACTTTTTAACATATATATGAATGCCATTGTAAAAGACTTTAGAGAAATAAAACATGGAAGTATCACTATCAATAGAAATTTAAAATTAGATATAATAATGTTTTACTAGCAACATCTGAAGATGATTTACAATGGTCAGTACATAATTTAAATTTGATAGCCCAGAAATATTCAATGGAAATATCTACCAATAAAACTAAAATAATGGCATTTTGTGGAAAATACCCAATACCAAGCAAAATTTGTTTAAATAACAAAATTTTAGAGAGAGTTATTGAGTTTACTTATTTAGGATATAAACTCTCTTTTGTTGAAAATTTGGATTTACCAGAGAAAATTGTGAAATTCAACAAATCAATGGGAATCATTAATAGAGTTTTTAAACCTTCATTAGTGCAAAAATCAACTCGCACTCGTCTTTATCAAATAATGGCTCGACCAGTCCTATGTTATGGGAGTGAAGCGTGGACTATAAGGACGAGAGATGAAAGCAGACTAACAGCTTGTGAGATGAAATTTATGTGCCGAACAGCTGGCTACACCAAATGGGATCGAAAGAAAAATGTAGAAATCCTTCAAGAACTTAATGTGTCACCAATACTGGACTACATCTCCAGATATCAGCTAAACTGGAAGGAACATGTCTCAAGAATGGCTAGATCCAGGATCCCCAAGGCAATAATGAACTACTGTCCAAATGGGAAACGGTCACTTGGTCGACCTATGAAAAGATGGCACAAAAACCACTATCTCAGGCCGTAACAATTCTTCTAGGACTAATACCTGGCAGGATGATGATGATGATGATGAATTATACAGGGAATTATTGAAAAATGCTAGCTGAGGGTTGGGATGCATGGAGAGCTTATGTTGTGTATATTCTTCGTCTCACAAGTTACATTTATGTTTCAGACTGAGAATCCTTTCAGAAGAACAATCCAGTATGCAATTTCACTTGGAGGAGATACGGATACAATTGCAAACATGGCTGGTGCTATTGCTGGTGCTTACTATGGCTATAGCTGCGTCAGTGAAAACCTTCAGAAGCATTGTGAAGCTTCTGAACAGTTCATTGAATACGCAGATAAATTGCACAAGATTGTAGCTTGCAACCAGCAATGATGACAACGTGTAGATTATATATATATACAGTGTTATAAATAGACCCTGGATTTATAAGCTTTTTTCTTCATAGTTAAATATGGGAAATAACATTATGAGGTTCTTAATTCGTAAATTAATGAGTCATTTTTTAACATCTTACCTCATATTTTATGTTTCTTCAAACATGGGAACTAGTTTTCATAGTTAAATATGGGAAATAACATTATGAGGTTCTTAATTCGTAAATTAATGAGTCATTTTTAACATCTTACCTCACATTATGAGGTTCTTAATTCGTAAATTAATGAGTCATTTTTAACATCTTACCTCATATTTTATGTTTCTTCAAACACGGGAACTAGTTTTCGTGTTTGAAGAAACATAAAATATGAGGTAAGATGTTAAAAAATGACTCATTAATTTACAAAGCTTTTTTTCTTTTTATTATCCTTGTCATACGACTTGGTTCATGGAGGGCAGGGCCTCTGCTGCACAGATTATCCCTTCAGCCGACCATACTTCAGCAATGTTGCCAAATTGAAACCTCACAGTTCACCATTGAGAATGCATTCGTAATATTTTCCTTTCTTTAGCTGTTTAGCAAGAGAGACAGATTTCTATTTGAGATGAAATCATATTTTTAATAATCTAAAATCTTGTTATATTATTTTTGGTCTGGACATCTTACCTCAATATTAATGTTGATTTGTTCTTGGACATGTTTCAAAACAATTCTGTTTTATCTTCAGCTTTCCCAGACTTTTATAATTAAAATAACCTCAAAATATAACTTCCTAAAATTAAATACTAAAATCTTGTATTTTTAGTAATGTGAATTTAGTGAAAATGTCTCTTAATTAAACAAACACATCCTCTGAACAGCTGGATGTTCCCTTGAATAAAATATATAAATATTTGCAAGTAATAATTTGTTACAAAGTTAATTTATATTGTAATTGAACTTTTATAGGAAAAAAATCAGTATGATGTTTAATTTGAGATTTAATTTAAATGTTTTATACCTCACCTCATTTCCAGTCCTGTAACTAGACTGGTTTCGAAGCCTGGGCAGCTTCATCTTCGGTAATTTCTCATCAACTGATGTTATGTCAATCAGAAGATTCTTCTGACTTTGGGTTTCTTAGTTCAGTTGTTAGTAAATGTTGTTGTTGTTTTCAAATGCTGGGCCTTGACAACGAAGCCATTAGCGTTCTTGCTCTCCAATATTTCTCTATGGTGGATCCAACAGGTAATACTTCACACGTTTGTAGATGTTCTTCGTTCATTTCTTCGTCTTTGTTGCATAGAGGACAATTTGGATTCGTGTAGATTCCTATTTTATATAAATGTTTGGCCAAATAGTCATATTCTGTAAGCAGTCTACTGTACTTTTGCATGGAATTTCTGGAATAATATCTTGTCTTCTTTACTAAAATATTCCATTTTTTGTCTTGGTTTTGTTTGTTTTTAGTTATTCTTTTTATAGATGTGAATGGTAAGCTTTTAGTAGTATTCTGAATTAGATTGGAGCCTTTTTTTGCAAGAAAATCAGCAGTCTCATTTCCAGCAATTCCACAATGTGTAGGTATCCATTGCAATTGAATTCTTTCCTGTAGTTTTTGGAGTTGTTGAATCATTTTATAGCACTCTTTAATTTGTATTGACTTCATTTTTTGTGAATTTATTGCATATATTGCTGCCTTAGAATCAGAGAGTATGACCGCATTTTGAAATTTATTTATTCTGTATAGTAATTGTTGGAGTGAAATATGAATAGCTGTTACTTCTGCATCAAACTTTGTTGTGTGGTATCCTGCTGGTTGATAAAATGAAAATAATGCACATGTAATTCCTGATCCTGAGTTGTTATCAATAGTAGATCCATCTGTGTAGACATGTAACCATTCTTCAGGTGGATATCTCTTATTCATTGGAATGTAAGAATTGGCAATGGAATTCAGGGAAGGAAAATCCTACTACACTGTAAAGAAAATGTAAACCCTACCTAAAATGTGTGTGCAAAATACATGGAGCAAAAAATAAAGTTCAAAATAATCCCTTAAAAATTATGGTGCACAAAATATGCGAGGGCGCAAACTTGTCATCATCATCATCCTATTATCGTGTCCTCCTTTTGGAAGGTCGATTCCAAATATGCCTCCAACCATCTCAACTTGATGTGTATCATCCTGACAAGTATACCTGAAATGAGTGGGCTAAATGGGCTCCAGCGAAGCCACGTCAGGCCTAGCAAGTCGGTGGTGGATGACAAAATGCTTTCAAAAACCAAATAGGCATCAGACATCAACAGAGTAAACAAAGGTGGGGGCGCAAATTACGCGAGCAAATACGGTATTTATTAATTAAATAAAAATAAAACGTAGTTTTATTTGATTTTCATATTTATTATATAATTCAGTGACAGCTGTTACGGTACACTGTACCTTCTTCAGACATGTTAACAAATTATGAATTGTGTTCCAACTGATCTAAGCAACAATACAACAATATTTTTTTTAAATTTAACAAAGGGGATTCATTCAAATCAAGTTGAGAATTTAACAGTTTTTTACTACTTTTAAATTTATTCATTTCTACAGCCTCCAAAAGATCTAACTTCGTACCCTTATCACAAATATGTAGAAATTAATAAATTTGAAAGTAGTAACAAACTGTTAAATTCTCAACTTGATTTGAATGAATCCCCTTTGTTAAATTAAAAAATTTAAATAAATATTGTTGTATTGTTGCTTAGATCAGTTGGTACACAATTCATAATTTGTTAACATGTCTGAAGAAGGTACAGTGTACCGAAACAGCTGTCACTGAATTATATAATAAATATGGAAATCAAATAAAACTATGTTTTATTTTTATTTAATTAATAAATATGGATTTTCATCAAGTAAACACCAACTCAATTGATTATTAAATACGGTATTACTTGGATGGATGAAGATCGGTTAAATTTTGCACAGAGGCCTTTTTTTTTTCAGGCTTGTGTTTCTTTTACGAGCCTAAACAGAAGTTCAGACTCTGGACCAATGATTAAACTCTCTCTCAGAGGACTTGTCCATCCTGAAAACCCCTCTGAACCTGTGACCCTCATAATAAAGGCAAGGAACATAATCATTAGTCCAATGTGGCCGACTGTGACAAATCTGAGTGGCTACATTGAGTAGCAGATCCAAGTTAGAAAACCAGCTGAAATGGCCAGTGGAATCATGTCAACTATATTGCCTGGATAATCAACCATTTCAGGCTATTTGTGGAACCATAAAAAGAACCTTAGGTCGGAAAACAAGGAAAGATACGAAACTTAAATTATATAAAACAATGGCTGTTCCTTTGTTGTTGTATGGATGTGAAAATTGGATAATGAAATCAAGGGATAAAAGCAGGATACAGACTGCAGAAATGCTGTTTTTACGTAATGTGAAAGGATGCACAAGAGCGGATAGAATAAGGAATGAAACTATATGAGAAGAATTAAATATATATAAAATTGAAGATAAAATCAGCGAAAATAATAAGAAATGGACAGAACACTTAATGAGAATAACAACGAAAGAATACCAAAAAGAACCTTCCTGTATAATCCCAGAGGAACAAGAGATGTTGGCCGACCACGTAGAAGATGGACTCCACTTTTAACTTTGCCAGAACAGGCTGCATAGCCTAAACCTTGTAGTAGAAGAAGAGAGAAGAAGATCAACCATCTCTATGGATGTGAGACCATACCTGGCTCTACACCTGTTGTGATATGCAGTTTTTTAACGTAGAAACTAAATGTATTTTTAAAAATTGGTAATGTAGTAATGTGATGTAACTAGAAGAATGTGTTATGTTCATTCTAATGGGCAGTGTCTTGAAAGTGTAAAATTACATCCGTATGATCTATAGCAGTGCTGTTCAACATACCTAACTGATGCCTATGGAAGCGCGGGTGCCATTACCTCCATACTATTATCATAATTCTGCCACAGCCGTAGCCTACTACTATGACAATTACTACTACTCAAAATAAAAATAATAATAGTAATAATGTAATGAAAAAATTTAAAGTTATAATTTCTCTTTTAAAATAGACATAATATTTAACGTGCATAATTAGTGTGATATTTGACATGCCATGTTCGCTGCTAATTGATGTATAGCTGGAACTGGCTGTCCTTAACCCAATGGATACTTTTAACGAGTCTCCCTCGTGAGCAGGTAGAAAGTCCAAACAGTTCAACCACGACCTACACTCGTTATTGTGTTGAAACCCTCCATTGTAAGAATTTGGCGTAGTGATTAAAATTTTCTGTTCGCCATCTGTAAAATTTGTTGCAGGTTTATATAAAGCATATATGTAGGCATAGTATATTATATAGTTTATTATAGATATAATTTAGATTTATTACGGTAAAACATATATGTAGTTTCAATTTCAAAGTTAAAATTGGGAAACACATTATGAGGTTCTTAATTAATAAATTAATGAGTCATTTTAACATCTTACCTCATATTTCATGTTTTTCAAACACAGTAACTATAGTTTTCAAATGATCTTGTCATTCATTTTCAACCGCCATTATGACTACCGGATATTCGTTGGAATCTCCCTCTATAACGTTGCCATCTGGTGTTGATTTGACGAACTTCGAGATATCGTTGCCATCTGGTGTTGATTCGATGAACTTCGAGATGAGGTCACGTTCATCCGGAATGTCGAAATTCATAGATTTAAATTTGTTCTTCTGTATAAATATTTTCTCCCAAACTGTCAAATCCAAAGGTTTTTCCAAATGTTTTAGAAGTTAGCTTCTTTTTCAATTCTATGACCTTCCAACAAACTATGTGCTGCAATAGCTGATTTTTCAATTTCACCATTTTTAATATTTCTAAAGTGTTCCTTTGTGCGAGTGTCCAAATTTCTTTTTGTTTTTCCTATGTATACTTTATTGCAATCTCGACAATCAATTTGATAAATTCCAGATTTTTTACTATCTGGGGTGTTCATTTTCTTATTGGTTGTTAATAAGTTACCAAGGCTAAATTTATTTATCGGTGCCAATGTAATATTGAATTTCTTGAAAATTTTTTGAAATTTGTTATGTATTCCAGGATGATAAGTGATTTTCTTAAATTGTTTTCCTTTCTTTGAATCAGATTGCAGGGTAGTGTATTCTTTTAATCTTTTTTGTTGTCTGAATTTCTTCAATTTAGTTATAATTATTTCCTTTCCAAAACCATTTAAATTAGCTATGTCCAAAATGTGATTGTATTCTTTCTTAAAATCCTCTTCATTTAGTGGAACATTCAATAATCTATATATCAAACTGTTGAAAATTGCATGCTTATGCGCAATATGATTGAAACCTGAAGACTTTATGTAATTGTCAATATGAGTATCTTTTCTGTATATATTGAAACTTCTAAAACATTTGGAAAAACCTTTGGATTTGACAGTTTGGGAGAAAATATTTATACAGAAGAACAAATTTAAATCTATGAATTTCGACATTCCGGATGAACGTGACCTCATCTCGAAGTTCATCGAATCAACACCAGATGGCAATGATATCTCGAAGTTCGTCAAATCAACACCAGATGGCAACGTTATAGAGGGAGATTCCAACGAATATCCGGTAGTCATAATGGCGTGAAAATGAATGACAAGATCATTTGAAAACTATAGTTACCGTGTTTGAAAAACATGAAATATGAGGTAAGATGTTAAAATGACTCATTAATTTATTAATGTAGTTTCAATGTTTTTTTTTCGAATATCATGGCTGTAAATTTAACTTTTTTAGAGACACTGCGTTGAAGTGAAGACCTATTTTGCACTATGCATCCTAATAAGTCAAGTTAGAAAACGTAACATAAAATGCTTCTGGAGCAATAGAGCAATTTTAGAAATGCCCATTTACAACAAAACTATGCCCTTCAAAAGTTTATTCCTAATTTTGATGTTTTTCTTCGCTTCAAAGATAATGAATACATAACTAGAGATGACAGAATTTACAAAATTAGACCAAGTCAGGTTTTGCAGAATTGGAATCGTCGTTAGCAATTCATGGAATAAACAAAATGTTTATTATGATCTTGTAGAAGATTTCCGGGTTGTTGGCTGTGGTCTTGAGGCTTGTAGTTCTCCGATGTTTTGCCAGAGACTGCATCTGGCATCCTCAAGACAACTGGATGCAGTCTCTGGTGAAACGTCGGGGAACTACAAGCCTCAAGACCATGGCCAACAGCCCGGAAATCTTCTACAAGATCATCATAATAACTCCGGCCGTGAAAGCCTAAGTCAAAATGTTTATTTTTTCTAAAAGATTAATTTCAGATTTAGTTCCCATATAAATTTAAAATTCAAAATTATTCAATTGACTTATCAGTTTATTACAAACTGTTTTAAACAAAATATAGCAAATTGTCTGGCAGGCACAAAAAAAAATTTGGGCACTACATTGGACAGGGGCTGATCTTTAGGGATTGTTTACGTCAGAAAGAATATTGAATTGGTTGGAAGATGTCTACTAAGGAGAAGAAGGTTCTTATAGGGTCAAACAAGAAGACATCAGTATACCGTATTTTACGGACCATAAGATGCACCTTAATTTTTAATCATTTTTTTAAAAAATAAGATTTTTGTTATTAGATTGCAAAGCCAGACTAAAAAAAAAATCTTAGTTTATAAAACCATTCTGATCTTTGAAATCCCTAAAAATTGTCATCTGAACTTTCTTCCTATTCGTCATCTTCATTGTCTTCCTCATATATAAGATGGTCTTCACTGCCATTGAGAGCGTTACTTACGCTGCACTTCTTGAAAGATTTAAGAATAATGTCTTCTCTCACTCTAGACCACAACTTTTTTATCCACTGACACACTTGTTTGATTGTATGTAATTTTAAAGCTCCCTTCAGCGTGAATTCATATTGGGTTTCATCCATCATCCATTTGTTCATGTTCTGACATCGTAGACTGCATTGGCGCATCATAGGCTAGGGTTTGTGATGGCGGGGCAGGAGGGAGACTGTTAGCAAGCTTGTGAATCCCCGCAACACTGCTGCTGCCAGTTGAATGCAGTGTTGTCAAATAGAGATAGGTTTCCAGTGGCATTGAATATATGGCCATTTTTAAGACTGGCGGGAATTTTAAATCAAACACTGTACATTTTTATATCAATTTTGAGTATAAGACACACCTGAATTTTGGAAGCAATTTTTCGAAGAAAAAAGTGTGTATTATAGTTTGTAAAATACAGTAATAAATTACTCAACATGGACAAATATATTATACATAACATAATTTCAAAATTGTTTTTTATTATTAACTAAGTCACTGGCACTACTGAACCTGGGGGTTCATGGCCACACAGTCCCTATCCTGAGCTAATGTTTTCCATTCATTCCCTGTATAATTGTCCTCGCTCAATTCATGGTTAATGTTATTCTCTCACCTCATTCTTGGTCAACTTTGTGGATTCTTTCTCTCTGGTCTTTGCATAATAAGTTTCCATGTCCCTATTACTTTCCCATTTATGCCACATGTCCTTGCTATCACGGTCTACAAGACTAACATCAGATATCCTATATGATCATGCAGTTCACTATTATTCAGTTTTCTCCATTCACCTCTCTGTCTCTCTTTGTATATTAATAAACGGGATGATAATATAAATGTATTAGTATTGCACATTATCGTTAAAACCCAAATCACCAAACTAAAATATTAAAATAGTCGACATTTTTTGTAATGAAATTATACAAGACAATGGCAGTGCCTATTATTACTTATGGATCCGAAACATGGACAGTGACAACACAACAATCTGCCAGAATACAAGCTGCTGAAATGAGATTCCTCAGACCAATAGCAGGATATCAAAGAACAGACAGAAAACATAACACAGAAATAAGACAACAACTAAAAGTAGAGGAATTAAACAGAACAGTAGAGAAATACAGAACAAACTGGAAAGAATACTTGGCAAAGATGATTGAGAATAGAATACCAAAAGCAGCATACAACTATTGACCACGAGGAAGAAGAAGTTTGGGAAGACCAAGGAAAAGATGGAAAGAGCAGTAATTTGGAGCCGGCACTGGCTAGAAAATAAGCCTAAACTGTGAAGAAGAAAAAAAAGAAGAAATTTTTTATAGCAAGGCTATCATTATCAGAGTTGATCAAGAGTGATATTGAAATGTGTTGACTATTTTAATATTTTAGTTTCGTGATATTGGGTTTTATTGATAATCTGCAGTTCATGTCTCTCAAATGCTCGTAACCTTTTCTCTTCTTTTAAAATAAGATATTGTGTTTCACATCCTTATAACGGGTAGAATCACCATTAAGTTTAACTTTTTTTTAGAGAAATTGGGATAACATTTGTCTCTGTAATGCGTATTAGCATGAGACCATGTTTAATTTCTGTAAGATAACAGTAAATGCTAACTTCATTTGTTACTAAGCAAAGTGCTTAGGAACATGTTTGTACCAAACAGAGATGCAAAGGTGAATTGAGAAAACTACATAACGTTGAGCTACATGATTTTTATGAGAAGCAGATGTAATATGAAAGTATAAGTGACATGGATTGCAATGGGCTCGACATTGTGGGGCAAATGACAACTGAAAGAACACCAGAGAGTAATTATATTTGAAAAGAAAAATATATGCCTAGACTGGGGTTTGAACCCAGGACCTTTGACTTTCTATGTCAATGCTCTTCCATCTGAGCCACCTAGGCCTCCAATCTAAACGCGTATTTTTCTCTTACACATAGTTAATTCCCTAACCCCAAATGCTAAGAACCGTTGCTACGATTTTTGCAAATGGCGGCTTCTTTGTTAAGAAGACTTTTTATTGGGAATTTAAACATTACTTATAAAGCCAGTAGTGCTTCTTTCAATGTTCATATTATTCGTTTTTAAACATCTTAATGATGGACAAATTATATTTGAAAAGAAAAATATACGCCTGGACTCAAATATAATTTGTCCATCATTAAGATGTTTAAAAATGAATAATATTAACATTGAAAGAAGCACTACTGGCTTTATAAGTAATGTTTAAATTCCCAATAAAAAGTCTTCTTAATAAAGAAGCCGCCTAGCAACGGCTCGTAGCATTTGGGGTTAGGGAATTAACTATGTGTAAGAGAAAAATACGCATTTAGATTGGAGGCCTAGGTACCTCAGATGGAAGAGCATTGACATAGAAAGTCAAAGGTCCTGGGTTCAAACCTCAGTCTAGGCATATATTTTTCTTTACGAATAATATTAACACCAGAGAGTAAACTTGCAATTAGGTGGACCAAGAGTGAGATGCTGTAGTGATAATGTGTTTATTATAAAGAGACTAATTGAAAAGAGAAGAGAATTTAACCTGCCAACATATTTGTTGTTCATTGATTTTGAAAAGGCCTTTGACAGAGTAAATAGATCTATACTATGGGAAATAATGAAGGAGCGAGGATATCCAAACCATCTAATAAAATCAGTCCAAGGCTTATATGAAGAAACTAAAGTTGTGATAAAAACTGATGGAAAAAGGTCAGAAGAAATTTTAAGAAATCAAGGAGTTAGACAAGGGTGTAGTCTATTGCCCACTCTTTTTAATATATATATCAACGACATTATGAAACAATGGAAAATTATAATGGACAATGGCCTTAGATTGAACAATAACTCAAGTATTAATAACTTACTTTTCGCCGATGATTAGGTCTTACTACACCATGATGAAGATCTGTTACAATTGGCTGCTTACAAACTAAATGCATTATGTATCGATTATAATTTTAAAATTTCAATAAGTACAACAAAAGTAATGGCATTTTGTGGAAGAAATACTCTGCGTGCAAAAATAGTAATTAGATACGAAATTATTGAACAAGTATCCCACTTTAAATATTTAGGATGTGACATCAGCTATGGGTATGATAAAGATATTGAACACAAAACACATCAGTTTCAAGCTATTTGTGCTACAATAAATAGAACATTGAATAATAAAACCCATAAACAAACAAAATTAAAATTTTATAAAACAATGGCTGTCCCTGTCCTTTTGTATGGGAGTGAATCTTGGATTACCACTACCAAACAAGAAAGTAAAATCCAAGCAGCCGAGATGAAATTTTTAAGAAGAGTAAAAGGCTGCACTAGAATGGACCAGATAAGAAACGAGGATATCAGTGAAGAACTGCAGATCTACTCCATAAAAGAAAAGATATTTAACAACAAGATACAGTGGAAAGAACATGTAGAAAGAATGGAAGAAAGTAGATTACCAAATAAAATCTTCCATTATTTTCCAAGAGGAAGAAGAGATGTCGGACGTCCTCGGAAGAGATGGTCTTAGATCTATTAGTGAAGACGGAACGACAACTCTTGCCTAAACCAGGAAATGAAGAAGAAGAAGGAGATGAAAGATAGTAATTTTTTATTCGTAAATATAAAAAAAAGTGGAACCAAAACTATTTTGTGTCATAGCCACTCTAATATCTCTGGTTTCAACAAGTCTGTCAACTCTCTGTCGATAACAACAGTTTCAACAACACAACTCAGTTTATAATAGTGCGTCTCTCGATAACAACTTGCTTCAAGAAAGATTTATGTCTGTATTTTACCCTCTATATTTATTAATTTTACAGGTTGGAGTAATTTATTTACATTAGGTTCATTTTTAGATATTGAAATTCTACAAACATTCGTTGCGACTGAGTCAATGTAATCGGCACAAATCTTTTTTGTGTGTTTCATTTAAGTGTGATTTTTTTTCCCCATAATTTATAATTTTTTTTTGTGATCACATTTTCTTATTTGTCAGCGTGTTTTTCTGACTATTTAACTCATGCCCCAAATGGGAGTCAATGACCAATCACGTTTCAATGATTTCTGTTTTACAACCAATCAGAGTCATGTTTCACGAAATATTTATCAGTGTTATATTTACCATATTAAAGAAAGCTCCTCCTTTTTAATATTCTGAAGAGGTCTGACCATTATTTTCCAGTGACTGAGCCTGTGAGAAATACGGCTACCAGATTGTATATATAGTGCATGAATGTCAACACATGCCGCATGCGGGAGTTAATATAAAAACATTTGTAGCAATTGATTATACCACCAATTGATTTTAGAAAAAAGAAAACACTGTTTGTACTTTCTTAAATGTATTTTTTCCCAGGTAATAATCCTGAAAAATATAATTGTCACACTTACATCATACGACATCAGAAATGAATTAATATACAGTTTGATGTGTTTCATTTTTTCTCCACTAGAGAGCATTCTTACAATATGGCGTTCCTTTGGCAATAAATAGTATAATCTGGTTGCAGTGATAAACAAAAGAAGCAGATGAAGCGTACCTATTGTTTCTCATTTGTTTTCAAACATCGCCGTTTACATTAAATATATAAATATTTTGAAAATAACTATAGTTAAATAATGATTTGTGTGTAAACAGCTTAATTTTATTCGTTAAATAGTCCTAACAAATGTCACTCTTGATTTCCAAATTCTCTAGATAAATTTGGAAATCACTCGTGGCATTACTTATGATAAGTTGCTACTTTGTTTGAGCTGTGAATAATACGAATTTTACATTGTAAATATGGTAATTATAGATTAGCTTGTCCTCTACTTATCACTTCGTTTTAAGGTATTTCTGTGTTTCTTTTTGGTAAAAAATCTACTCATATACAGGGTGTAACATAACTCAACGGCAAAATTTCAGGAATAGGTTCCTCATATGGAGAGAATAAAAAAAAAGTGTATTACAACATGGTCCGAAAATTGATAATTACAGAGTTATTCAAACTTTTATAAATGTTAGTACATGGCGACAAAAATGCAAGGGATTTGTTGGAGCGCTCTGTTCTGTCAGATGAAATGTTGAAAGTGACGTCCTTGTGCCTCAATACAGGCATATTCTTCACAGCAGCCGACAATCAACAGAAAACAGACTGTCAATAACTACTGTAAACCTTAATAACCTAACATTCATAAAAGTTTGAATAACTCTGTAATTGTGTTTTTTGTTTTTATTATTATTATTGGTTTAACATTCCTCACTGAAAGATAAATTATATTTGAAGAGAAAAATTTTCGCCTAGACCGAGACTCGAACCTGGAACCTTTGGCTTGCCGGGCCAAATGCTCTACCAACTAGGCGAAAATTTTTCTCTTCAAATATAATTTATCTTTCAGTGGGAAATGTTAAACCAATAATAAAAAAAAAATCATCATTAGAAGCCTTACTAGCTTTAAAAAGTAATGTTAAATTCCCAATAAATGTCTTCTTAACTAAGAAGCCGCCATTTGCAAAGATAGAAGCAATGGTTTCAAAAGCATTTGGCGAGAGGGAATTACAACTTATATAAAAGAAAAATTTGCATCTAGATCGTAACTCGCCTCGGTAGCTCAGTTGGTAGAACATTTGGCCCGGCAAGCCAAAGGTCCCGGGTTCGAGTCTCGGTCTAGGCGAAAATTTTTCTCTTCAAATATAACTCTATAATTATCAATTTCCGGACCCATGTTGTAATACACTTTTTTTATTCTCTCCATGTGAGGAACTCATTCCTGAAATTTTGCCGTTGAGTTATGTTACACCCTGTATATATCTCAGATGACACTAGCCAACAAAATTTTACTTTTTTTTTCTGTAACTGACATGGAAACAGCTAATCTTTATGTTTTCAGGTGTGCTAGTAATAAAAATGCAAGATTAGCTCTCGTTTTGAAGTTATGTTAACTTTACATTAGTGCCTATATAAGCTTATGTATGTATTCACCTTGGAGGAAGGTCACTGAAGGCGCAACCGTTTTGCTTGGCATTTATAATTTACTGCTGGTCTTCTTCTTCTTCTTTCTTCCAAGTATTAGGCCAAGGCCTGTTACGATCCTATGGATAATTTTCCCTCCAGCGTTTCATAGGACGGCCCAGTGATCTTCGTCCTCTTGGTATATATTAATATAAACAGCTTTGGGATCCGATTTGAACTCATTCTTTCTAGATGGTGTTTCCAATTTAGTTGGTACTGTTTAACATATTCCAAAATTGGCGTAGTCTTCAATTCTTTTAAGATATCGGTGTTCCTTTTCCGATCCCATCTGGTGTAACCCGCTGTTCTGTACATGAATCTCATTTCACAAGCCGTTATTCTGCTTTCATGTTGTCTTTTTAGTGCTCATGCTTCACTACCATAGGTCAACACTGGTCTAGCCAAAGTGTTATATAAACGTAATCTGGTGTTTTTTTTTTGTACAAGAGATGGTTTCATAACTTGATTAATAATTCTCAAATTTTTATTATAACTAGTAAGTTTTTCAGGGATCTCCTCTTCATTCCAGATAGAGAGATAATATCCAAGATATTTAAATTGATTAGATCTCTCTAAAATTGTATTCTGGAGACAGATTTTACTTTGTATGGGGTCCTTCCCATGAAATGCCATAATTTTAGTTTTGTTAATTGATATTTTCATATTAAATTTGGCACCTATTTTTTGTTAATTATTTTACTGCTGGTGATTTCCTAATTAGTGTCCAGCAGTAATCGGCTAATATTAAAACACACTACTTTCCCTGGTATCTCATTTTCATGTTTGAAATTTGCTGTTGGAAGCGTTCCCCGTGCTCATTGCTTACAGCACCACAGTTGTCAGGAAAAAAGTCCAAGTGGTAATCTAAGAAATGTAACCTTAAAGATATGTTACATTGTAGCAGTGCTGAAGTTTTGCCACAAGATCTTTATAGTTTTCTGCCCTCTTATTTCCTAGAAAGTTTGTTGACACTTGAACAAAGTCATCCCAAGCTAACTTTTCATTACCTGTCAGGATGGTGTTGAAATGCTCATCTTTGTATATTTTCTGTGTCTGGGGATCCACGAAAATCCCCTCTTTTTTTTTTTTTTTTCATGTCACTAAGCTATGGAAATTTCTTGCACACATAGATAAATGCTACTCCAGTTTTGTCCATGGCCTTAACAAAGTTTTTTAGGGCCAATTTTACATGAAGAGTAGGGAGAATTATTAAGATTTAAATAAATCGTGATTATTTCTTACCTCTCTGCTGCCAATCTTTGATATATTGGTATCATTTTTTCCACTAGTTCTGGGGGAGTTTAAAAATGGCCACCAAGGCTTTAATAATGGTGAAATAGTGATAAGTTATATATTTTCTTGAACGAAGCTTAGGAGAATTTTATGAGATAAAACACAAAATTCATATATTAAATTTGGGAATTTTTAACAATATGAGATTCAATTCATAAGAATTAAATAAATTGTGATTATTTCTTACCTCATACTTCTATGTTCCTTTAAACACAGCACTGCAGTATCAGCGGCTCCTTGTCACCATCGTCAGCTGTTTTCACGATTGTCAATTTTTTCTTTTGTTGATAATTATCCAAACTGCCATCTGGTGTTCTTTTTAAGGAATTATTTTCTAAACTGCCATCTGGTGTTCTTATTAATGGTGACAAGGAGTCGCCGATACTGCAGTGCTGTGTTTAAAGGAACATAGAAGTATGAGGTAAGAAATAATCACAATTTATGTAATTCTTATGAATTGAACCTCATAATGTTAAAAATTCCCAAATTTAATATATAAAAGGGAGAATTACGTTCTTGAATTCAAGTGCTTCTTGCATAACATTGTGAGGTCTGGTTCAAGCGATTAATTCTTGGGCCAACCTTTCTTTTTATAATTAACTGCTATGGCACGGCTATCCCAGAGGCACTGGAAGCAACAGAACTTGGTATAGCCCTGTTGTAGCCCAAGTAGTATGCCTATGATTTTCACATCCCTGGAAATCTGCCATTTGAACTTGTCATAGTTCAATCGCAGTAACAATTGTTTCATGTTAACACATTAATAAAATTCATTATTAAAACCGTTGAGGTAGACAGTCATAAAATACAATAAGTTAAAATAAACCTTCTAAGGTAAGTTCTGTCGTCCTCAACTTATAAAATTTGTATTTTTTGTGCCTGTAAGCCTTTCTGAACATCCATTCCATCTTCAGCAGGTCTTTGTTCGCTACAATATCAAGTATGATGGTAGATGCTGCTGGTCGTAACGTGGTGTTGTCGAACAAAGACCTGCTGAAGATGGAACGGATGTTCTGAAAGGCTTACAGGCACAAAAAATACAAATTTTATAAGTAGAGTACGACGGATCTTACCTAAGAAGGTATATTTTAACTTATTTTATGTTAACATATGTTTCTTTCATGTAAGGTGCATACCCAATCGGAATTGATGGTAACACGTTGCCATTATGCAGTTGGATACACTTGAGACTTATTTCGGAGGAGTCGATAAACAACCTCCACTCAACACTTTTATAGTTAACCTTTAAGCACCCAAGTTTAAATGGCCAGGTAGCGGCAGGCTGCCCGGGTTTAAATGTCCACCTAGCTTTTAAACTCCTTGGCTTTTGACTATAACTTCACTAATGTTATTAAACATGTTGAGCAGTGTTGCCTACACAGCCAGCAATATCCCTGAGACACCGTAAATGAGGTAAATACATTTAATTATTGGAATGGGAAACATAATAAAATTATTATTTTAGAATATATTTATAATTCCTGTAAAACTTTGATTTTATGGAGAAAGGTTAGATAAAATTTGAATGTTCCTGCTCTAAAAGGATTTGATAAAATGTGAACTTCAGATATATTAGAAAAGAACTAAAAAACTGGAAAAAAAGATATATCTGGATGGATAATACAGGTACCAGATGTCAATAAAACAATCATTGGAACTAAACACAAGTACAAATATAAATAAATAATGCTAAAGTACAATCAAAATATTTTCCAAGATAAAAATTCAATTTATTTACAAAATTATTGCAATATTACATCTATGAAAAATGTATAATTTATTATTGATACTTAACTGTAAACATAAATCAATCAGGAATGCAAAATGTATCTTCCAATATAAAAATGTAAAACTAGTATTACAATTTGTGCATTACTTAAAAATAATATAACAAAATATATGTAGATTTCAAAATTACTTAATGCAATTAAATACACAATCCTTCGATATCTCATCAGATATACAAATCAATTTCAAATTTATCTGTATGATAGCAGGTCACATAATAGCAGATATTTCTCTAAATACAAATCAAACAAAAAATATATTAAACTTAAAATAATGTGGTGGTATCACGTCACAGTTAATTTGATCAAAATGTGGCAAAAACATTAGGGTCGAATCTATGAACGCATTAGACCGTAAAAGGCGTTCTATGCTGAGAAAGTTGTATCCTATTACGATTTTGCTTACTCGGAAATCTATTCACGCAATAATAATTGTTGAAATTCGTAAGCTACCTGACAGGTAACTTAAGATAGAAGCTTATCGTGAGAATCCTGAAGGGAACCGATGTAGTTTGAAACCTTGCTGCTTTATCCAAGATGTCGGACCTTGAAGACATCCATCATGTTTTCGGTATTCGCGGAGAAGAGGAATTTGAGAGAGTCTACCAAAGAATTCAACTTGAACAGGAGAATTGGCGTAATATTGCACGACGCAGAAGTTGTATTCGGTATTATTTGCGGGACGCAAGTGTAAATGCGTTCCTCTATAGCAGACGAAAATAATGGAAGTGGTTATCGCTGAGAATTCCGGGTAATTTCTTGCCAATATTACAAAAACGACGACTTTCATGCATGACCAGTTAGTGGGTAGCTAATTCGATCTTTGCACTTGCTCACGGTGAGTCAGCTCACCGGTGATTGGAAGTAATTTGAGTAGAGAGTAATGTATTTGCATGCGGCCCTTAAGATTCAATGCATTTTTTTGGAAAAATAAATTATCTTTATCAATTGAAATGTACTCTTGTTGTTTGATATAAAGTCGGGCCTCTCATCTTATCAATAAATAGTACAGACTGATACTTAAGATTAGTTGGAGACAAACCAAAAACTACTCTTAATTTTGGACAAACACTTATCATTCTTTTTGCCAAGAAATCGTGGTCTCCTATGGGAGGTGGAAAAATTCTAATTGTTTCTAAACTTTGTAATTGTTTTGTCTTTTTATCATCCAGATATTTTATAAGTACCATGTTCATTTCTTTTCCATTATGACTATGTAATTTTAAATATACTGATTTTAAGTTTATACATTTTGAAATTAGATAGTGAAATATTTGGTCCACTTCGTCGCCACGGGTGCTGTAAATTTCAAGGTTCTCAATTGCAGAAAATTGTGACAATGATTCATATTTCCAAAAATTACGTGGACGTAAAGATTTGGAACGTTCAAAAGTCAATGATAAGCTTTTTAGCATTGGCCAGGAATAATTTTCATTGCCTGTGAACAATAGACAAGAACATGAAATATGAAGATTTACCAGTTTGCTATCTAAGATCTGGGGTATTTCTTCAAATTTCAAATATGTATATGGAGAAACTATGGAGATTGCAATTTGTTTAATATGAGTTATTGTTGATAAGGGCTGTACGTGACGTACTTTAGAATAGTGAATATGCAGACATTCAAGACGAGGGAAATTCTCAGAAAGGTAATGCAAATGGTCAGAATTAGCATAACGATATTCAAGTAGTTTTAACATAGGTTCCTTACTTTGTGTGCTATTTTCCTTCAGAAGTTTGAGGAGCTCCATAAATTCTGCACTTGACATTGCTACAATTGCCACACAAAGTGTTTCTAAATGTATACATTTTGAAATGCTTTTGATAGAATTATGTGTTATGCCTTTACATCTGTTGATATTCAAGTGCTTGAGTTTAGGACAAGATATTGCTAAGTTTTTTAACGCAGCATCTGAGATAACGCAACCTGGGATTGACAATTCTTCTAAATTTACAGGAAATTTTAATTGTTCATGGAATTCTGCAACACGTGCAATTCTGATAATTTTCAAATTATTTAAAGTGTGAAGTTGTTTATAAAACAAATCATGACAATGTGTAATAAAATGACGACAGGCTTCATCATTTACGTTGATATGTAGGTTCTGAATATTCGGTCGTATTATGACATTCAACGCCATACTGTAGGCTCCCAGAGAGAATTGTTTTTTTCTTGGAACGGTATATCCTGGAATATCGTTAATGATCTTGTTCGTCACTTTATCACCTACTAAAACAGGAAGAGAGCTAATTTCATTTTGGAGATTCAAGCAGCATCCTTCAGCATCGTACAGTTTATTTTTACGTACTCTGGCATTTACGTCATTGCAAAAAGAGATGATTCTCTCCTCGTAACTATCCATTGCAAGATCCAACAGTGTTCTTGGCTGAAAGCAAACCTCCATTCTGCAAAATAAAACAGATTTTACAGGTTATTAAGGGAGATAGTGCATCAACTCACTATGAATTTCAAATATATCTGAAAACTGTTCGCCTACCTGCACCCTACTAAAAGAAATACTGCATCATCTTTCTAATATGTACTGCGACTTTTAAAGATATCTGAAAACGTTTTGCCTATTCACACTCTACTCTTTTATTAGATACTAGCGTGACACCCGGCAGACGTTGTCCTGCCCGAACGTTCAATTCTCATGTCATGGGCGGACGATAAAAATATGTTACTTTTTTACCATAAAATTCAGCAATTAGGACATAATTAGATATTATTAAATAAGTTCGCAAGAAAACCTCTCAGCCTTCTGTTGTGAAAAAAAAAGATAAATTGTTGAGAGGGAGTCAAAACAGCTCCCCCCCCCCCAGCTAGATTTCATTTCTGAACCACTGTGCACCGGTCCCATACTGGCCGACATTCCATGAGAAAAATTTCATCCCCCGTAGAGACTCGAACCAGCGTAAGTCCCGTAGTTCTGCGCCAAAAGTTCTTTGCCTTAACCACTCGGCTACGGCGCGAGACTCTTGGCATCAATGAAAGACAAAAATGGTTTTTGTGAGTAATCCGTAAGAGATAAACATATGCTGTCGCGGACTTTTTTGTAGAGCTTTTTGAGGTATTCTGTTCTGTGTACATTAATTTTGTGTACTTATGATTTTAGGCAGCGTAAGCCATTTAAGCGTCCAAAGAGCTACTTTTTTCACGTTTTCCACTCCAAAGGGCGACTTTTAAGAGTGTAGGAATTGAGTTTTACAACTCTCTTATAGCCTATGTTCATCCCGGGAATCTCCTAAACATTTTGCAAAAAAAAACCCCATCACAATCGGATCAACGGTATGGCCGCGCATAAAGTACGAACAAACAAACAATCATACCAACAAACAAACATTAATTTTTATATATAAGATATTCGAATAAGCCTAACCAACATTTCAGAATACCAAATCCTAGTTTGATACTACATGCCCCCTCCCCTCTCTCTCTCTCTCTCTCTCTCTCTCTCCTCTCTCTCTCTCTCTCTCTCTCTCTCTCTCTCTCTCTCTCTCCTTACATTACTTCTGGAATTCGAACTACAGTTCCAGTTCTATCTTGTAAAACTACAGGCTATAATGGATAATTAATTTTTTCAGAGTGTGTTACGTAGTTAAAGAAAAACTATATTTTCATAGGACATAGATAAATGATGAACACTTATGGATAATTATATCTGAAGAAGTTAATTGCTGTCCCACGTTGTTGACGTTTTGAAGCAGTAATTCTCTTCATGCCCGATGTTGTAGTAACATTTTGAAGAAGGATTTGTGTCCAAAAAATATGAAGTTAAGCAGGTGTTCTTATTACAGTGATAACAGAAATCTTTATAATTCTGACAACAATGACTTAAAACAATTTTAAAGTCATTATTTACAAAAACTGTTATGTATTACAATTTCTTTAATTGTTACTGAGACATTTTTATTCAACAATGAATTATTTAGATGTTTTTCTTTTATATAAGTTATATTTAAATATTAATTTAATTTTAAAATACAAAATTATTAACTTAAACTTTCATATTTATTATGATATTACAATCCTGCTTTATAAAGCATATTTTTATTTTGTTTTGCCCTCCGTGGAAATAATATTCTTCAAGGTACGGTAATCACGATTGATTGTAAATTACAATATAGTATTTTTTCATCACCCCAGCTTTATCATTCAAGTCTAGGACTGCAAATATGACTGAAATGATTACAGATTTTTTCGAGCGAGATGACTGCAGTCTTTTTAATAATATGTAATCAATTGCTTATTGGCCTATATTAGTCCCACATTTAAAATTTTCAAGTAAAGGAATGGATTCTTATAAATTAGAAGATATAGGCTTGCAGCAGATCAGGTTTTTCGTTATTAAACCAATATTATAAAATAAATTGGGATATACCGGCACAGTAAATCAAGAATATACAGGGTGTATCAAAAAGGATGGCGCAAACTTACATGGTTGAAAGTACACGATAATAGAAGCAACAATGTCCCAGTAAACATGGGTCCGCAAACGAACCGTTTGCGAGATAATTACGAATGTATGTTTACAAGCCGCCACTGACTTCATTGTAAACATCGTCCTAATTAGTATAAATTAATTTGAATTTAGACTTTACTATTAATTCTTCATCTCATTTTGTTCACAGTTCACTTTACTTATGGGTTACCTGATACAGGAGGTGTTAGAAGTATCTTCCTTGCATCTGGATGCAATACTGTGCTCGTCTCTGTAATCAATGTCGAATTCTTTCGAAAACCCCTGGATCATTTCAGAATTCTTGACAACCATGTACAACTCTCTGCTCCAGTTCTTCAACCGTGTTAACGGGTGTGCTGTACAGTTCACTTTTGAGGTGATTTCAGACACAAAAATCCAAAGGATTTAGATCAGGTAATCTGGAGGCCAAGGAACAGATCCGCCTCGACCTATCCACGACCTATCGACGATGTTACAATGGCATCAGTGGCGGCTTGTAACCATACATTCGTAATTATCTCGCAAACGGCTCTTTGCAGACCCATGTTAATTGGGACATTATTGCTTCTGCTTTCGTACACTTTTCACTATATATATATATATATATATATATATACACACACACACACACACTGCTAAAACATTAGAGGAAACATGTTTAAACGAAAGCTACAAAATAAATGTTGAGAGTCAGATGTTTTGATTTGAATCACTGTTTAAAACCAGATGCAAGACCTGGGTTTTATTAATATTTCTCTAAATACGTTAGTGAAGTTACAATAGTTGCTGAAACCTAAGTGAATGCTCATTCAGTTTTTTAACAGGTTTGACCTCAGAGGTCCTCATCTAGGGGATATGTGGATGGCGACCACAAGGCGCCCAAGCTGAGCAAAACATTTCTTCCACTTACTTGTGTTTTGCACTCTTTTAACTTTACTATCTAACCTCCCTTGGTTAACTCTTGTTTTTTTTTTTCGACCCTGACGCTATTAGGGCATCCGAGGGCTAGGGAGTCTTTCCTTTCTTCCATTTCTTATTTCCTTTATTTTCTTTTCTTCTCCAGAAAAGCCTGACCAGAGGCTATAAGATGGCAGCCCCATCGCTGGTCTTGCCTTCCTTTGGCCAGCAACCAATCGAAGGGACTATTATTATGCTTTCAAGTCTTATACGAAACGCTGGAGGGAAAATTTTCTATAGGATCGTAACAGGCCTTGGCCTAATACTTGGAAGGAAGAAGAAGAAGAATAGTAATAATCTGTTGTAGGAAATTGTTATTTTGTGTTCACTGAAGCTAATACAAAGCAATGAGACATCTGAATGAAACATCAGTTGCACTAGCAGTTTCATTGATAGAAGATGGTCATTCTATTCGCCGTGTGTCAGAAAAATAGCTCCAAAGTAACGGACCGTGTAGGAAACATCACCACACAATACTCAACTATAAATAAGGAAACGATTTCTAAACCCTAAAGCAGCGAAGGCAGAGCGAAAGCCTGCATTTCACTACACATTACACACAGCCAGTCTGCAGCCGACATTTTAAGAGTTAAGAGGTCAAAGAACACGCAGAATCTCCTGAGGATGTCTACCGCAGTAGTAGACGAAACTTCCGAGTGTTAATAAAACCAGACCACGACCATTTAGCCCGAAAGACATAATAATTGAACAAATAAACACATTCAGCTGTCTAGGAAACATCATTTGATACGAAATAGAAAGAGATATTACCATTAAAAATATCATATATTGTAAATCACATTGAAACCGAAGTCAATGTTAATAAGAAAATCAGAACCATCTTCAACAACATCCTACACGCAAATCTATAGCCCAAAGCCTGTTACTGTTTCAATGAACCATTCTCGATTCACATTTATCTAGGATGTCCCATAGATCTCTTCCCTTGAGAACGTTATTGAACCATGACTCTTGGAAGTCTATTACGTTTCATTCGCTGTACACGAGTTTTCCAGTGTAGCTGGTATTTATTTATAAATTGTGAGATTGGTTGTAATTGCAGCGCTTGCATGATATTTTAACTTCTTTCTGGTCCATGCGAGTATATCCTAGTGTTACTATAAAAAATCTCATTGCACTAGTCGTTATTCTAATGAAATCAATATTCCTCATTGCCCATGCTTCGCTTCCGTAACATAGTACAGGTCTGTCGCAGTACCAGGGAAGGCTTCATGATTACCTATGTTAGTAATTCATGCTGATTCATTATATTTATAAATTTTTAAAAAAGTAAAAAAAACAATTAATTTTTACAATACACTAATTCTTCTGTACGTCTATGCCTTTGCGAATCTAAGGTCTTGAATATATCAGACGCTTCAAGAATGCGACAACCTGCAGAATTCAGATAATGTAGGGCCTACATGAGAAATACGGCCACTTACACATGATCAGACTGCAAAACTAACAGAAATAGCTGGACATAAAATTACTATCATCTTGAACAAAATATAAAATTATACATTTAAATGACTGAACATGTGGCAGAATATAAGGTAAATTAGCAAACATTCTACAAAAGTGTAAGCAAACTAATAAGAAAAATGGCACTAAGATGTTCCACGAGAGAAACTGACTAATAAGTAGAGCGAGGAATTATATGAAGAAAATTATACGAAAATATGAAATCGTATAGACAAAATATGAAGATTATGACGCAAAAATATTATGAAGCTACTATTTTCTAAACTTATTACATATATACGTAGGCCCACTATAACTACATACCAGCACATAAATGAGACAAACAGAACCTATTTATAGCTCAAGAAATCAAGATTGGAAACACCATCTTGAAAGAATGAGTTCAAATCGGATCCCCAAAGCTGTTTATAATTATATGCCAAGAGGACGAAGATCACTGGGCCGTCCTATGAAACGCTGGAGGGAAAATTTTCTATAGGATCGTAACAGGCGTTGGCCTAATACTTGGAAGGAAGAAGAAGAAGAAGAAATCAAGATCTTCACTGTATTTCGATTTTAATGATCTTTTTTCATTAATTCTAACCCAATATAAAATATCATATTCATGATCTGAAACAATTTTAATGGATCACGCCTTAGTATAGTTGTATAAGGAAACGTGGTGCAAACAGGAAAGTCGTGGTCTAGATTTTTAGCTGGACCAAACCTTCTGATGGCTTTGTGGACTCAGATGTTATTGAAAGTGAGTACTAGATGCATGTTCTGGGCACAAATGCGGCCATCAGGCAGATCCGACAATCCAGCGGACATCTCGTGCGTATTGTCTAGAAAGATAGGAGCTTCAACATACCACTAACCTAAAGGCCTCCCAAGACTGTAGTGGAATCACTTTACATTCATAAATCAAAACTGAGAGGTTGTATATAATACATTTAATGAATGTATTAAATTATATATAATTATACAAGAAACAAAACAGTGTAACCAAAACAAACAGGTTTCCATGAAATCCAGCATTAACAAAGTTTAGAGCAGATATAGTTTGGATTATTGCTATTTTAGCATTGCATAAAAAGCTCCTGGCACGACAGGCCTACAAGGTCCTTAGCCTACTAGCCGGCTGCTGGCCTCACATTCATATGTGTCAATCACAGAGGTAGGTGATCATCTAGCCAGTGTAGGGGTGACATGTAGCCAGCATGTTGAGTCCCCAGCCATTACAGCTAATTATATCTATCTGAGAGCCGCTACTTATTGTAGCTACCGAAATGCCTCAAGATGCTGGGTAGGCACCGGTCCCATACTGACCGAAATACCATGAGAAAATTTCTTCCCCCATGGAGACTCGAACCAGCACAATTCCCGTAGCTCTGCGCCAAGGCTTCCTGCCTTAACCACTCGGCTACTACATATTAAATTCCTGTAGATACAAATGTAACAATAACATTAAATTGGATGATTTAGAATACAAGTAAACCATTCCAGTATGTCATATTTGGAGAAACAAGATGTTAAAAGTTATTAGTCCATAATTGATTCTAGGGATTGTTTCAGAACTCTCTTTGCAATTACAATTACATTTAATATTGAACTACAAACATGGTGAAATGTAGTTAATTATTTTAACGTTTTTTTTTTTTAATGAAATGGATCTAACATAGTGCCCATAGTCTTGGTCTAATTGTGCTTTGAACAATCCAATTGTCAATTCTGTTTGTAATCCACAGTTAGAAGTTTTTTTTATATATTTTCTGATAGTACATTATAAGGCCTGTCTGTCAGAATTGTTTTGCACGATGAAAAATTATGCTCAACATCACACGATGTTAAGGTACGTACACATTTGCGCGCCGCGCGCGCACACCATGTTCGTCAGATTTGGACGGGGTTTTAAGGTGCGCGCGCGCCACGCACCACGATCCACTCATTGTCGGCTGTTTCCACGAACACTTTGATGGTTCACTGTTTAGATTTGGACGGGTACTTGAGAGGTTTGTTGTTTTCGGCGCGCACCTTATTATTATTTGAGTATGGAGTGGTCAGAGGGAAACATGTTAAAACTTATTATACTTTTTTAAAATCATTTTTGACCGAAAGTAATTAACATTATAATTACAAAGAAATAAACGTTATCTCAGTCAAAACATAAATTTATTGCGTCGACGTTTCAATCTCCTTATGTGAGATCATTTTCAAGACATGTAAATTTATAAACAACCATTTCTTGAAAATGATCTCACATAAAGAGATTGAAACGTCGACACAATAAATTTATGTTTTGATTGAGATAACGTTTATTTCTTTGTAATTATAATGTTACAACTTATTGATCTTTATAGAAACAAACAATTATTGTGGGATCCTCAACATAAGGATCATTTTGAAAAATCATTGAAAGGAGATGCCTGGAGGGAAATAGGAGATAAAATGGATATATCTCCGGATACATGCAGGAAGAAGATATTTACTTTACTTTCATCCTACCGGTGCGCCGCGGCGAGAGAAAAGTAAAATATTGTTATATTGTTGACACATAACTTAGTATTGTTGGTTTAGCGCTACAATAAATAGTGAAGATCGTCAGGTCAATTTGCACGTTGATGTCTATCGATATTCTTAATCTAAGGAATACAAAAAAAATGATTTCACAATATTGTTACAGCATGCCTGTTTTTTTTTTTTCAATGTTATGTGATTTTTTCGTATGTACTGAACACGTTCATTTCATAATGTTATGTATGAAGTATCGCAAAGCAATAGAATATATGAACACATACCAGTAATAAGCGTATTGTGTAAGATGACCAGACGTTCCGATTTTGGCGGGACAGTCCCGATTTTTAACAATTTGTCCCGCGGCATTTTAAAAAAAGTCCCGATTCTTGGGAAAGAATGCACGACAAGCTAGGGAACGGCGGGAGAACGGAAAGGGAATATACGGTTTTTGGCGCCCATGTAGTTATTTCGCCAGGATATGAGTTTTATATTATTTTTGTTAATTTTATAACGTTAAACTTTAATAATAACATCATTGTTGAGAACTGCTTATCAAAGTTTACATTGTTGATTCGACCACCATTGTTTGGTAAATAAAGTGTGGACATAAAAAAAATCGCAATTCAGTGTTGAGACTTTGAAAGTTATTTTATGTGTGAAATATAATTTAACAAATTCTTGTGAAAAAATGCATGAACTTTTAAACAATGACAGCAATCAACTTAAAAAAATTCATTCAAATGAGAAATATGCCAAAGAATAAAATAATACTGGTATTATACATAATTTTGTAATGTATTACATTTGTAAATTGTACTTATGTTGATATTAAAATTAATATATTATAATACTATTTTTGCGTTCTATACAAATTTTGTTGCTCCATAGAGTATCTTTACATTTTATAATAATCTATAGAATCAAATAAGACCAACATTTTCTTTTCTATATTTCATAATATTTTGGCGAAATGTTCATATTTTAGTAAACATTTAATATTCCTTCATATTTTTCATTTTTTTTAATAAAATTTCAATAATTGGCTAAAAACATTTCCGAAGTGATTGTAGTTTTGAAATTATTTGAAAATGTATTATGGTATACAGGTAAAAATTCCACAGTATCCCATCCAGAACAAAATAAATAATTTTGATAAAAGAAAATAATTGAATAAGGAGACATGGCCTTTGTCTCTGCAAAATGTCTACTGAAGGTTTGTGGGTTTCCTATGGATCGCAGGAGGTTCCTTGAAATTAATAATTTCGACGATCATAATACGAACGGCGCGTGTTCAAGGCGCGCATATGTGTACGTACCTTTATGGCAACATACTTGTATCACGCTATATTTGATAGTTTGACGTCCTTACCTACACGAACTTTACTAATTTCACAAAGCACTGCTTCAAGTTTTAGCACCGGCAGCTATCTTTCCTACATTTAAATGCTGTAATCTGTTCACAAAGTAAGGACTCTTCTCAGGTAGCAATAATGAGCTGACAGCTATTCTACCTGACTATAGAATATTCCAACATTGTTCTTCTACTTATTCATCTAGGCTCATGTTCTTGTCTGGGGATCGAGTTTAGGACAAAAACCTCCACCTAACACGTCACTCTGTGACTCCTCATCCAATTATTTGCTTTTAT
This sequence comes from Diploptera punctata, assembly GCA_030220185.1. NCBI lineage: Eukaryota > Metazoa > Arthropoda > Insecta > Blattodea > Blaberidae > Diploptera > Diploptera punctata. Next base: position 807,343 of record JASPKZ010005291.1, read on the forward strand.
AAACTCTATCTTGTTCAGAAGGGATACTGAAGAATTTTTGACTTGTCTACCATATTACACTGTCAAAAATTACATAAATGCATTGATTTCAAGAAATATTTTAAGGAATTCCTAGAACTTTTATTGAAAAAAATACGGGAATTTCAAAGTTCAAAAATATGGAGTATAAAATGTTCACTAAAATACGAAAATTTTGCTAAAATATTATGAAGAAAGAAGTTTTTTTGTTGGTGTTATTTGATTCTACATATCATAGAATGTAAAGGTACTTAGTCTCAGCGCTCTCTTACAAATAGTTTAAAACATTAAATTCCATAAAATTCCTCGCTCTACTAATAGGTAACCTATATACATGACTAGCTAGATGATGGTGAAATAAATTCATACCTTTTCATATGGTCCAATCACACGATAACTGATACTGAAGTGGTTCCTTCACTGTAGCTTTGTTGTCTCGTCTGTCGTTGAACTGCAAATGACAATAAAAGTGATTTTGCCGTTCTTAAATACATACGGCATTGTGTTGAACTTAAGAGTCCAAAGTTCAAATTGAGGTGACTAATGGTAACGTTAATTAAACATTAATTTATGATATTCGAAAGTTCAAAATTACTTCAGTATTTTGAATGGAGTTGAATTTTATTCTACTTTATGTTTGGTCGGCCTTTTCTTTATTCTTGGAACGTGCATTAGTTCGATGGTCCATAATACAATGACATCACACAAGAGACACGTGAAAATATTTCATTTTGCCCGAAATTAATATTTATTTTATAATTGACGGATTTTTTATAATGTGATTTCCAGGATGATAAAAGCTATCTCTTTGGCACGGTCGAAACCGCAAATTCATGTCCACGCCGACATAAGCTATCCATACGCCCCTATCCTGAGGTAATGTTTTCCATTCATCCGCTGTATAAACTAATTCCCTCCTATCATGGTTAATATTATTCTCCCATATTTTTCTTTGTCAACCAACTGGACGTTTTACCTCTGGTTTTCTTACATGTCCTTCTTTCATATCTATTCCATCCATTAGTAATTCTGCCCGAAGGCAGGTCCCTCACTGCAATCACAGCATTTTAATGCTATCCTTGAAGCTTTACTAGGGAATTCTAGGTGTGGTAGCTTCCCGTTACTTTCCACACCGGTGAAGGTTGATGGTGAGAATGATGGCCATATGATTTCGGGGACTGTTTGGGCCTTAAAGTTTTCCTGACATTTGTCTTACAGGTAAGGAAAACCCCCGAAGAAACCTCACCCAGAAGAACTGCCCCGACCGGGGATCGACCCCGGGCCCGCCGCGTGACAAGGCAGCACGCTACCTGGAGACCATAGCGGTGGACTCATATCTGTTAGTGCCATGTATTCTGTCGATCGCAGTGAACGAAACTTAACTGTTTTTATTAAACCTGATTCTCTAAAAAATCGAGTAGCTTACTGTTGTAGGCCTACTCATGCCTGATCGTTTCTCATTGATGCAGAAATTTTCTAAAAACTTTATTCTCAAATACATGTAACCTCATCTTCTCCCTTGCAGTAAAAGTCCGAATTTCGCATCCACATATTATAAGTGAAAGAATAACAGTTTTTAATGTTGAGTGATTCCGGGTTATGTGGCCGTGGTCCATAGTTGGTGTTGATACCAGACGTTTCGCCCTCAACTGCGGAGGGCATCTTCAGTGGCGAGTGCTTCTATGCGTGTTTCCTGGTCGGAAGATCTACTTAGAATGAGCGCTGTGGACGTAGAGGACGTTGTATTAGTGGGGGGTGCAGGGTGAGTGGGCGTGGCTCTTGCTGATTGGCTAATAGTCGTCTCCTTGTTGTCACTGGTGTTAATGCATTTATTTTCTAGTGTATGAAACCAGGCCTTAGACAGTTTGATACCTTCTTCTTTTCTGTTATTAACAGAAAAGAAGAAGGTATCAAACTGTCTAAGGCCTGGTTTCATTTTAACAGAAAAGAAGAAGGTATCAAACTGTCTAAGGCCTGGTTTCATACACTAGAAAATAAATGCATTAACACCAGTGACAACAAGGAGACGACTATTAGCCAATCAGCAAGAGCCACGCCCACTCACCCTGCACCCCCCACTAATACAACGTCCTCTACGTCCACAGCGCTCATTCTAAGTAGATCTTCCGACCAGGAAACACGCATAGAAGCACTCGCCACTGAAGATGCCCTCCGCAGTTGAGGGCGAAACGTCTGGTATCAACACCAACTATGGACCACGGCCACATAACCCGGAATCACTCAACATTACGATTACCGGCCGTGAAAGCCTGCATTCAACCAATAACAGTTTTTGTTTTCAGTGGGATGACAAGAATCTCTGTAATATATAATAGCTTGCGTTTTCAGAATTGAACCTATGTTTTATTTTTTTCTGCGCCTAATTACTTTTTGTAATGATTGTTGCTTGTTGTTAGAATTCACCCACCTCTTTCTTCTAGTCTCAATTTTAATACCGTTACTCAAAAGAGTGTGTGTGTTGGCCGTAAGTATATCGTTACTATCGCCTATAACACTACATCATCAGCATAAACTAACAACTTATTAATACAATTGAAATGTAGACTTTCTTCAGCATCCAAAGATTTCATTACATGCTCAAATACAAGAATTGAGTAGTGGAGGAGTTAGTGCATCTCCTTGCTTTAACACATTATGCATTTGAAAAAGAGGCAAACGTTTATTAAAAATGTTTTCACGATTACTGAAGGAATGAAGATTCTGCATTTATTCTCATTAAATATTTCAGAAAAAAATATTTACGTATCTTCATAGATCCTACCTTGTAGAATCACAAATAAAAAAACAAACAAATAAATAAATAAATATATATACACACACACATATACATATGTGTGTGTGTGTGTGTGTGTGTTGTGTGTGTGTGTGTGTGTGTGTATTTCGGCGTGTGGTTGTGTGCGTGTGTGTGAGTAATAGCCCCAGCTGCAGAATTTTTTTGGAACTGAACCCTCAACTAGTAAAAACAATAACAATAATAATAATAGTAATAAATATTATTATTATAGTCCACAGCTGTGGTCTCGAGGTGGCGTGCTGCCATGTCAAGTAGCAGGCCCCGGTTCGATTCCCGGTTGGGACAAACTCGTGGGTGGGGTTTTTCCTCATCGACAAATATCAGGAAGTTTAGGGCCCAATGGTCCTCGAAAATCATCCAGCCATCATCATCATCCTTCACTGGTGTGGAAAGCAACGTGAAGCTACCACATCTATAATTCCCTAGTAAAGATGCAAAGCATAGCACCAAATTTGCTATGCTTAATTACAGTGTAGGAAATATAATAATAGGATGTTCTGTGTTGTGGGAAGTGAAGTAGGAGATTCTGATGCGATCGTGTTCTCAAATTGTTATTGGAGAATCGGATATTGAAGTGGAAGGATAGGTAACTGGTGTAACAACTACATACCTATTTTCTAAAAGCTCTGGAAAATTAGTAAAATTACTAAATCAAAGTCCAAAGAGGAAACTCTATAATGTAATATAGAAATATAAAATAATTTCCGATAGCTTATGATTATTGTATAATATAAAAATTTAATTTTTCACTAATTGAGTTGGAGTTTTTTAAGAGGATGTGAATCTTTATGTGGCTTCCTTAGAAGGAAGTAAACCCCTTGAGTCTCAATCCAAAGATTTACGTTATGAAAAAAAGAAATCTTCAAGTCGGAATAAAACTCTCCGAAAAAAAATTATATTTTAGACACAGATTTGAATGGCTTCTTTAATGATATTTGTTAGAACAGTTTTAATTAAAGCGGTAACTAATTTATTAATCTAATTACAGTAAACTTTTGGGGCTTAGTGGCTGATTTTTTTAAATTTTGTGCAGCCTTTTATTTAATGTAAATTTTGTTATAGATCTACTTTGAAATTTCTTTTATAAAACCCCTCTTACTTACTTCTCACTGGCACTATCGAACCCGTAGGTTCATGGCCGCGCGGACATAAGCTCTCCATACATCCCTATCCTGAGCTAATGCTTTCCAATCATTCCCTGTATAATCTACTTCCCTCAAATCATAGTTAGTGTAGTTCTTCCACCTCATTCTTGGTCTACCAACTGGGCGTTTTCCTTCTGGCTTTCCTACAAGAAGTTTCCATGCACGTCTGTCATTCCCCATACGAACAACATGTCCTGCCCATCGCAGTCTAAGAGACTTAACTGTTCTTATTATATCTGACTTCCTATAAAGATCATGTAGTTCATTGTTATGTACCCTGTGTTTGAGCCTTTGGCATGGGTTCCCTGAAGTAGTCCCCGCCCGGAGAACCGAATAGGGGACTATTTGACCTCCGGAAAATTTTACCCCAGATGAACCCATGTCCGCATTTCTTGACGGTTGTATTTTTACGGTGAAAGATCGTCACACTTTCTACCAAGGTACTTTTTTCGTCTGGCTTTTCACCTTCGACCAGTGCGGCATGGGTAACCCTATCGGCAGCAATGCTACCGCCGGCATAGCTCTCAGGATCATTTAAGCACGCAAGCCACTCCACCACGACAAGGTAAAGATACCATGGAGGGTTATAAAACCCCTCTGTTGATATTATTCAACACACTCGATATTCGTATCTTTCAGCAAACATAAAGCCTTAGAAAACAATATATAGTACATTTAAAGAACATATATATACACCTTGTTGGCATTCAAAGTGAATGTTTCATGTGAAGGTCACCAATCATAATACAATAGCACATTAATTTTTTGTACACATTTCTAAATGTACATATTAGTACCTATTACAGAACGAAAAAAGCAACAAGCACAAGGAAGAATCAACTGTTGAAGGCATTTATAAATATAATGCAGATTAGTCGAGACCTTGGATTAAAAGGATAGCGACTTCCTGAGAAAGTCCTAGAAATTATCGCAATTTTGGAAATAATGTTATTAGAAATGGCAGAGCCAACAAATACACTAACTGAACTGCTATAAAAACCAATGAGAGGTTAACAAAGAATGGAAAGTGTAATGTGTTGCCAAACTAAAAAACATGAAACAATTGAATATACAAAGTGTCTTAGAAAAGATTTAAGAAAAATATATAACAACATATTATAAAACAGGCAGTAATAAGGAAAGATATGTAATTAAATATAGAAAAAATTATAGATAGATGGACTAAGATTCATTCACCCGTCTTTGTTTATTCTTTGGGGCTGTCTATTTCCATTATATATTTTTTTCTAACGATTATAGTCTGTTACCCAAGATTTCGTGTAACAGTAAATATAATGTATCCACATTTAAGAAAAAATTGTAGAGGTAATGAGTAGAATCCGGATTTTTATGTGATATTAATCTGCATAAATATGCAGAAAAATAGTCAAAATATGTAATATTACATTGTTACTATCCGTCCATGTATCGTAATTTTGCCCGAGGGCAGGTCTTTCACTGCAATCATAACATTTTTCATGATATGCTTTGCAGCTTTACTAGGAAATTATGATGTCTGCACAACAGTGGCTATGTGTACGAGAGAGTGGACACGACCAAACCAGCGATTATTACTATAATATACTACGAGATGAGGCACATCCTAACACGGTATTCAATCCATGGCTTTCACCACAAGGTTTGCAGAACGAAGAGATTCCACGAGCCAAACCAAGAATGCATATGCGAACCGTGCAACAATCCATGTGAACGATATCACGTCGAAAAGTGTGCGGAAAGACAATTATCATTTAACAAGTTTTGCTTAGACTAAATTTACTAACAATTTGCACATTTGTGCGCATTTACTTTCATAAAGCGGACTTGGCATTGTTGGAAATGTTCCAGGTGGCCAAATAAAAGAAAAGAAACGTTAAAAGAACATAGAAGAAGCAGATGATCATGATTATGGTGCTGGGATGTTCTAAATGAGCATCAGGACAAGGTCAACTTTATTGCTAATTTTCTCAGCTTTATTTTTTTTTTGTTACATTAGTACACATTTCTCAGAAATCACACAACATAGGGAAATAATATTTACACCATACATGTATATATAAATTCTAAATTAAAAATAAATGCATTTTTTCATTCCTGACCCAGTAAAAATAATTTGGTATTCAAAATGTGTAAAATGTATAAAAAATACTCAATTAAAAAAATTATATACTAAAAATTGTGTGGGTTTGGTAGACTAATTTTTAGTTTAACATTTTCAGAAGGGATGAAAATATATATACTCCCAAAAAATTGTTTTAGGTTAAATTATTTCTAGAGATATGTGTACTAAAAAACTTTGAATATAGCATTACAGGGATAGGCAAGAATTGCTCCCCTTAAGGTAGTGATAAATTCAATGACCTAGGAACAATAATTAAGGAAGAAATGAAGAACAGAGAAGAATTAGACATATGCACAATTCTGGACACGTATGCTATCGCAAGGACTCTTGTCATCTCAACTTCTCTAAAAAAATAAATATAAAGACGTTTATACATCATTTTATATTTTATGGATGCGAAACAAGGTTCCTTGCTTTTTGAAAGGAAGAAAGCTAGGGAATATTTGGGAATTAATTTCTTAGGAACATTTTTGTACCAAAGAGATACAAACATATTGGCGAATGGGGGAAACTCCATAATAGTGACTTACATGACCTTAATGGGAAACCGGATTAATAGCAGTAAAGTCTGGTAGACTGCGATGAGCAAAATAAGTGCCGGGAATTAAAGTGCAGCATTAAATATCATTTACATTGAGATTCAACTCAGGAAGTTACTGTGTGTTTGGAATAGAGAACTGTGTTGCCATTTTAACAGTATTTACTTGAGACTAATCCTTATATAAAACTGAAGATTTAAACACAGCAGGTACACAGTTGTAAGATGTAACCGTCCAAGCCACACACTCTCAAAGAAAAAAACAGTTACCACTTGTCACTGAGCTCGTGCGGATCTGTACTATCTTGTGTGAAAGTGTCGACTCTCATATTTACTATAAAAATAGTTTGCATGCCGTAAAAACACTATGTTTTTTAAATGTATAGTACATAGATAGGGAAAAGTACGACTGCGAACCGTGCCGCTCCTCCCACCCCCTCCTTAACAAACAAATACTGTTATTATGATTTTGGCAAGATCTATCCTCTGTAGGTAGGGCGACACTGGCATAGCCCGTAAGGTCTGTAGTAACTTCCTGGGTTGAATTAGAGAGTAGGAAAACCAGAGGGAAAGCTCAATAAATTTAGATCAACTTGATATAATGAACTAAATCCAAAGGCTATTGCTATTCAGTTTATTGACATGAAAAGATAATATAAAAGTCAATGAAGAAAACTAAGGTAGAGTTCATTAACCTACAGAATCAGACCATCATGTGTGGAGGGTTTATCTAAAGCTAAAATATAACAATTGCTCTATCGAATGCAATGTTTGATTTTTCACAACGAAAATAAATACATAAGATTGAAATACAACAAGAAAAATATATTTACATATATATTAAAAAATAAAAGAAAAATTAGTATATTTTTAGAGACATATCTCTCATAAATGGGGCACGCCGTAGGATAGTGGTTAAAGCACTGCGCTACAAGTCGGAAGGTCGAGGGTTCAAGTCCCGGTGGGGTCAGGATTTTTAAACTCACCAAAACACTGAGCTCGTGTGGATCTGTACTATCTTGTGTGAAAGTGTCGACTCTCATATTTACTATAAAATTAGTTTGCATGCCGTAAAAACTTATGTATTTTTTTAAATGTATACTTACTTACTTACTCACTGGCACTATCAAACCCGTAGGTTCATGGCCGCGCGGACATAAGCTCTCCATACATCCCTATCCTGAGCTAATGCTTTCCAATCATTCCCCGTATAATATACTTCCCTCAAATCATAGTTAATGTTGTTCTCCCACCTCATTTTTGGTCTACCAACTGGCCGTTTTCCCTCTGGCTTTCCTACAAGAAGCTTCCATGCACGTCTTTCATTCCCCATACGCGCAACATGTCCTGCCCATCGCAGTCTACGAGACTTAACTGTTCTTATTATATCTGGCTTCCTATAAAGACCATGTAGTTCATTGTTATGTAGTCTTCTCAATTCTCCTGTCTGTTCATCTCTCTTTGGTCCAAAAATTTTCCTAAGAACTTTATTCTCAAATACTCATAATCTCCTTTCCTCCCTTAAAGTAAGAGTCCAGGTTTCGCACCCATATAATATAACTGGTAGAATAATAATCATTTAAGCACGCAAGCCACTCCACCACGACAAGGTAAAGATACCATGGAGGGTTTTTTAAATGTATAGTACATATATTTGGAAAAAGTACTGCTAACCTTGCCGCTCCGCCCCTCTTCAACAAACAAGTACCGTTATTATGATTTTGGCAAGATCTATCATCTGTAGGTAGAGGGACACTGGCCTAGCCCGTAAGGTCTATAGTAACTTCCTGGGTTGAATTAGAGTGTAGGAAAACCAGAGGGAAAGCTCAATAAATTTAGTTCTACTTGATATTATGAACTAAATCCAAAGAGTGTAGATATTCAGGTTATTGTGATGAAAAGATAATATAAAAGTCAACGAAGAAAAGTAAGGTAGAGTTCATTAACCAACAGAATCAGACCGTCATGTGTGGAGGGTTTATCTAAAGCTAAAATATTACAATTTCTTAATTAAATAAAAATAAAACGTAGTTTTATTTGATTTTCATATTTATTGTATAATTCAGTGACAGCTGTTTCGGTACACTGTACCTTCTTCAGACATGTTAACAAATTATGAATTGTGTTCCAACTGATCTAAGCAACAATACAACAATATTTATTTAATTTTTTTTAATTTAACAAAGGGGATTCATTCAAATCAAGTTGAGAATTTAACAGTTTTTCACTACTTTTAAATGTATTAATTTCTACAGCCTCCAAAAGATCTAACCCTTATCACAAATATGTAAAATTTCAAAATTTGGATTGAAACAATGATTAAATTGGAATAGGTGGTTAGCATATTTTGAATTTTCTAAATTTCTGTTATATGCTCTCATGTGTTCCTTTATATGAGGGATAAAAGGTCTACCAGTTTGTCCTATATAGACATTGTCACATGTGCCACACTTCAATTTATATACACATGATACTTACTTACTTACTTACTTACTCACTGGCACTATCGAACCCGTAGGTTCATGGCCGCAAGGACATAAGCTCTCCATACATCCCTATCCTGAGCTAATGCTTTCCAATCATTCCCTGTATAATCTACTTCCCTCAAATCATAGTTAATGTTATACACCTGATAATTTTTCTTTTTTTTTTTTTGGTTATATTTTTTTATTATATTTTGTAGAGTTTTATTAGTTTTAAATGCCACATTAATGTACCGAAACAGCTGTCACTGAATTATATAATAAATATGAAAATCAAATAAATCTACGTTTTATTTTTATTTAATTAATAAATATGGATTTTCATCAAGTAAACACCAACTCAATTGATTATATAACAATTTCTGTATCGAATGCTTTGTTTGATTTTTCACAAGGAAAGTAAACATATGTCATTGAAATAAAACAAGATATATATATATATTTAAATCAATGGATTCCAAGGATTATCTGAAAGCTGTAATTTAAAACTCATGCTCGAGCCACTTTTTCTCGCTTTCATTAAAGGGGTTAAATTTAATAAGAAGTGAAATTGTTATTAATACTAAAATAATTGAACAAGTAAACACATTCAACTGTCTAGGAAACATCATTTCATACGAAATAGAAAAATATATTCCGATTGAGAGTCTTTCCACTTTTCAGCGGTTGCCGTTTTACCAGCCGGCTGCTGGCCCTTCACATCCACATGTGTCAATCACAGAGGTAGATGATCAACAGCCACTGTAGGGGTGACATGTGGTTAGCATGTCGAGTCCCCCAGCCGTTACTGGAGCCGCTACTTATTGCCTCACGATGCTGGATGGGCACCGGTCCCATACTGGCCGAAATACCATGAGAAAATTTCTTCCCCCATGGAGACTCGAACCAACGCAAGTCCCGTAGCTCTGCATCAAGGCTTCCTACCTTAACCGCTCGGCTACGGCGCGGGAATACATAATCTCACATTTGGTAAATATTATAATTGTTTTTAGCTTGTGATGTTGTACAGGGTGGACCGCTCGAATGGACCTAATTTCAATTGCTTGTTACTGGCAAACGGTTGAAGATAGAAACTTAAAACAACGTTCATAGTACAGAAAAACTCACCAAGTTTCGAATCCTGTCGGTAGATGGCACAAAGATACGTTTCTCGTTCTTAGATTTAATTGTTTGTGAAAATGGCGACTCCGCAGATGAAAGCGCAAGCTGTTTTGTGGTATGCGGAGTTTAAATCAATCATTAGAGTTCAAAGGGAGTTCCGGCGTGTGTTTAACCGTGATGCTCCAACTGCTAGAAGCATAAAGAAGTGGCGTGATACATTATTAGCTACTGGATCTGTGTTGAAGAAGCATGGTGGTGGTCGCAGAGCATCCGATGAAATGGTAGCAAATGTTCAAGCCGCATTTGAGCGAAGCCCCCGGAAGTCATTAAGAAGAGCTTCGCGGGAACTTCAAATACCAAAATCGACATTACAACGGATTGTCCACAAACGCCTCAAACTGCACGCATATAAAGTGCAGTTAGTGCAACGTCTGGAGCCGAATGACATGCCGAAACGAGTGGAATTCGCCAATACGATGCTGGACCGTCTCGGCGCTGATCCTGACTTCATGACCAAGATTTTCTTCTCGGACGAAGCCACTTTCCATTTGTCAGGCAAGGTAAACCGGCATAATGTGCGGATCTGGGGATCGGAGAATCCTCACGCTATTCAAGAGCATGTTCGTGATAGTCCGAAGATGAATGTTTGGTGCAGTTTGTCACATAATAAGGTCATTGGACCGTTTTTCTTCGCCGAGAAAACTGTTCGTGGTACCACATATCTTGACATGCTGGAGCAGTTCTTCTTTCCACAAATTGAACAACTGCAGCCTAACATCGTTTTCCAGCAAGATGGTGCTCCTCCCCACTGGTCCAATGAAGTTCGTACGACTTTGGACAACATTTTCCCTGGCCGTTGGATTGGTAGGGGAGGACCAATCGCGTGGCCCCCGAGATCTCCCGATTTAACACCACTGGATTTCTTTCTCTGGGGCTATGTCAAAGATAAAGTTTACACCACCCCAGTCAAAGACCTTCGTGATCTTCGTGAGCGCATCATAGAGGCTATTGAGAACATTCCAGAAGACATACTCCAACGTACTTGGCAAGAAATTGTTCATCGCTTTGATATCGTCACAGTGACTGCTGGGGCTCATATAGAGATGTGGTGATCTGGATATCAAAACTTGGTGAGTTTTTCTGTAATATGAACGTTGTTTTAAGTTTCTATCTTCAACCGTTTGCCAGTAACAAGCAATTGAAATTAGGTCCATTCGAGCGGTCCACCCTGTATTATTCGGTAAATAGTCGCTCCAAATCCAACGCGAGGTTGAGTTTTTCATTGAACACAACCTCTTGTTAGATTACTATTGATAATTCCATACCTTTTCATATGGTCCAATCTAACGATAACTGATACTGAAGTGGGTCCCTTCACTTTAGTTTTGTTGTCTCGTCTGTTGTTAAACTCAAAATGACAATAAAAGTAGTTTGTCGTCCTTAATTACATACGGTATTGTGTTGAACTTAAAGTCCTAAGTTCAAATTGAGGTAACGGTAACGTTAATTAAACATGATATTCTAAAGATCGAAATCGCTTCAGTATTTTGAATAGATATGAATTTTATTCTACTTATGTTTTATTGGCCTATTCTTTACTCTTGGAACGTGCTTCAGTGCGATGGTTCAACGGGCAATGACGTCACACAAGAGACACGTGAAAAACTTTTGATATTGTCTGAAATTCATATTTATTTTATTATTCACGGATTTTTAATAATGTAATTTCCCAGGAACATAAAAGCCAACTCTTAGGCAAGGTAGAAACCCTAGATCCATGGTCACACTGACATAAGCAATAAATACACCCATATCATGAGGTAATGTTTTCCATTCATCCCCTGTATAAACTAACTCCCTTAAATCATGGTTAATATTATTCTCCCATCTTTTGGATAATCTTTCCATTAACCGCAGTGAGAATTTGTTTCAAGTCCAAGGCAGACACCATGCGCATGCGCCAACAAACGCGAAGCGTTATACTCTATGGAATATCGCGATGCAGCGAACATTATACATGCTATTTAAGCTAACCTAACGCAATATAAGTACTCCAACCTATGAAAGATCAACCTAAAAGCTAACCTAACGCAATTTAATCACTCTAACCTGTGAAAGAATGCAAGACCCAAAATTAAATGGTAAGTTCTCAAATTCAGAAGTACATAACCTATGTCTTTCACCAATGCTCTTCAAAATATACGTGAACCCAATGATTAAGGAATGCAGACTACAATCACATGGCAGTATACACCTTGAAGTACATAACCTATGTCTTTCACCAATGCTCTTCAAAATATACGTGAACCCAATGATTAAGGAATGCAGACTACAATCACATGGCAGTATACACCTTGAAGTACATAACCTATGTCTTTTCACCAATGCTCTTCAAAATATACGTGAACCCAATGATTAAGGAATGCAGACTACAATCACATGGCAGTATACACCTTGAAGTACATAACCTATGTCTTTCACCAATGCTCTTCAAAATATACATGAACCCAATGATTAAGGAATGCAGACTACAATCACATGGCAGTATACACCTTGAAGTACATAACCTATGTCTTTCACCAATGCTCTTCAAAATATACGTGAACCCAATGATTAAGGAATGCAGACTACAATCACATGGCAGTATACACCTTGAAGTACATAACCTATGTCTTTCACCAATGCTCTTCAAAATATACATGAACCCAATGATTAAGGAATGCAGACTACAATCACATGGCAGTATACACCTTGAAGTACATAACCTATGTCTTCTTTCACCAATGCTCTTCAAAATATACATGAACCCAATGATTAAGGAATGCAGACTACAATCACATGGCAGTATACACCTTGAAGTACATAACCTATGTCTTTCACCAATGCTCTTCAAAATATACGTGAACCCAATGATTAAGGAATGCAGACTACAATCACATGGCAGTATACACCTTGAAGTACATAACCTATGTCTTTCACCAATGCTCTTCAAAATATACATGAACCCAATGAGTAAGGAATGCAGACTACAATCACATGGCAGTATACACCTTAAGTACATAACCTATGTCTTTCACCAATGCTCTTCAAAATATACGTGAACCCAATGATTAAGGAATGCAGACTACAATCACATGGCAGTATACACCTTGAAGTACATAACCTATGTCTTTCACCAATGCTCTTCAAAATATACGTGAACCCAATGATTAAGGAATGCAGACTACAATCACATGGCAGTATACACCTTGAAGTACATAACCTATGTCTTTCACCAATGCTCTTCAAAATATACGTGAACCCAATGATTAAGGAATGCAGACTACAATCACATGGCAGTATACACCTTGAAGTACATAACCTATGTCTTCTTCACCAATGCTCTTCAAAATATACGTGAACCCAATGATTAAGGAATGCAGACTACAATCACATGGCAGTATACACCTTGAAGTACATAACCTATGTCTTTCACCAATGCTCTTCAAAATATACGTGAACCCAATGATTAAGGAATGCAGACTACAATCACATGGCAGTATACACCTTGAAGTACATAACCTATGTCTTTCACCAATGCTCTTCAAAATATACGTGAACCCAATGATTAAGGAATGCAGACTACAATCACATGGCAGTATACACCTTGAAGTACATAACCTATGTCTTTCACCAATGCTCTTCAAAATATACGTGAACCCAATGATTAAGGAATGCAGACTACAATCACATGGCAGTATACACCTTGAAGTACATAACCTATGTCTTTCACCAATGCTCTTCAAAATATACGTGAACCAATGATTAAGGAATGCAGACTACAATCACATGGCAGTATACACCTTGAAGTACATAACCTATGTCTTTCACCAATGCTCTTCAAAATATACGTGAACCCAATGATTAAGGAATGCAGACTACAATCACATGGCAGTATACACCTTGAAGTACATAACCTATGTCTTTCACCAATGCTCTTCAAAATATACGTGAACCCAATGATTAAGGAATGCAGACTACAATCACATGGCAGTATACACCTTAATAGATTATGTAATTTATACACCCTTTTATTTGCAGATGACATTGTGTTTATAGCGAATTCAGGTGGTGAGCTACAACGTTCAGTCCACTCTTTTCACCACATTGCAATGAACTACAACATGGAAATCTCAACAGAAAAATCTAAAGTCATGGCTTTCCTAGGAACAGACCCAGTTCGATAAAATTGTTATTAATAATGAAATATTAGAACAAACCAACACATTTAACTATCTCGGATACCAAGTTACACACGAAGAATATTTTAGCCAAAAAATAATAAAATTTAACAGAGTAAAAGGAATTATAAATAATATTTTCAAGCCAAACACAGTACAGCAACACACACGAACTAGAATTTATAAAACACTGGCCAGACCCATTTTTAATGCTTTCCAATCATTCCCTGTATAATCTACTTCCCTCAAATCATAGTTAATGTTGTTCTCCCACCTCATTCTTGGTCTACCAACTGGGCGTTTTCCTTCTGGCTTTCCTACAAGAAGTTTCCAGGCACGTCTTTCATTCCCCATACGTGCAACATGTCCTGCCCATCGCAGTCTACGAGACTTAACTGTTCTTATTATATCTGGCTTCCTATAAAGACCATGTAGTTCATTGTTATGTAGTCTTCTCCATTCGCCTGTCTGTTCATCTCTCTTTGGTCCAAAAATTTTCCTAAGAACTTTATTCTCAAATACTCGTAATCTCCTTTCCTCCCTCAAAGTAAGAGTCCATGTTTCGCACCCATATATTATAAGTGGTAGAATAATAGTTTTATATATTTTCAGCTTAACGTTTTTTGAAACGAGTTGGGGCATCAAGAGTCTCTGCAATGCATAATAGCACGCATTTCCAGAATTGAGCCTATGTTTAATTTGCCAAGTTAAACCAGCTATACATTAGCACTGTACATAAAAATATTGTGAACTTACATTTTAAGAATATTTTATATAAAATTGCTGTCTCGTCACGTCGCGGGCCCGGGTTCGATTCTCGGTCGGGACAGGCTCCTGGGTGAGGTTTCTATAGGGGATTTTTTCCTGATCTGTAAGACAAAGTGTCAGGATGCTTAGGGCCTAACGGTCTCCGAACATCATCCGGCCATCATCATCATTATCCTTCACTTGTGTGGAAAGCAACGGGAAGCTACCATTTCTATAATTGCCAAGTAAAGCTGCAAAGCATAGCATGAAAATGCTAAGATTGCACTGAAAGGAGCCTGCCCTCGGGCAGAATTACTATGGAGGGATTATGTAAAATAAGTAATATTCTAACAAATATTTAGAATTGTGTAAATATGTAAAACAATGTAATATCAAACAAACTTTTGTATAAGGTTTTTGTGAATCGTCAACATTTTTAGTTTATTAAGAAAGTCAAAAATATGTAATTACATAAGAATGCGGACTCTAGTAATGAGTTAGCACTCTTTACAGCAGTTTAGAATTCTGTTCCATTGAGGATGTAATAGTTATTGGTATACATTCAGATCTGCACGGGAACTTCTTATAGGAAAACCAGAGGGAAAACGCCCAGTTGGTAGACCAAGAATGAGGTGGGAGAATGATATTAACTTTGATTTGAGGGAAGTAAATTATACAGGGGTTGATTGAAAAGCATTAGCTCAGAATAGGGAAGAAAGGAGAGCTTATGTCTTGCGGGCATGATCCTACGGGTTCGATAGTGCCAGTGAGTAAGTATATATTCAGATAATTCTGCATTTGACTCAAGCAATCTGGAATGGGCCACGTTCCTGAAACTTTGCCACTGGAAAATTTACAATTTAACTTATATTTGAAAGAAAATTGGCCGCGGTGGACTAGTGGTTATGCTCCTTGCCTCTGGTCCCGAGGGTCGCGGGTTCAAACCCGGCCGGGGTCGATGGATTTTTTAGGATGGAAAAATCCTAGGAGCAAATCCTCCGGGAGGGATTTTAAGCCGTGGGACCCGAGTCTGAAGATTTTGAGGCTCGTAAAAGATTCTTAAGCCTGAATGGTAAGGCCTCTAAGCAAAATTTACCGAATTTTCCCGTCCTAGTACTACCTTGGTTTTGTAGATGTCAGTATGAAGCGCAACGCTGACCACGGACCACTCAAATGACATCAATACGAAAACAAGTGTAACTAAATTAGTATGGTTCAAATTCTTCCCTGTAGGGGGAGAGCGTCTAAATCTCTGTTAAGGTAAAACATGGGCTTACAAGAAGAATTTGAAAGAAAGATTCTTAGACAAACAATTCGCTCTGTTAATGGAAATAAAATACGGAGAAAGAGGAAAGGCCCTAAAATGTGCACTTTATACATTTTACAGTAATCCGAATTCTGTTAAATTAATGTAAAGTAAAATGTGGAATGGACGGAGATTTTGCAGAGAATGAGCGATTTTGTTAACCATTAAGAAAGTTGTAAATCAACGCGGGAAGGGCACAGAAGAATTGTCTACACCAAGATGAAGATGGGGCATCAGGAAATTGGGAGTTAAAATGTGCAGAATTGCTTCAGGAAATTGGGAGTTAAAATGTGCAGAATTGCATCAGGATGTTGGGAGTTAAAATGTGCAGAATTCCATCAGGATGTTGGGAGTTAAAATGTGCAGAATTGCATCAGGATGTCGGGAGTTAAAATGTGCAGAATTTCATCAGGATGTTGGGAGTTAAAATGTGCAGAATTGCATCAGGATGTTGGGAGATAAAATGTGCAGAATTGCATCAGGATGTTGGGAGTTAAAATGTGCAGAATTGCATCAGGATGTTGGGAGTTAAAATGTGCAGAATTGCATCAGGATGTTGGGAGTTAAAATGTGCAGAATTGCATCAGGATGTATGGAGTTAAAATGTGCAGAATTGCATCAGGATGTATGGAGTTAAAATGTGCAGAATTTCATCAGGAAGTTGGGAGTTAAAATGTGCAGAATTGCATCAGGATGTTGGGAGTTAAAATGTGCAGAATTGCATCAGGATGTTGGGAGTTAAAATGTGCAGAATTGCATCAGGATGTTGGGAGTTAAAATGTGCAGAATTGCATCAGGATGTTGGGAGTTAAAATGTGCAGAATTGCATCAGGATGTTGGGAGTTAAAATGTGCAGAATTCCTCCTATGAATAGAAAAATCTGACGTAGATTTATGAAGAATTCCAATACCAAAATAGGAGAGTTGTTCCAATGATTATGATGAGTATGGCTCAATGTGAATCTGGATATTTTAAGAGACAGTTATACCAAAATATAAAATGATGTATCAAAATGAAAAATATGAAAAAAGTGACACAAAAATATTATGAAGCTACCATTTTTTACTTTTTACTTATATATTTATGTCCCGCGCCTAAGGTGAGTGGTTAATGCAAGAAGCCTCGGTACGAGACTTGCGCTGGTTGGAGTCCCCATGTGGGAACAAATTTTGTCATGGATTTTCGGCCAGCATTGTGAGGCATTTGGGTAGCTACAATAAGTAGTGACTCTAAGCTCAGAACATCAGCTATAACGGCTGGGGGACCAGAGATGCAGACCACATGTAACCCCTACACTGGCTAGATGATCGTGTACGTCTGTGATTAACACGTGTGGATATGAGGCCAGCAGTCGTCTGGTAGGCCAAGGTTCTCCTAGACCTGTCGCGCATAGTTTATTTTTTTAGATAAAGTATTTATATACAGAAGCACTGCAAATTTTATATGTGTACATAGCAGCACACAAATTACACAAAAATACCTTCTTGTAGCTCAAAAATCAGGGGTTTCGCTATATTTCCATTTAAATTAATTTTTCATTGCTTCTGACTCAATATAAAATGTTATGTTCGTGATTTGACGCAATTTTAATGACTCGCCTTGTAGTGTAGTTGCTTGAGGAATCACCATAACAAGCCGGAAAGTCGTGGGTTTGAGTCTCAATAGGGTCAGGGTCTTTAGCTGGACCAAACCCTCAGGCGGCATCATAGCCCTAGGGTATACTTAGCTCTTAATGTAAATGAGTACCGGACGGATGTTTCTGGGGCAAAGTCGGCCATCACGCAGGGCTGAGAACTAAGTGGACATCCCTTCGTGATTGTCTAGAAATCTGGAAGCCTCAACAATCATCTACCCAAGGGCATCCCAAAGCTGTAGTTTGACACTTTACATTAATAAATTAATACTGAGAGAAAAAAATGATATATATAATATATATATATATATATATATATATATATATATATAAACAAAATCAATTAATTTATCAAAATATACTTTATTAGACTTCAAAACATAGTAACCGAAACAAATGCATCGATTAACCACTGACAAAATTTCGAGTTTCATAAATATATTGAACTCCAATATTTGCAAATGTCACAATAATCAGAACACAAGTAGACCAAGTTATCATATTTGGGGAACCAATACATTAAAATGAGTTAATCCAGAAATTATTCTAGGGATTATTTTAAAAATCTCTTTGCAATTACAATTATTTTTAATTCTATAAGCTACATGTTTGAACATTGTGAAATGTAGTTTAGTATTACTTTAACAATAGTTTTTTCATGAAATTGCCCGAGCAGAATATCTATTCGTGGTCTATTTGTGCTTTGAACAATACAATTATCAATTCTGTTCGTAATACACAGTTAGGGCCGAACATGTTGCACGAATGGCGAATATAGATCGTGCTTAGAAGCTTCTTGTAGGAAACCCAGAGGGAAACGCCCAGTAGGTAGACCAAGAATGAGGTGGGAGAATTACATTAACCGTGATTTGTTTGAAGTAGATTATACAGGAATGATTCGAAAACATTAGCTCATTAGGGATGTATGGAGAACTCGGAATGCTTCAGGCTCGGAATCTACGGAACTCTAACTGCTACAACTGGAACCTACCGAATCACACCGAGGTTCCACTCGCCACTAAATATCCCGCTTCACACACAACTGCTACAATGTTGACAGTTTTAGCTCCTTGAGTAGTGATGTCTGAGATGACCGTTCATTGTTGTGTTCACGATTGAGAAAGAATGTCTGTGTTGTACTTGCAGAAAACTGTGTGTCCGCAGGTTCAATAGAATATCAATTACATTGTTGTTCATTGTGCGTTAACAGCAGAAGGAAGTCCATTGCTGTTTGGACGAAGAGCTTTCACAGACGTGTTTCCAAGTATTTGATTCATCTCACCAACAATGTCTGTCCCTTATGTGAGATTATTACATTATTATAACTTATTTCGCACAGTACCGTCCGGGACATTAGTTGATACATAGAAACTCTTTGTTGAGGTAATTAAAGTTTACCAATGAACGTATAGAGTTTGGATTATTGGTAGTTGGAGGTTATGTGACTTCAGAGGTTGGCATACAGAGCTGTATTTATTCTGGTGTGTAGGGGAGTGTGGTGAAATTCCGCCAACCTGGACAATTCCGCCAGCGCTTGTTCCCGCCTCGTTATTTGTGTTGGATGCACGTGAATATTTCTAGGTTGTAGGGGTAAACTTGGGATGTTTCGGTCAGTACCGCCACCGCCATTGCAGCTATTTTGTTCAGTTCGTGCGTCATTTGTAAAGTCGATTTTTTCTAGATGTTTGTTTTATTTTCACCATCTCTTAAAAACGTGGTTACACGTAATTATGATATTATATGCCTATTTATCTTTGCCTAAAATAAAGTAAATCAAAAAGCGTTGTAAGCTTTGGGAAAGCTTAAGACGTAGGCTTTGCCATATGAAATTTGAAGGTAAATAGATTAAAAATTGAATTATATTCGAAATCATATTTTATATCCTATTTAGGCAAAACTGGGCACATCTTATGTATTAAACTATAATGTATATATTTATAACAGCTTATATTTTCTTAAATACAAAAAAAAATTGAAGTTAATATTGTGGTATCACGTCACATTTAATTTGATCAGAATGTGGCAACAACATTTTGGTTCAATGCATTTTCTTTTGGAAAATGAATCGTTTTTATCAAGTGAAATGTACTGTTGCTGTTGGATATAAATTAGGAGCTCTCATCTTATCAATAAATAGTACAGACTGATACCTAAGATTAGTTGGGGACAAACCAACAACTGCTCTTAATTTTGGAAAAACACTTATCATTTTTTTTGCCAGGAAATCGTGGTCTCCTATGGGACGTGGAAAAATTCTAATGATTTCTAAACTTTGCAATTCTTTTGTCTTTATAAAATCGAGTAATTTTATAAGTAACCCGTAGATTTCATCTCCATAACAATTACAAAATCGAAGAAGGACTGTTTTTAAGTTTATACATTTTGAAATTAGACAGTGAAATATTAGGTCTACATTCTTGGCATTGATCATGCCAATTTCAAGGTTCTCAATTGCAGGAAATTGTGATGATTCATATTTTAAGAAATTATGTGGTTTCAAAAATTTTGACCTTTGAAAAATCAATGATAAGCTTTTTAGCATTGGCCAGGAATAATATCCAATACCTGTGAACTTTAACGTACGACATACGATTTGAAGATCTACCAGTTTGCTATCTAAGATTTGGGGTAAATTTTTTAATGCATATATTCCAGCTGGAGAAAATATGGAGATGCCAATTTGTTTAATTGTACTTATTGTAGAAATGAATTGTACATCATTTACATCAGAATAGTAAATATGCAGTCTTTCAAGACAAGGGAAATTTTCAGAGAGATAATGTAAATGGTCGGAATTAAAATAATTATATTCAAGTCGTTTTAGCGTAGGTACCTTGTTTTCTGTGCTATCTTGTTTACTTTCCTTCAGAATTTGGAGCAGCTCCATAAATCGATTACCTGAGATTACAAATGCCACACAAAGTATTTCTAAGTGTATAAAATTTGAAAATCTCTTGATAGAATTACATGTTATTCCTACACACTTATTGATATTCAAGTGCTTGAGTTTAGGACAAGATATTGCTAAGTTTTCTAACGCTCTATCTGAGATAACGCAACCTGGGATTGACAATTCTTCTAAATTTACAGGAAATTTCACTCGATCGTGGAATTGTGCAAAATGAAAAATTCTGATAATTTTCAAATTATTCAAAGTGTGAATTTCTTCATAGAGCAAATGGTAATTTTTTCTAGCAAAATGGAGAGAGGGTTCATTGTTTACGTTGATATGTAGGATCTGAATATTCGGCCGTATTATGAAATTCAATGCCATAGTGTAAGCTCCAGGAGATAATTGTTTTCTGGAATTGGAACTGTATGTCCTGGAATATCGTTAATGATCTTGTTCGTCACTTTATCACCTACTAAAACAGGAAGAGAGCTAAGTTCATTTTGGAGAATCAACCAGCTTTTTTTAGCCTCGTACAATTTATTTTCACTTTTACTGGAAACTACATAATTGAGAAAAGAGATGATTCTCTCTACGTAGCTTTCGATTGCAAGATCGAAAAGTGTTCTCGGCTGAAGGCACACCGACATTCTGAAAAATAAAACAGATTTTACAAGTTATTATGGGAAATTGTGCATCACCTTATTACAATTCACTGTGGATTGCAACTACGAGGGCGGATCGGAAAGTAACGCACAATACTTTTTTTCTGCCTTGGTATTGCAGCTAGAATGTTGAAATTTCACAGAGATATAGTTTGAAGTTTTCACTATAGATGGTATTTTTTTTGTCAGGTGCACCTCTTGCGAGAGAAGCTTGAACTATGCAACAAAGATGGCGCGCATGCTACAGTCGTTCACCTGTGAGGAACAGAGAAGTGTTGTTCGATTTTTGTGGGCCAAAGGGCATAAACCCAGTGAAATTCACAGGGACATGCGTGGCGTGTATGGGGATGATTGTATGGACCGTAGCAATGTCTCCAGGTGGTGCACATTCTTCCAAGAGGGACGCGTGAACCTTAGTGATTCGCCACGCTCCGGCCGGCCGACAACAGCAGCAATCCCGCAGAATGTCAGAGGCATTGAGGCGGCAATTCTGAACGACCGGCGTGTGCAACTGCGAGCCTTATCGCAGAAGTTCAACATTTCCTATGGAGCGGTGTACGATATTGTTCATGAAAATTTGAAATTCCGTAAAGTTAGTGCTCGCTGGGTGCCTAAGAACCTGACAGACGACCACAAGGGCCAGCGAATGATGGCAAGCTTGGACCACTTAACGCGGTACACCGCACAAGGACATGACTTTCTGGAAGGAATCGTCACAGGTGATGAGTCGTGGGCGTACCACTACACGCCCGAAACAAAGCAGGCATCAATGGAGTGGAAACATGCTGGTTCCCCAGTAAAGAAAAAATTCGAAGTGACTCAATCTGCCAGGAAAGTGCTTGTGACAGTGTTCTGGGAAAATATGCATGGTGTTTTATTGGTGGACTTTGCTGAACACGGGACCACTGTGAATGCTGCGGCCTACATTAAAACTTTGGTGAAGTTGCGTCGTGCCATTCGTGACAAACGTCACAACATTAACGTTAAACTTCTTCATGACAATGCTCGCCCCCATGTTGCTGCTGTCGTTCGTCAGAAAATCGCCGAATTTGGTTGGGAGGTGCTCTAGCATCCACCATACAGTCCGGATCTTGCACCATCGGACTTTCATCTGTTTGGTCCCATGAAGAAATTCCTGGCCGGCAAACGCTTTGAGACAGATGTGGAGGTGAAATCAGCAGTGCGCAGATGGCTACACTCCAACCAAACGGACTTCTACGAACAGGGCATATTGAAACTGGTAACACGATGGGAAAAATGTGTTGAGAAAGTTGGTGACTATGTCGAAAAGTAGGTAAAAGTTGTAAGTCCATTTGTGATTTTTTTCCTTTTTTTTACTATTAAACTTAAAAAAAAATATTGTGCGTTACTTTCCGATCCGCCCTCGTATAACGGAAAACGGTTTGCCTGCCCGCACTCTACTGAAGGAAATACTGCATTATCTTACTCCAACTTACTGTGATTTTTAAAGATATCTGAAAACTTTTTGCCTATTCGCACCGTACGCTTTTTTATTTAGACATTTAGAGGTATTCGAAAAACCTTAACCAACCTTTCAGAATGCCAAATCCTAGTTAGACAGTATACGCCCCCCCTCTCACTCTCTCTCTCCTTATATCCCTTAAATGAATCGTGTAACGTCTAGGTATCTAGTACCAGTTGGAGTTCTATCGTGGTAAATTTAGGAAAATATTTTTTTTTCTTCAGAGAGTGTTACTTACTAATATATATATTAATAGAACATAGATTAATGAGGAAAGCTTACAGAAAATTATACAGCATATTTTTATTTTGCTTTCCCCTGCGTGGAAATAATATCCTTCAAGGTACGGTAATAACGATTCGTTTTAAATTAAAATATTGAATTTTTTCGTCTCCAGCTCGTAATATTTTATCGTTCAATTCCAAGACTGCAAATGTAACTGAAATAATTTGATATTATTAAAGAAACTGCAGTCATCGCCCTTAATAAAAAGCTATTATTAATATCTTATTGGCTTATATTAGTCACAGATTTAAAATTTTCAAGTAAAGGAATAATTTCTTAGAACTTAGAAGATATACGTTTACAATAGTTCAGATTTGTTGTTATTAAACAGATTTTATAAAATAACCGGGACTGTGAATCAAGAAAATATATATACACTACTAAAAACCAGAGAAACATGTTTAAGCCAAGGCTACGAAATAAATGGTGAGAGAATTAATTTTTAGAGTCAGCTGTTTCGATTTGAAGCACTGTTTAAAACCAGATGCAAGACCTGGGTTTTATTAATATTTCTCTAAATACATTAGTGAAGTTACAATAGTTGCTGAAACCTAAGTGAATGCTCATTCAGTTTTCTTAACACGTTTGAAGAATAATCTGTTGTATGAAATTGTTATTTTGTGTTCACTGAAGATAACACAAAGCAATTAGACATCTGAGTGAACCACCAGTTGCACGAGCAATTTCCTTGATTGAAGATGGCCATTCCACTCGTGATGTGTCTAGGATTCTAGATGTCAAACCTGCCGTCATCCATAGGGCGTGGAAGCGATATAGGTTGACACGTGGATACAAGAGGGACCCGGACATAGTAGCCGTTATATGTAGACCACACAGGTAGAGTTTAGATTTCTTGTCCTATCAAGCATTGCCCTGACAAACATCTGTAGCCGGAGATCTACAAAATAATTTACGAATAGCAACTGGGGCGGTAATTTCTATTCAGACAGTAAGAAATAGGTTCATAAATTATTTATTTTGTGGTTTATCGATAAACACGTGTTCTTATAATTTTTGAGTAATATAAATAAATATATATATATATATATATATATATATATATGTATACTGTGGTGCATTTTTGGAGGCGTTCAGCCGAAATTTCTGGAAGATATAATGTATGACGCCGCGTAATTAAACAAAAGATGCATGTTCACACTTCCATTGTGGATCTCAAAAAAAAAAAACTAAAATGGTATGTATTGATGACGTTTGAATTTCGGGGACAAGGCGTGCATGGTGGTCTCGTATTAGTGGGAATAGATTTGCGAGTCTAAAGACCCTCGAAATTCAACGATATTTCTCTGCAGTCTGTCAACATAATTGTGCCAACATGTCCCTCACCTTTCGGTGGAGATCCGTGGTCAGATGCTTCTGTGGTTCGACGTGTCTGGAACCCTAAGCCAGAAAGTACCTCGCCGTCTGTATATTTGAGACGAAGGCAGGAGGCCAGTTAGTTGTGAATGAAGAGCGAGGTAGTGAAGTGGAAGACAAGTTGTATCAAGTGAACTCGTAAGAGACTGTGAAATAATTGTGTGTGAGACAAACATTGAATTAAAATTAATTGTTAGCGCAAATAGTGATTAATTTACTAGTGATAAATTGTAGAATTAAATAAAGTGTTAAGTGAGAATTTACTCGAAGTTTGGTGTGGATTATTTACGACGAAAACAACATGAGAACGAACCCCGGTAATTTGTGACAGTAATTCTGTAGCGTCCTACTGGACTTTGGGATTTATAAAATGATAGACTTAGATCAGTTTAATGTGTCTAAATGACAGAAGTTTATGGTGGGGGTACGCAAAAAGTTTTCGAATACTTTTGATATTCGCAATGTATTAGTTTATTCACTATCTTCAATACTTTTCAATTTTGTATTAGAGCTCGTCATAAAATCTTTAGAAGGCGTACAACCCAATGGTATTAATAAGCTGTTAGAATATATAGAAGAAGTACCATTATTAAGCGATACCGAGGAAATGCTTAGGCCAACCCGCACATTTTCTTATGCATTCCCTAATACATGAAAATGCAGGGGCACAGTGGGGCACAGTGGGGCATTTGACTGATTTAGACGGCCAAAAGTCGATTTTCTGAAATTGAATTAAGGAAGAAATGAAGAACAGAGAAGAATTAGACATATGCACAATTCTGGACACGTGTGCTATCACAAGGACTCTTGTCATCTCAACTTCTCTAAAAAAATGAATATAAAATATAGAAAACGTTTATACATGCTTTTATATTATATGGATGCCAAACAAGGTATCTTGCTTTTTGAAGGGAAGAAAGATAGGGAATATTTGGGAATTAATTTCTTAGGAACATTTTTGTACCAAAGAGAGACAAACAAATTGGTGAATGGAGGAAACTCCATAATAGTGACTTATATGATCTTTATGGTCTACCTGATTAATAACAGTAAAGTCTGGTAGACTGCGATGGGCAAAATAAGTGCCGGGAATTAAATTGCAGCATTAAATATCCTTTACATTGAGATTCAACCCAGGAAGTTACTGTGTGTTTGGAATAGAGAACTGTGTTGCCATTTTAACAGTATTTTCTTGAGAAAAATCCTTATATAAAACTGAAGATTTCAACACAGCAGGTATATAGTTGTAAAATGTAACCGTCCAAGCCACACACTCTCAAAGAAAAAAAACAGTTACCACTTGTCACTGAGCTCATGCGGATCTCTACTATCTTGTGTGAAAGTGACGACTCTCATATTTACTATAAAAATAGTTTGCATGCCGTAAAAAACTATGTTTTTAAATGTATAGTACATAGATATGGAAAAAGTACTGCTAACCTTGCCGCTCCACCCCTTCTTATCAAACAAATACCGTTATTATGATTTTGGCAAGATCTATCCTCTGTACGTAGGGGGACACTGGTGTAGCCCGTATGGTCTGTAGTAACTTCCTGGGTTGAATTAGAGAAGGAAAACCAGAGGGAAAGCTCAATAAATTTAGGTCAACTTGATATAATGAACTAAATCCAAAGGCTATTGGTATTCAGTTTATTGACATGAAAAGATAATATAAAAGTCAATGAAGAAAAGTATGGTAGAGTTCATTAACCTACAGAATCAGACGATCATGTGTGGAGGGTTTATCTAAAGCTAAAATATAACAATTGCTCTATCGAATGTAATGTTTGATTTTTCACAACGAAAGTGAATACATAGGATTGAAATACAACAAGAAAAATATATTTACATATATATTAGAAAATAAAAGAAAAACTAGTATATTTTAAGAGACATATCTCTCATAAAAATCAGAGGTTGGACAAAGAAATAACAAGTATTTTATAAAAACACAAGATTTGATATTATATAGTAAAAATGTAATATTACATATTTGACTATGTTTGCTACCAATTTATGTACATATTTGGAAATTAATATTATATAAAAAGCCGGACTCCAAATTATAACTGTACAGCCGGTATACAAATCGTCGGGATGATCGGAATACATAAACTCACATTTGGTAAATATGGATAATCTTTCCATTAAGCGCAGTGAGAATGTTTCAAGTCCCAGGCAGACATCACGCGCATGCGCCAACAACGCGAAGTGGTTTACTCTATGGAATATCGCGACGCAGCGAACATTATACATGCTATTTATGCTAAGCTAACTTAATTTAAGTACTCTAACGTGTGAAAAACCAACCTAAAAGCTAACCCAACGCAATATAAGCACTCTAACCTGTGAAAGAATGCAGCACCCAAAAATTAAATACAGTGTTCTCAAATTCTGAAGTATGTAACCAATGTCTTTCACCATTGTTCTTCATAATATACTAGAACTCAATGATTACAGAATGCAGACTACAACCACATGGCAGTTTACAACTTAATAGATTATATAATTTATACACCCTTTTATTTGCAGATGACATTGTGTTTATAGCGAATTCAGGTGGTGACCTACAACGTTCAGTCCACTCTTTTCGCCAAATTGCAATAAACTACAACATGGAAATCTCAACAGAAAAATCTAGTCATGGCTTTCCTAGGAAAAGACCCAGTTCGCAGTAAAATTGTTATTAATAATAAAATATTAGAACAAGCTAACACATTCAACTATCTCTGCGGCAGAAAAACATTCATGAGACGTACTGCAGGTTACTCAACAAGAGACCATAAAAGGAATTTTGAGATTGTCAAAGAATTACAAACAATCAGTCACGGAATATGTACAAAAATACAGAAACTGAAAATCTCACGTAAGAAGAATGAGCAGAACAAGAATACCACGTCCAATCTTAAATTACTGCCGCAAGGCAAGAGATCTTTGGCAGACCCTTTAAATGTTGGCTTAGAGACCGTAACAGACCACTAGATCTATCACATGAAAGGAAGAAGAAGAAGAAGTTCTCAAATTCTGAAGTACATAACCCATGCTGGCTGCGCTGTTGTATAGAATATTCTTTAAAATCAATATGGCTGCCACGTCTTCATGTTACGTATATAGTTAAATATCATAGAAATATATGTTCAAATAATCGTTAGAAAAAATGTAAAATTTGTTGTAAATGGTGGGACATAATTTCAAAATAAAATCCTGTTGGTGCATGCAGTGGTGTCTGCCTCGGACTTTTAAAAATGTCTCACTGCGCATAATGGCGGTATCAGCCGTGCAACGTATTCTGCCCATCGCAAAAACGAAACTTAACTATTTTTATAATAATAATAATAATATAATAAATGCGCACAAGTTGTGCAGAAGGTATATAAGTTACATAAGGATTTTGTCATAACTTTGGATCATATTGTTTATTGTTCGCAGAATTCTACTAGGAATTTCACTCTTTTTTACAAGTGGTTACGTGGTAATGATTGCATGGTTAGTTTAGATTAACTGTTTTTTTTTTAAATCTGGTTTCCTGTAAAGTTTGTTTTGCTTTCAGTTATGTTATCTTTTCAAGACTCCTGTCTGATCGTTCGTCTTTGATCAAAAAACTTTCTAAGAACTCTATTCTCAAATACATGTAATCTCATCTTACCCTTGCAATAAGAGTCCTAATTTGCATCAATATATTATAAGTAGAGCAAGGGATTATATGAAGGAAATTATACCGAAGTATGACTCATAATAACAATACATAAATCATATGAAACATTATGACACAATAATATTATTAAGCCACTATCTTTTAAACTTTTTAGAGAAAATTATCTCAAAATACGAAATCATTATAACAAAGTACGAAAAACATGAAAATTATGACACACAAATATAATGAAGCTACTATGTTTTTTAACTTTTGACATGTTACATACAGAAGTGTAAAGTGATCCCACAACAGGCCTCGAAAAGCCCTTGGGGTAGTGGGAGGTTAAGGCTCCCACTTTTTCTGGATAATCGGCACTTGATATCAGGCGGGTTGTTAGCCCTGCGTGACGACCGCCTTTTCCCCAGAACAAGCGTCGTGTACTCATTTCCGTTAGAGGCTGGTGCCGCCAGAGGGTTTGGGTCAGTTTAAAAATCCTGGCCCCATCGGGACTCGAACCCTCGACCTTCCGGCTTGTAGCGCAGTGCCTTAACCACTACGCTTCGGCGTGCCCCTTATAAACAGAAGCCCTGTGTAATTTATGGGTGTACATAGCAGCACGCAAATTTAACAAGAAGACCTTTTTGTAGCTCAAGAAATCAAGAGTTTCACTGTATTTGGATTTTAATTAATTTTTATTAACTCTGACCCAATATTACCCATCCAAGTGTTTTGTGCAGGCGGAAAATATGTTAACTAACAAACTGTCTTTTCTCTTTCTATTCCTTACTATGTTGTCACTTCCTGTCCTCTGTATTATGCTGTTTGATTGGCAGGTAGAGAGCTGACAAATACTATACCTTTTAATGATCCGTCGTTCTGCGCGGTCAGTGGCAGAATGACTAAGTTGACAACCCTGTTACTTTTGGGGTTACGTCTAGGAATGAGCTGTCCCTTCCTTGCCCTTCTCATTACATGTTGCCACTTGTGATTTACTGCGAAGCTGGTAACAGAGACGACAAATACTGTGATTTTAAATGATTCGACCGCTTGAGCGTTCCGTGCTTAAATGACTAATTTGACAGCTATGTTAAGATCTTTCACACGTGTTTAGAGATTCTCCCCCCACATTTGAAGTTAAAAATTTTCAATACGTGATCGGATGTACAGTTTTCTCCTACATCCCTTCCACAGATTCAGTAGATCAGCGACACTAGCGCTAAAACTCTTCCCCTGCGCCCGTGAACAGTTAACTTGGATGTGTAATATATAATAACATCTTCGTGATCTGAAGGAATTTTAATGGCTCACGTTTTAGTGTAATTGTTTGAAGAATCACGCTAACAAGCCGGAAGGTCGTGGGTTTGAGTCTCAGTGCTGTCAGGGTTTTTAGATGGAGCAAACCTTCTGTTCGCATCATAGCTCTAGCGTCTAATCAGCTCTTAATGTAAATGAGTACCAGACGATATATATAGCCAAAAATTGTTATGGAATGGATCCCAATGGAAAGGAGGAAGAGAGGAAGACCGAAGAAAACTTGGATAGAAGGGGTACAAGCAGCTATGAATATCACAGGAATGGAGGAAGATCAATGGATGGATATAGAGGAATGGCGTTTGGTTTCCTGAAGACGGCGGCAGCTGCCATGATACCAGATGATGATAATTATGATATATATAAATCTCGTTCAATTAATTTGGCTGATGTTTCCATGGAAACGTTATCCATTAATTTATCAAATGATATTTGAATACGATATCCAAACATAAAAAAAAAATACACACACAGTAATCGAAACAAACATGCCTCCATCGAATATAGCTGTCACAAAATTTGGAGTGAGTACATTTTGGATGACTGTTATTTACCTAGCATAAGGATATTGAATTCTATAATATATAAATGTCACAATAACATTAAATTGGATTAATTACAACACAAGTAGACCAAGTCCATTATGTTATATTTCGAGAAAAAGGATGTTAAAATGAATTAATCCACAAATAATTCTTAAGAGTATTTCAAACCTCTCTTTGTAATTACAATTATTTTTAATCCTGTAAACTACACGTATGAACATGGTGAAATGTGGTTAGAATTATTTTAACATCAGTTTTTCATGAAATTGGCCGAGCACAGTATCTAGTATTGGTCTAGGATTTCTACTTCGAACAATCGAGTTATCAATTCCGTTCGTAATGCACAGTTATCAGTTTTCTATAGATTTTATATATTTTTAACCCCTGTCTGTCACAATTGTTTTATACGATAAAGAATTAACATGCACATCATATGACGATATGGAGGCAAACCTATGCTGCGCCATAGTTGATGTGAGAATAATATTGTACTTACCTACAAGAACTTCAGTGATTTCATAAACTGTGGAGTAACACCTTATTTCGCAGCACAGCTTCAAGTGTGGCACAGCAGTCTTCCCTACATTTAAATACCGTTAGAGGCCGTTCCACTAACGTAGAAGCATGACCTACAAAACTCGCACAGATAAGCGTAGGGTCTTGGGGAAACGATCCCTATCAGCAGGCTTTGTCCGTATCTGCAAAATCATGGTTACTAGTCATAATGAAAATATTAACCCTGAGTAGGAAATGATTATAATAACTATGTATCACGTCAAATTCCTTAAGGGCACCCGGTACTAATTTCCTTGCAATTTGGTTTAAAAATAGGACATACAAGAATAATTATTTTTTCAGCTTATTCTTAAGTTGTGTGTATGAAAAATATGTCACTAATTAAACAAGTCTTCCTGAACATAATGACACTCTGGTTAACTTTTTACACATATTTCTTTGTGAGTAATTTAAAATACAAAAACAAATCCATTATGTTAAAAGTATTGCCTTGGTACAATTTTTTCACAAACTACTGATCCAATTGATTCCAAAATTTAGTATGTTATTGTCCACGGTTCATTTGACAATAATAAGGTTTGCTTGTGTTCACATGTGGATTGTAATTTACTTTTAAAAAATCAAAGAACATTTTTTTGTTAAAAATGTTGCATAATTTATTTTTTTTATTTCAAACACTATCAATAGCACAAAGATAAATTTTGATTTGTTATTATAGAGGTCTTTAAACTGCATATCCAAGCCAAAAATAATTCTCCTATCTTTCATAGTTTCAGGGAAAAGTGTACCAAACTATTAAAAAATACAAGTTACGGGAAAATGCAAAAAAAAAAAAAAAACAAAAAAAATTGGACATTTGGAGACGCCATTTTTAAAAATCAATTTTTATAGGTTTAAATGTCCAAAATCGACAAACTGATATTACACATCGATAAAATAGTAGACCTTACTGAATTTTTTGAAGCAAAAAAAAAATATATTTTTTAAACCGAATTAAGTACTCGGTGTTCTTAAAACTGGATGAAAATGAGAATAAAATGATTGCAAACCAATAATTTATCAAATATTATTCATGTTAATATTAATATTATTATTTTTAAATCAAACTCATCGCTTACATTAATTATATTGGATACGAGAACTCCATTAGACCTATATTAAATTTCCAAACCTAATGTAATAAAAATAAAAAAAAACAGAAAATAATTTTAAAATAGGTAGGACATGTGGCACAAATAGGGAATGAAAGAGGTGTAGGCTATGGAAGCTTCTTGTAAGAAAACCAGTGTAGGTTATGGAAGCATCTTGTAAGAAAACCAGAGGGAAAACGGTCAGTTGGTAGATCAAGAATCTTACGAGATTTTAGAAGTCAGGTGACGAAAAGTAATATTTTTTAGACTGACAGTACACTATTTTGGAATTGAATGTGACACATTCTGCCTGTACGTTAGACTACCCGCTGTCTCAAGAGGATGAAACTGGTCTTCTACGCATGAGGACATGCTTCAACCCTGACGAAACGGCCTCCATTCTCATAACAAGTATTGTCCTTAGGTAGAAGAAAGGAATTGGCTGCTACCTTATAGAGTAATGATTAACATTCTGACAATGTTGTTCCACTTATTCATGATCTTCTTATGTAGTTTCGGACAAAAGCTTACATTTTGTCATTTCATGTCTGCTTTTTCAATTTTATTTATATACAGAGTTTTAATGTTTACACATGTTTCTGTTCCTTTTTCAATTATTTCCTTTTATAGTAATGCCCCTAGTGGGCATTGATGTTTTCTTTTATCAAATCTTTTTATATTATCTGGATGGGATACTCAGGAATTTTCACGTGTCAACAATATTATATTACCAAAAAAATTCAAAACTATTGTCAATTCAAAAGTGTTGTAGGAATTTTAATTAAACAATTTTTGAAGTTGAAAAATATGAAGGAATATTACATTTTTATTAAAGTATGAACGTTTCACCAAAATATGAAACATGAATATATATTTTTCTACAGATCATAACATGTAAAGATACTTTGTCTCAGTGCTCTCTGACTAATAGTTTAAAACATGAAATTTCATAAAAATCCTGGCTCTAATTATAAGTGAAAGGATAACACTTCTATCAGTTTTCAGTGGGATGAAAAGCTTCTTCGATGCTTAGCCCTCTAACTTGCATTACTGTCTTCATGTTTTCCTTCCATGTTAATCAATAAATATAATTAAAATATAAAATTATTTCCGAAGATAATCTACAGAAAGGTCTGTATGAACTTAACAAAATTACAGAAGAATATGGATTAAAGATATCTACACAAAAAACAAAAATTATGGCATTTCAAGGTGTAGATCCTGTCAGAAGTAAAATTGTCTGGACAATAAAATTTTGGAGCAGGTGAATAATTTTACATATCTAGGATGCAATATCTCATATGAAGAAGAAAAGGATGTAAATGCAAAAATATCTAAATTTTTAAGAATTTTAGGGTTAATAAATTCTATCTTCAAGCCAAAGTTAGTCCAAAAGCATTCAAGACTGAAAGTGTATAAAACACTGGCTCTTCCAACTCTTTTGTATGGTAGCGAAGTATGGACGTTGAAACAGAAGGATATACAGAGACTTAGATCTGCTGAAATGAGATATCTTCGGAGGACTGCAGGATACACACTACTAGATCACAAAAAAAAATGAAGACATCTTACAAGAATTACACATGGAATCTTTAGAAAACAAAATTTCTGATTATAAGTCAAGATGGATACAACATGTTCATCGAATGGAAGATCACAGAATACCCAAACAAATGTTAAGATATCAACCTGCAGGAAGAAGAAGACCAGGACGTCCACTCAAAAGACTTCTGGATGGTGTTTCTCTTGAGGCCGAAACAGGTCAACAAATGGCCTAAATTCGTGAATGTACTATGATGATGATGATGATGATGATATAAAATTATGGAATATTCACCTGAAAGGTCCGTCTCCTCAATTGGTTATTTAAGTGTAGCGCTTCCGGGACGTGCCCCTCATTAAGTTGAGGAGACGGACCTTTCAGGTGAATATTTCAAAATGTTATATTTTAATTTTGAATACCTCAACGGAACACATCATGAATCTTATAAAAATAAATATAATGTATGGACATATAATAAAAATGTAGAGGTAATCAGTAGAATCTTGATGTTTATGTGATATTAATCTCGAAATATGTACATAAATACGCAGCAAAAATAATCAAAAAATGTAATTTTACATTTTTACTATAGAGTATCAAAAGTTACGTTTTAATAAAATACTTATTTCTTCGTCCTTGCTTTGTCTCTTAAAATGTATTAATTGTTCGTGAATGTTGAGGTTAATATATTTATAATACCAATAATAACGTACCAAACAATACAGAAACGGCTTTAAGTTAAAGGGTATATTGAATATACAGGGTGGACCGCTCGAATGGACCTAATTTCAATTGCTTGTTACTGGCAAACGGTTGAAGATAGAAACTTAAAACAACGTTCATATTACAGAAAAACTCACCAAGTTTTGATATCCAGATCACCACATCTCTATATGAGCCCCAGCAGTCACTGTGACGATATCAAAGCGATGAACAATTTCTTGCCAAGTACGTTGGAGTATGTCTTCTGGAATGTTCTCAATAGCCTCTATGATGAGCTCACGAAGATCACGAAGGTCTTTGACTGGGGTGGTGTAAACTTTATCTTTGACATAGCCCCAGAGAGAAAGAAATCCAGTGGTGTTAAATCGGGAGATCTCGGGGGCCACGCGATTGGTCCTCCCCTACCAATCCAACGGCCAGGGAAAATGTTGTCCAAAGTCGTACGAACTTCATTGGACCAGTGGGGAGGAGCACCATCTTGCTGGAAAACGATGTTAGGCTGCAGTTGTTCAATTTGTGGAAAGAAGAACTGCTCCAGCATGTCAAGATATGTGGTACCACGAACAGTTTTCTCGGCGAAGAAAAACGGTCCAATGACCTTATTATGTGACAAACTGCACCAAACATTCATCTTCGGACTATCACGAACATGCTCTTGAATAGCGTGAGGATTCTCCGATCCCCAGATCCGCACATTATGCCGGTTTACCTTGCCTGACAAATGGAAAGTGGCTTCGTCCGAGAAGAAAATCTTGGTCATGAAGTCAGGATCAGCGCCGAGACGGTCCAGCATCGTATTGGCGAATTCCACTCGTTTCGGCATGTCATTCGGCTCCAGACGTTGCACTAACTGCACTTTATATGCGTGCAGTTTGAGGCGTTTGTGGACAATCCGTTGTAATGTCGATTTTGGTATTTGAAGTTCCCGCGAAGCTCTTCTTAATGACTTCCGGGGGCTTCGCTCAAATGCGGCTTGAACATTTGCTACCATTTCATCGGATGCTCTGCGACCACCACCATGCTTCTTCAACACAGATCCAGTAGCTAATAATGTATCACGCCACTTCTTTATGCTTCTAGCAGTTGGAGCATCACGGTTAAACACACGCCGGAACTCCCTTTGAACTCTAATGATTGATTTAAACTCCGCATACCATAAAACAGCTTGCGCTTTCATCTGCGGAGTCGCTATTTTCACAAACAATTAAATCTAAGAACGAGAAACGTATCTTTGTGCCATCTACCGACAGGATTCGAAACTTGGTGAGTTTTTCTGTACTATGAACGTTGTTTTAAGTTTCTATCTTCAACCGTTTGCCAGTAACAAGCAATTGAAATTAGGTCCATTCGAGCGGTCCACCCTGTATTTAAGACGTACCCCGACCTAAATTAAGTTAATATTATTACTAAATCAGACAAAATATTGGAACAGAGAGCAATATGTATAATTTAAGTTTTTTTAATAAATATACTTTTAGATTTATTATTGATTTCGTACATCTCAATGATGGATAAATCATATTTGAACAGAAAAATTATACGCTCAGACCGGGACTTGAACCCGGGACCCTTGGTTCTCTAGTCCAAGTGCTCTACCAACTGAGCTACCTGAGCAAGTACCGATCTAAACGCAAATCTTTCTCTATATACATTGTAATTCCCGTCCACCAAATATGTCTTCTTAATAAAGGAGCCGCCATTTGCAAGATAGAAGCATGGCTTCATAGCATTTGGAGGACGGGAATTACAATGTGTATAGAGAAAGATTTGCGTTTAGATCGGTACTTGCTCAGGTAGCTCAGTTGGTAGAGCACTTGGTCTAGAGAACCAAGGGTCCCGGGTTCAAGTCCCGGTCTGAGCGTTTAATTTTTCTCTTCAAATATACTTTTAGATGTTTAAATTAATTTAGATACAACTCTCAAAATATAATACTTACTGTCTTCTTGAAATTCAACAATTATTTGTTGCACAGTGTGACACAAGACATATACTACAGTATTTTATCGTGTGTGATAGAAGAATATTCTGTAAATAGAGGCCTATCCACGACACATTTATACAGATAAAATTGACGCACTAAAAGCAATTTTCATCTGTATTCACTGACTTAACAATCACAGGATGCTATGTGCAAACTTAATAAACTGAAAACGGTCAAACGAAATTAGAATAGTCCACCCTTAATTTTGTGAACCTCACTTGTGATCTATCCTGACACTCCTCACTCCATACAGAATATCAAAGACCTGTAAAATATTGTTTTAAACTCTTGAAGTTTATTGAATTTTAAAAGAGTTATCTTCAACAACATCATGATGTGTTTTAACATTGAGGGGAGAAGAGAGAGAGAGAGAGAGAGAGGGAGATAAAGAGTGAGAGAGAGAGAAAATTATCGGCTTACTCCCTGTTTGGATGATAGGTAAAGAGATCCCACTACATGCCATAGACCCAACGGGCAGTAGGAGGTTAAGGCACCCCCTTTTTCTAGACAATCGGCACTCGATGTCAGCTCTGCGTGACGGCCGCCTTTACCGCAAGAAGAAGTGTCTGATACTCATTGCCGTTAGAGACTGAGTGGACCCTAGGGCCATGTTGGGCTACAACATGGTTTTGTGCATTTAAAAAAACTGAACCCACCAGGACTAGAACCTCGACCTTCCGCTTTGTACCATGCTGCCTTTGCCATCTAAGCTACGGCGTGCACCCTTTGGATAATAGGAATAATAGAAACTATTCACCATCTCACTCACAACACAGCACTACCAAATCGTCATGGAAATGGAGAGAAAACCAGGAGGCAAACATCTTTAAATATTTGATTGGATTTTAAAAGCATTACAAGTGAGGCCATGGATACCCGCAAAATCATAAACCTTAATGATGGTTCACAATTTGGGATTTTCCTTATAATTTTTTCCTAATATACCATAAACCGTTTGAGAGTTTGTATTGTGTTTCTTTGTGACGTGGTCTTTGTCAGCAGGATTTGACTCCACAAACCTATAGCGGTATGATTATGACCTGTCAATCAACCAAGTCTACAAAAATACGTGAGAACAAATTTTATCTGATTGCTAGCACTATACATAAACATTTTGTGATCTTACATTTGAATACCGTTTTATGTAAAAATATATAATATTCTAACAAACATGTAGTATGAGATAAAAAAATATGTAGAACTATGTAATATCAAACTTGTGTAAAAAAAGTAAAGTGATCCCACAACAGGCCCGGAGACCCTTGGGGTAGTAGGAGGTTAAGGCTCCCACTTTTTCTAGACAATCGGCACTTTATGTCAGCCGGGTTGTCAGCCCTGCGTGACGGCCGCCTTTACCCCCAGAACAAGCGTCTGGTACTCATTTCCGTTAGAGGCTGAGTCGACCCTATCAAACTTGTGTAGGGGTTTAGATATATGTGAATCGTCAACATTTTTGCGAATGTTCAACATTTTTGGTTATTAATATATAACTTTCCAGGTAATACTACCAATTGCTGTGATACTAGACGATTCTGTACGTTAGGTTACTGCTATGAATAGTGGGGCTGAATGTAATACTACCAATTGCTGTGATACTAGACGATTCTGTACGTTAGGTTACTGCTATGAATAGTGGGGCTGAATGTAATACTACCAATTGCTGTGATACTAGACGATTCTGTACGTTAGGTTACTGCTATGAATAGTGGGGCTGAATGTAATACTACCAATTGCTGTGATACTAGACGATTCTGTACGTTAGGTTACTGCTATGAATAGTGGGGCTGAATGTAATACTACCAATTGCTGTGATACTAGACGATTCTGTACGTTAGGTTACTGCTATGAATAGTGGGGCTGAATGTAATACTACCAATTGCTGTGATACTAGACGATTCTGTACGTTAGGTTACTGCTATGAATAGTGGGGCTGAATGTAATACTACCAATTGCTGTGATACTAGACGATTCTGTACGTTAGGTTACTGCTATGAATAGTGGGGCTGAATGTAATACTACCAATTGCTGTGATACTAGACGATTCTGTACGTTAGGTTACTGCTATGAATAGTGGGGCTGAATGTGAATTTGAAAAGTTTAGGGTTTGTTAGCAATCGTGGAAATAGTGTTGCCAGCACTGTGACACAGCATATACGCATATGGCCACTACTCTGGTAAGACTGAATATGGCAAATGAGGTAAATACATTTAATTATTGGAATGATAAACATAATAAAATAATTATTTTTTTCAATACATTTCTATTTTGTGTAAAACTTTGATTTTTCGGAAGAAAGTTAAATACGTCTTGAATACCCCTGCTATAAAAGGTTTTGATAAAATGTGAACTGGAGGTATATTTGAAAAATAACTAAAAAGCTGGAAACAAGATGTAACTGGACGGATAAAACAGGTACCAGTTGTCAAAAAACCAATCATTCAAACTTAACACAAGTATAAATGTAAACCTTCTTCATCGTCAGGCTCTACGACTTCCAGTGGAATGTGTTGGCCTTCTCAACCAGTTTACGCCACTTCTTCCTATCTTGTGCAGTGGATTTCAAATCAAAAATCCCCATTTCTATCAAATGTTCAATTACGTCATCCTCCCATCGATCCTTGGGTCTTCCCCTTGGTCTTGTTCCTTGTGGCTTCCAATTCAAAATATCATTCGGCAATCTTCCCTTTGGCATTCTTAGTGTATGTCCAAACCATTGTAATCTTTTGGATTTGATGAAACTAACTATGTAAATAAGTAACGCTAAAGTGAAACATATTTTACAATTAAAGATATTTTGCAAGATAAATATACTTTTTATTCACAAAATTATCACAATATTACATCTATGGTAAATAATTTATGACTATAAACACGAAACCATTAGGAATGCAAAATTTATCATCTAGTATAAAAATAATAATGCTTAAGCAAAAATAATATAAAAGTAATATACAGATTTCGAAATTACTTAATGTAATTACAGATACACTGTTTTGATATCTCATCGCATATACACATCAATGTCAAATTTGTCTGTAAGACAGCAGGTCATGTGAATTATTTATTTGTGCTGCCAGCTTATTATTTTGTTACTTACGAAAATTCTCATAAAGACATTTTACTGCTTAACACAAGAAATATACACGTAGCTAATTTTTTTTAGCCCTATTTATCTTTGACTAAAATAAAGTAAATTAAATAGCGTTCTGAAATATTAGATTTTATAAAGAAGAAACAATTAAATTGGTACGGACAAATTAGAAGGATGGAAGAAGGAAGACTACCTAAGATAATCATGGATTGGGAACCACAGGGAAGAAAAAAGAAGGGTAGACCAAATATTACGTGGATTCAGGGAATCAATGAAACTAAGAGGGAATGGGAAATAGAAGAAGATATATGGATGAACAGACAATAATGGAAAAATGTGTTGAATCAAATGTGTAGTTAACTGTGAACATGGGTACCGGAAAAATGTATATTCATTGTAAAAGCCGGACTAATAATAAAAAAATAGCGTTCTGAGCTTTGGGAAAGCTTAAGAACTAGGCTTTGCCATATGCAATTTTAATGTAAATAGAAAAAATATTAAATTATATTGAATGACATTTTCTATCCCACTTTGATAAAATTAGCCATGTAATATGTATTAAAGTATATATTTATACCAGCAGATATTTCTTTAATACAAAAAATACATATTTTAAACTTAAAATAATGTGGTGGTATCACGCCATAGTTAATTTGCTCAGAAAGTGGCAACAACATTTAGATTCGATGCATTTTTTCGACACCAAATTATTTTTATGAAATGAAATTTACTATTGTTGTTGGACAAAATGTAGGACCTTTCAACTTATCAATAAATAGTACAGACTGATACTTTAGATTTGTTGGACACAAACCAACAACTACTCTTAATTTTGGACAAACACTTATCATTTTTTTTGCCAAGAAATCGTGGTCTCCTATGGGACGTGGAAAAATTCTAATCATTTGTAAACTTTGCAATTGAATTGTCTTTATATCGAGTAATTTTATAAGGAACATGTACATTTGTTTTCCATAAAAGTTAGCAAACCTAAAAAATACTGATTTTAAGTTCATACATTTTGAAATTAGGTAGTGAAATATTTGGTCTGCATCGTAGCCAGGCACACAACAAATCCCAAGGTTCTCAATAGCAGGAAATTCATATTTTAAAAATGTATGTGGATGTAAAAATTGTGAATCAACAAAATTCAATGTTAAGCTTTTCAGTATTGGCCAGGATCGATTTTCAATGCCTGTGAACTTTAAGGTATAACATGTTATATGAAGGTCTACCAGTCTGCTATCTAAGGTATCGGGGATATTTGCAAATGAAAATGTTTCAGTTATATAAGATATGAGAATGTCAATTTGTTTAATTTGACTTATTGTGGAAAGTAATTGTGCACCATTTTCAAAATAACAGACTATATGCAGTCTTGCAAGATGAGGGAAATTCTCAGAAAGATAATGCAAATGGCCGGAATTTAGATAATCAGATTGAAGTCGTTTTAGGGTAGGTACCTTATTTTCTGTGCTATTTTGTTTATTTTCCTTCAGAAGTTTAAGGAGCTCCATAAATTCTGCACCTGACAATTCTAGAGTTTCCATACAAAGTGTTTCTAAATATAAAAATTTCGAAATGCTTTTGATAGAATTACATGTTATGCCTACACAGTTATTGATATTCAAGTGCTTGAGTTTAGGACAAGATCTGGCTAAGTTTTCTAACGCTCTATCTGAGATGGTGCAATATGGGATTGAGAATTCTTGTAAATTTACAGGAAATTTTAATTGAAAATGGAATTCTGCAACATATCCTATTCTGATAATTTTCAAATTATTTAAAGTGTGAAGTTGTTTATAATACAAATTATGACGATCTCTAAAAATATGGAAACAGAGTTCCATGTTTACGTTAATATGTAGGTTCTGAATATTCGGTCGTAGTATGACATTCAACGCCATAGTGTAGGCTTCCGGAGACAACTGTTTTCTTCTTGAAACTGTATATCCTGGAATATCGTTAATGATCTTGTTCGTCAGTTTATCACCTACTAAAACAGGAAGAGAGCAAATTTCATTTTGGAGATTCAAGCAACATTCTTTAGCATCGTACAGTGTATTTTTACGTGTACTGGAAGCTACGTGATTGCAAAAAGAGATGATTCTCTCCTCGTAACTATCCATCGCAAGATCGAAAAGTGTTCTTGGCTGAAGGCAAACCTCCATTCTGAAAAATAAACAGATATTATAGGTCATTAGGGAAATAGTGCATCAACTTACAGCAATTCACTATTATATTATACTGCATTATCTTATTACAACTTACTATGAATTTATTGATATTTGAAATTTTATTGCCTACCCGCACCCTAGTAAAGGAAATATTGCGTCATCTTTCTAAAATGTATACTGTGAATTTTAAAGATATTTGAAAACGTTTTGTCTGTTAGCACCGTACTCTATTATTTAGACATATTCGATTAAGCCTAACCAACATTTCAGAAAACCAAATTCTAGTTGACACCACATGCCCCCCTCCGTCTCTCTCTCTCTCTCTCTCTCTCTCTCTCTCTCTCTCTCTCTCTCTCTCTCTCTCTCCTCTCTCTCTCTCTCTCTCTCTCTCTCTCTCTCTCTCCCCTTACATCACTCAAATGAATCGTAAAACTTCTGGAAGTTGAACTACAGTTCTAGTTCTATCTTCGTAAAACTACATGTGTAATTAATTTTTTCAGAGTGTTACGTAGTTTTAAAAAAACTATATATTTTTAGAATATTGATAATGAGGAACTCTACTAGATAATTATAAAGCATATGTTTATTTTGTTTAACCTTTCGTGGTAATACTATTCAAGATACGGTAATCACGATTCATTGTACATTACAATATATTTTTTCATCGCCCCAACCTGTAATACTTTATCGTTCAATTCTAAGACAGCAAATGTAACTGAATTTATTATATATTATTTACAAAAAAAAACTGCAGTCACCTCCCTCAATTAATTTCTTATTCGCCTATATTACTTACACGTTTAAAATTTTAAGTGAAGGAATGCGTTCTTATAATTTAGAAGAAATATGTTAACAATAGATCAGATTTTTTGTTATAAAACAAATACTATAAACTAAGTAGGAATGTACCGGCACTGTAAATCAATAATATATATATATATATATATATATATATATATATATGTGTTATAATTAAATGTTTAACATTGAGCAATGCAAATATTCTCTTTAATTTGCTTACTTGATATAGTCAGCTGCTAGATGGCGGTGAAGACCGAGTTCTCGCGACATCTAGTAATAATGGAGAGTATAATACATATATAAGAAAAATGAGTGTTTGAATTGGATTCGCCTGGTAGTTTAATGAGGTACAGACGCTGAGGTACAGACTCAGAGATCCGGGTTCGAATCCCGTCCAGGCATTTATTTTTCTTATCATTCCATATATATATATATATATATATATATATATATATATATACACTACTAAAAATTAGAGGATAACATGTTTAAACCAAAACTACAAAATAGATGTTGAGAGAAATTAATTTTTGAGAATTAAATGTTTTTGTTTGAAATAATGTTTAAAACGAGATGAATATTTTCTGGGTTTTATCGGTTTTACTCTGAATACGTTAGTCAAGTTACAATAGTTGCTGAAACCTAAGTGAATGCTCATTCAGTTTTTTTAACAGGTTTGAAGAATAATCTGTTGTGTGAAATTGTTATTTTGTGTTCACTGAAGCTAATACAAAGCAATGAGACATCTGAGTGAACCACCAGTTGCACGAGCAGTTTTGTATTAATAAGCTGTTAGTATACACACATCAAGTACCATTATTTGGCGATACCGAAGAGATGTAAGTGCTAACCCTTCACATTTTCTTACACGATACCTAACACTAACAAATTGGGAGTGGAGGTAAATACAGTATGAATAAAGCTAAATACTTGGTTTCACCTGAATAAGCATGATATAATTGCAATGGACATTCAATGACAAATGAGGAAATTTTTAAGGTAACGAGTAAATTCAAGTACTTAGAAACAATAATTACAATACGAATGAGGAACAGAGAAGAATTGGACATAATTGTGGACACGTATTCTATTACAGGGACATTTGTCATCTCAACTTCTCTAGAAATATAAATATAAAATTTAAAAAAATGTACATTGTATTATATGTATGCGAAACAAAGGTTCTTGCTTTTTGAAAGGAAGAAAGACAGGGAGTATTTGAGAATTATTTACTGAAGAATATTTTTGGACCAAGGAGAGACAAACGAATTGGTGAATGGAGAAAACTCCGCAATAGTGACTTAGATGATCTTTATGGGAAACCTGATAAATAACAATAAAGTCCGGTAGACTGCGATGGGCAAAATAAGTGCCGGGAATTAAAGATGTGCATGAAATATCCTGTAGGAAAACCAGAGGGAAAGCTCAATACATTCAGTTTCACTTGATATAATGAACTAAATCCAAAGAGTGTAGATATTCAGGTTATTGTCATGAAAAGTCTATGAAGAAAAGTAAGGTAGAATTCATTAACCAACAGAATCAGTTCATAATGTGTGGGGGGTTTATCTATAGCTAAATTGTAACAATTGCTCTATCGAATGCAATGTTCGATTTTTCACAACGAAAGCAAATACACACAATTGAAATACAACAAGAACAATTTATTCACATATGTATTTAAAAATAAATTAAATCCGACCATTAGGAGTGCAAGGTTGTTCTGAAGCTGTAATTTAAAACCCGTTCTTGCTCGAGCCATTTTCTCTCAATACAAATGGATAGATAGGAGTTAAATAAACAAGGAGAATGCCATTCAAAGGGTTAAATCTAATAAGATGTAAAATTGTTATTAATACCAAAATAATTGAACATGTAAACACATTCAACTATCTAGGAAACATCATTTCGCACGAAATAGAAACCAATTTTTGAAATTAATTATAACATATATAGTATATCACTTTGCAACAGAAGTGAATATTAAAAAAAAAATTAGAATCAACCCACACGAGTTTTCCACTGTAACTGGTATTTATTTGTCAATTGTGAGATTGATTGTAATTGAAGTTCTTACATGATATCTTCATTTATTTTTTTAATCCATGCGTATATATCCTAGTGTTGCTCTCAATCTCATTTCACTAGCCGTTATTCTAATGAAATCAATATTCCTCATTGTCCATGCTTCTCTTCCTTATACAATACAGGTCTAGCTAAGGTTCAATATAAACGTTTTATTGTGCATCGTAGTAATAGGGAGATGCTTTTGCGAATCTTAAGTCATGAACACATCACAGGCTTCAAGAATGCGACCAACAGAATTCAGAATTTGTAGGTCTACATGAGAAAAACGGTCCCTCACATAATATCAGACTGGAAGACTAATAGGAATAACCGGACATAAAATTACTAACATCTTGAAGAAAAGGAAAAAGTCGGTTATATGGCGGACACGAATTCTTCTAAGTTCCACAGAATCGCAATGCGCATGCGAGAGTTGGTGTAATGGTTAATTTAGCCTTTGGTAGATGGCTCTGCAGTCGGCGTTACCAACTATGGGAATAAATTCCCAAATGAGAAAAAAATATGGACGTAAACCAACTTCCCATTTCCTAACCTAACAAAACAATTTACATGCGTA
Source organism: Diploptera punctata (assembly GCA_030220185.1). NCBI lineage: Eukaryota > Metazoa > Arthropoda > Insecta > Blattodea > Blaberidae > Diploptera > Diploptera punctata. Next base: position 852,268 of record JASPKZ010005291.1, read on the forward strand.
CTATTTAATAAACTATGAACTAATTTTACGTAGACTGACACTAAATATGGTTTGAAATTATTTTGAAATGGTGGCAACGTTGGAACAACATGGGAAAGTAGCAAGAAAGTAATGTATCCACGATCAGGTTTTACGTAAATATAGGAATATACAATATTGTAAGGAAAGCTTCAAGATCGTTGCAAAATGTTTAAAACAGTACAAAACGTTTTTACAAGTGTTTAGTGCATCAGTGGCATAAGAATGTAAGTATATAATTGGGTCCGGCATATAACTTACCTCACCCGCAGAAAATATGAAATTATAAATTTAAATGACTGAACATGTGGCAGAATGTATGGTAAATTAGCAAAGATTCTATAAAAGTGTAGATAAACTAATAAGAAAAATTCCACTAAGATGTTCCATGAAAGAAATTGAATAATAAGTAACCTATATACATGACTAACCAGATGATGGTGAAATAAATTCATACCTTTTCATATGGTCCAATCACACGATAACTGATACTGAAGTGGTTCCGTTCACTCTAGTTTTGTTGTCTCGTCTGTCGTTGAACTGAAAATAACAATAAAAGTGTTTTGGCCGTTGTTAAATACATACGGTAATGTGTTAAAGTCCAAAGTTCAAATTGAGGGAACGCTAACGTTAATTGCACATTAATTTATGATATTCCAAAGTTTAAAATTACTTCAGTATTTTGAATGGAGATTCATTTTTTTCAACTTATGTTTTGTGGGCCTATTCTTTACTCTTGTAACATGCTTTAGTGCGACGGTTCTTCGGGCAATGACGTCACACATGATACACGTGAAAATGTTTCATTTTGTCCGAAATTCATATTTATTTTATTATGGACGGATTTTTTATAATTTTATTTCCCAGGGTCATAAGCTAACTCTTTGGCACGGCCGAAAACGTAGATTCATGGCCACGCCGACATAAGCTATCCATACATCTCTATCCTGAGGTAATGTTTTCCATTCATCCCCTGTATAAACTAATTCCCTCACATCGTGGTTAATATTATTTTCCCATCTTTTTCTTTGTCTACCAACTGGACGTTTTACCTCTGGTTTTCTTACACGCTCTTCTTTAATATTCATTATGTGCAACGTATTCTGCCCATCGCAGTGAACGAATCTTAACTGTGTTTATAATAATGTAAATGATAATGATGATAATAATAATAATAATGATAATAATAATACTCAATGAACCAGTCGACCAAATCGGGGAAGTTTAGTTTTGCTAACTTGTTAGAGGTGAGAGGAAACTAAGAATAGTCCACAACGTGGGAGACGTCTGCCAGAAGGTTGACTTCGACCAAGTCTGCAACGGTCTACGAGGGGACGTGATACCAGGCGATCATCACAACGGCTCAAGGGGCGGAATCAGCAACCCTCTCTAAAGGGGTTAATACTTAGAGGAAAAATATTTATGTACCATCATAGATCCTACTTGGTAGAATCACAATTAAAAAAATAAATAAATAAATAAATATATATATATATATATATATATATATGTGTGTGTGTGTGTGTGTGTGTGTGTGTGTGTGTGGATGTGTAGTTGTGCGTATGTGTGTTTGCGCGCGTGTGTGAGTAAGGGCTCCAGCTGCAGCATTTTTTTGGAACTTAACCGTCAAGTAGTAAAAATAATAATAATAATAACGATAATATAATAATGTTAATATTAATATTATATTCCACTGCTGTGCTCTCGAGGTAGCGTGCTTGCTGCCATGTCAAGCAGCGGGCCCCGGTTCGATTCCCGTTCGGAACAAAATCCTGGGTGAGGTTTTTTCCTCACCTGTAAGACAAATGTCAGGAAGCTTAGGGCCCAACGGTCCCCGAAAATCGCCCGGGCATCATTATCATCGTCATTCTTCACCGTTGTGGAAAACAACGGGAAGCTACCACACCTATATTTCCCTAGTAAAGCTGCAAAGCATTAGCGTGAAATTGCTATGATTAATTACGGTGTAGAAATATAATAATAAAATGTTCTGTGTTGTGGGAAGTGAAGTAGGAGATTCTGATGCGATCGTGTTCTCAAATTATTGGAGAATCGGATATTGAAGCGGGAGGATTGGAAACTAGTGTAGTAACTACATACCTACTTTTTAAAGCTCTGGGAAATTAGTAAAATTATCAAATCAAAGTTCAGAAATAGAAGATAATTGCCGATAGTTACGGATTGTTGTATAACGTACACATTTAATTCTTCACTAATTGAGTTGGTGTTTTAAGAGGATGAGGATCTTTACGTGGCTTCCTTAGAAGGAAGTGAACACTTGAGACTTAATCCATAGATTTACGTTATGAATAAAGAAATCTTCAACTCGGAATAAAACTCTTTGAACAAAATTTATATTTTAGACACAGATTTGAATGGCTGCGACCATGATATTTGTTAGAATTGTTTTAAATAAAGTACTAACTAATTTATTAATCTATTTACAGTAAACTCTTGGGGCATACTGACAGATTTTTTTAAAAATTTTGTGCAACCTTTTATTTAATATATATTTATTTTGATATTTGTTTTATAATGCTCCTATGTTGGTATTATTCAACACATTCGATATTCGTATCTTTCAACAAAGCCTTTGAAAAAAAAATATATATATAGTACATTTAAAGAACATATATACAACTTGTTTAATTCTTGGCATTGAAATTGAATGTTTCATGTGAAGGTCACCAATAATAATACAATAGCACATTACATTTTTCTACACATTTCTAACTGTCCTTATTCTGTTGATAAAAAATAAGGAAAAAGCAACAAGCACAAGGGAGAATCAACTGTTGAAGACATTTATAAGTATCATGCACATTAATTGAGATCTTGGATTAAAAGTATAGCGTCTTCCTGAGAAAATCCTAGAAATTATTGCAACCTTGGAAGTAATGTTATTAGAAATGGCAGAGCCAGTAAAGATATTAACTGAACTGCAATAAAAACCAATGAGAAGTTAACAAAGTATAATGTGTTGCGAAAGAAGAGAATATAAGACAATTGAATATACAAAGTGTCTTAGAACAGAGAGCACATATTGCTGATTACATTATATAGCAGGCAGTAATAAAGAAATATATGTAATTAAACATAGAAAAATGGATAAAGATTCATTGAACCGTTTTTGTTTATTTTTGTGGTCGTCTATTTCCATTATATTTTTTTCTAATGCTAATAGTATGGATAGCTCTGCTATCTACGATTTTATGCAACAATAAATATAAAATTATGGAATATTCACCTGAAAGGTCCGTCTCCTCAACTTAATTGGTTATTTAACTTTAGCGCTTTCGGGACTCGTCCCTCATTATGTTGAGGAGACGGACCTTTCAGGTGAATATTCCATAATTTTATATTTTAATTTGGAATAATACCTCAACGGAACACATCAAGAATCTTATGAAAATAAATATAATGTATGGACATATAATAAAAAATGTAGAGGTGATGAGTAGAATCTTGATCTTTACATGATATTAATCTCGAAATATGTACATAAATACGCAGTAAAAATAGTCAAAATATGTAATTTTACATTTGTACTATAGAGTATCAAAGTACGTTTTGATAAAATACTTGTTATTTCTTTGTCCCTTAAAATGTATTAATTTTCATTAATGTTGAGGTTAATAAATATATTTATAATACCAATAATAACGTACCAAACAATACAGAAACGGCTGTAAGTTAAAGGGTATATTGAATATATTTAAGACATATTCCGAACCTAAATTAAGAAAAATACTATTACTAAATCAGACTAAATATTGGAACAGAGAGCAATATGTATAATTTAAGTATTTGTAATAAATATACTTTTATATTTGAAGAGAAAAATTATTCGCTCAGACCGGGACTTCAACCCGGGACCCTTGGTTCTCTAGACCAAGTGCTCTACCAACTGAGCTACCTGAGCAAGTACCGATCTAAACGCAAATCTTTCTCTATATACATTGTAATTCCCGTCTACCAAATGCTATGAAGCCATGCTTCTACCTTGCAAATGGCGGCTCCTTTTATTGCAAGGTAGAAGCATGGCTTCATAGCATTTGGTAGACGGGAATTACAATGTATATAGAGAAAGATTTGCGTTTAGATTGGTACTTGCAAATGGCGGCTCCTTTTATTGCAAGGTAGAAGCATGGCTTCATAGCATTTGGTAGACGGGAATTACAATGTATATAGAGAAAGATTTGCGTTTAGATTGGTACTTGCTCAGGTAGCTCAGTTGGTAGAGCACTTGGTCTAGAGAACCAAGGGTCCCGGGTTCAAGTCCCGGTCTGAGCGAATAATTTTTCTCTTCAAATATGATTTATCCATCATTGAGATGTACGAAATCAATAATAAAGACATGGAAAAAGCCGTACTGGCTGTAATGTATAATTCCCAAATATGTCTTCTTAATAAAAAGGAGCCGCCATTTGCAAGGTAGAAGCATGGCTTCATAGCATTTGGTAGACGGGAATTACAATGTATATAGAGAAAGATTTGCGTTTAGATCGGTACTTGCTCAGGTAGCTCAGTTGGTAGAGCACTTGGTCTAGAGAACCAAGGGTCCCGGGTTCAAGTCCCGGTCTGAGCGAATAATTTTTCTCTTCAAATATGATTTATCCATCATTGAGATGTACGAAATCAATAATAAAGACATGGAAAAAGCCGTACTGGCTGTAATGTATAATTCCCAAATATGTCTTCTTAATAAAAGGAGCCGCCATTTGCAAGGTAGAAGCATGGCTTCATAGCATTTGGTAGACGGGAATTACAATGTATATAGAGAAAGATTTGCGTTTAGATCGGTACTTGCTCAGGTAGCTCAGTTGGTAGAGCACTTGGTCTAGAGAACCAAGGGTCCCGGGTTCAAGTCCCGGTCTGAGCGAATAATTTTTCTCTTCAAATATGATTTATCCATCATTGAGATGTACGAAATCAACAATAAAGACATGGAAAAAGCCGTACTGGCTGTAATGTATAATTCCCAAATATGTCTTCTTAATAAAAGGAGCCGCCATTTGCAAGGTAGAAGCATGGCTTCATAGCATTTGGTAGACGGGAATTACAATGTATATAGAGAAAGATTTGCGTTTAGATCGGTACTTGCTCAGGTAGCTCAGTTGGTAGAGCACTTGGTCTAGAGAACCAAGGGTCCCGGGTTCAAGTCCCGGTCTGAGCGAATAATTTTTCTCTTCAAATATGATTTATCCATCATTGAGATGTACGAAATCAATAATAAAGACATGGAAAAAGCCGTACTGGCTGTAATGTATAATTCCCAAATATGTCTTCTTAATAAAAGGAGCCGCCATTTGCAAGGTAGAAGCATGGCTTCATAGCATTTGGTAGACGGGAATTACAATGTATATAGAGAAAGATTTGCGTTTAGATCGGTACTTGCTCAGGTAGCTCAGTTGGTAGAGCACTTGGTCTAGAGAACCAAGGGTCCCGGGTTCAAGTCCCGGTCTGAGCGAATAATTTTTCTCTTCAAATATGATTTATCCATCATTGAGATGTACGAAATCAATAATAAATATACTTTTATATGTTTGAATTAATTTAGATACAACTCTCAAAATACAATACTTACTGTCTTCTTGAAATTCAACAATTATTTGTTGCACAGTGAGACACAAGGCATATACTACAGTATTTTATTGTCTGTGATAGAAGATTCTTCTGTAAATAGAGGCCTATCCACGACAATTTTTTTACAGATAAATATGAGGAACTAAATGCAATTGTCATCTGTATTCACTGACTTAACAATCACAGTATACTAAGTACAGACTTATTAAACTGAAAATGGTCAGTCGAAATTAGAATAGTCCACACTTAATATTGTGAAGCTTCCTTGTGATCTATCCTGACACTCCTCACTCCACCCAGAATGTCAAAGCCCTGGAGAATATTGTTTTAAACTCTTGAAGTTTATTGAATTGTAAAAGAGTTATCTTCAACAACATCATGATGTGTTTTAACATTGAGGGAAGAAGAGAAGGTTCCACTCGCCTCTGTAGTTCCCGCATCACACGTAATTCCCACTACGTTGACAGTTTTATCCCCTTTAATAGTGAATTTTGTGTCGATTGATAAGACCGTTCATAGTTCTGTTCAGGATTGAGAAAGAATGTCTGTGCAACACGTTGTTGTACTTGCACAGAACTGTGCATCCGCAGGTTCAATAGAATGTCAATTACATTGTTGTTCATTGTGCATTAACAGCAGAAGGATGTTCATTGCTATCTGGACGAAGAGCTATTGCAGACGGGTTTGGAATTCGTTGATTCAACTCACCAACAATGTTAGTCTCATATGCGAGATTATTAGATTCTAACGATAATTTGGGACGGTACCGTCCGGGGCATTAGTCGATACATAGGCACTCGTGTGTTGAGGCATTAAAAGTTAATTAATAAGGGTCCAGAGTTTTGAATATTGGTGGTTAGAGGTTATTCGACTTAAAGATGTTGGCATACTGAGTTGTAATTCTTCTGGCTCTGATGCGAGTAAGATACCGCAACATTCTGTTGGTTGACTGCCGTACCACTTACTTGCGCACAGATATTACTGTATAATTTCAACAAATTAGTCGATTCTGTACATTAGGTTACTGCTATGAGTAGTGGTGCTGAATGTGTATTTAAAAAGTTTAGGGCTTGTTAGCAATCGTCGAAACAGTGTTGCCAACACTGTGACACGACATGTACGCATATGACCACTACTCTGGTAAGTCTGGATGTTGTAAATGAGGTAAATACATTTAATTATTGGAATGATAGACATAATAAAAGAATTATTTTTTCAATACATTTGTATTTTGTGTAAACTTTGATTTTTCGAAGGAAAGTTGAATACATTTTGAATACTTCTGTTCTAAAAGGTTTTGATAAAATGTCAACTGGAGGTATATTAAAAAAGGACTAATAAGCTGGGAACAAAATATAACTGCACGGAAAAAAAAACAGGTACCAGTTGTCAAAAAATCAATAATTTAAACTAAACACAAGTGCAAATGTAAATAAATAACGCTAAATTGAAACATATTGTACAATTAAAAATATTTTCAAGATAAATATTCAATTTATTCACAAATTTATGACAATATTACATGATAAGTGTATAATTTATGGCTCGAGTCCGGATGTTAGGCTCTTACAAAATTCAAAATAATCAGGCTAAAGGCACTAAAATCATTAATATAGGTACTAAAAATTCAAAATAGGCTCTTACAAAAAATGGACTAGAACATAAATTTTACTGCCTTACAGAATATAAACGTATGCTATCAATACCATACGAACATCAGAGATTATTTTGGAACTTGTTTTGCCTTTTTACAAAGAGCATACGTATGTTTTGCAGTGTGTACGTGCTGCGAAACATGACACTTCTTCGCGCAGTTCACTGAAATTTTATACACTTTGCAAAATAATATTGAACCGTCACTTGAGAATATTTCTGCACGAAATTCTTTAATTTTTTTTGCTGTTTACTTTTGTCCCTTCTTTAGGCATCTTAAAACAACTCTTCTAAAGGTAAAAAAAAAAATGCCACATACACTTGTCACACAACTTTGTCTTTGAAGCACGTGTCTGTGAACGAGGACTACAGACTGAATTCAGTGTTACCAAGATCAAAAATAATATTGCCAGTCACTTAAAGGTTTCTATGCAATTATGTGTGTCATGAAGTTTGTCCATTTCAATTAATTTAATAGAAATACTAAGTTAATTTCGAGAAAAAATGGTAAATAGGCATTTATAGGCAAAATTAACTTAATGGAAAAGAACTCTTGGGTCGTCGGTGTGAACGTATATGAATACACTTTTACAATATCTATAATAAATAACTGTAGGCATTTTCCCTAACATCCGGTCTCTATTTATGACTATAAACATGAAACCATTAGAAATGCAAAATTTATCATACAGTATAAAAAATAAAAATAATATTACGATTTGTGCATTACCTAAACAAAAATAATATAAAAGTAATATACAGATTTCAAAATTACTTAATGTAATTACAGATACACTCATTCCATATCTCATCAGATATACACATCAATGTCAAATTTATCTGCATCATAGTAGGTCATATGAACGATTTATTTCGAAAATTCTCATAAAAACATTTTACTGCTTAATACAAGAAATATACACGTATCTCTTTTATTATAGGCCTATTTATCTTTGGCTAAAATAAAGTTAATTAAATAGCGTTCTGAGCTTTCGGAAATCTTAAGAACTAGGCTTTGCCATATGCAATTTTAATGAAAATAGGACAATATTAAATTATATTGGAAATCACAATTTCTATCCAACTTATATAAAATTGGGCACATCTTATGTATTAAAGTATATATTTATACTAGCAGATATTTCCTTAAATACAAAAGGTACACATTTTAAACTTGAAATAATGTAGTGGTATCGGCACAGTTAATTTGATCAGAATGTGACAACAACATTTAGATTCGATGCATTTTTTGGACGATAAATTACCTTTATGAAGTGAAATGTACTATTCCTGTTGGATATAAAGTGGGATCATTCATCTTATCAATAAATAGTACAGACTGATACCTAAGATTAGTTGGAGACAAACCAACAACTACTCTTAATTTTGGACAAACACTTATCAGTTTTTTCCCCAAGATATCGTTGTCTCCTGTAGGACGCGGAAAAATTCTAATCATTTCTAAATTTTGTAATGGTTTTGTGTTTATATCATCGAGTAATTTTATAAGGAACATGTTCATTTGATGTCCATAACGGCTACCAAATCTAAAAAATACCGTTTTTAAGTTTATACATTTTGAAATCAGATAGTGAAATATTTGGTCTCCATCGTAGCCATATATATACCTAATTTCAAGGTTCTCAATTGCAGGAAATTGTGATAATGTTTCATATTTTAAAAATTTATGTGGATGTAAAATTTGTGAATGTTTAAATTTCAATGTTAAGCTTTTCAACATCGGCCAGGAACGATTTTCATTATGTGTGAGCTTTAAGGTATAACATGTTATACGAAGATATACCAGTTTGCTATCTAAGATTTGGGGTAAATTTTCTAATGCATATGTTCCACCTGGAGAAAATATGGAGATGCCAATTTGTTTAATTTGACTTATTGTGGAAATGAATTGTACGTCACATTCTTTATATATGTGCAGTCTTTCAAGACGAGGGAAATTTTCAGAAAGATAATGCAAATGATCGGAATTAAAATAATTATATTCAAGATGTTTTAGCTTAGGTACCTTGTTTTCTGTGTTATCTTGTTTACTTTCCTTCAGAATTTTGAGGAGCTCCATAAATGGATCACCTGAGATTACAGATGCCACACAAAGTGTTTCTAAATGTATAAATTTTGAAAAGCTTTTGATAAAATTACATGTTATGCCTACACAATCATTGATATTCAAGTGCTTGAGTTTAGGACAAGATGTTGCTAAGTTTTCTATTGCTCTATCTGAAATAGCGCAACCTGGGATTGACAGTTCTTCTAGATTTACAGGAAATTTTACTTGATCATAGAATTCTACATAACGTGCAATTCTGATAATTTTCAAATTATTTAAAGTGTGAAGTTGTTTATAATACAAATTATGAAACTCACTAAGCTTATGGAGACAGGGTTCCATGTTTACGTTAATATGTAGGTTCTGAATATTCGGTCGTATTATGACATTCAGTGTCATATTGTAGGCTGCCGGAGATAATCGTTTTTTTCTTGGAACTGTACGTCCTGGAATATCGTTAATGATCTTGTTCGTCACTTTATCACCTACTAAAACAGGAAGAGAGCAAATTTCATTTTGGAGACTCAAGCAACGTTCTTCAGCATCGTACAGTTCATTTTCACGTGTACAGGAAGCTACGTCATTGCAAAATGTGATGATTCTCTCCTCGTAACTCTCCAGCGCGAGATCGAAAAGTGTTCTTGGCTGAAGGCAAACCTCCATTCTGAAAAATAAAACAGATTTTACAGGTTATTTAGGGAAATAGTGCATCAACTTACAGCAATTCACTATGCATTTCAAATAGATCTGAAAACTGTTTGCTACCCGCACCCTACTAAAGGAAATAATGCATTATCTTCGTACAACATACTGTGAATTTATTCATGTCTGAAAATTTTTTGTCTATTCCCACTATTTTGACATATTCGAATAAGGCTGAAAAACATCTCTCTCTCTCTCTCTCTTTCTCTCTGTCTGTCTCTCTCTGCCTCTGTAAGTCTATCTCTCTGTCTGTCTGTCTGTCTCTGTCTCTCTCTCTCTCTAACGAATCGTAAAATTTCTGGAAGTCGAACTACATTATTTTTTTCAGAGAGTGTTAGAAAAAAACTATATTTTCATAGAACATAGATAATGAGGAAAACTTACAGATAATTAAAAAGCATATTTTTATTTTGTTTAGCCCTCGGTGGAAACAATATTCTTCAAGGTACGGCAATCACGATTAATTGTAAATTACAATATAGTATTTTTGATCGCCCCAGCTCGTAATACTTTATCGTTCAGTTTTAAGACTGCAGATGTAACTGAAATTATTACATATTATTTACAAAAAAACTGCAGTCATCTCCCTCAATAAAAAAACTATTATTAATTTCTTATTGGCCTGTATTAGTCACATTTAAAATTTTCAAGTCAAGGAATGCATTCTTATAAATTAGAAGAAACAGGGTTTACAGAAGATCAGATCTTTTGTTATAAAACAGATATTATAAAATAAGTAGGGATATACCGGCACTGTAAATCAAGGATATATATATATATATATATACACACACACAGATGGTATAACAATATTTTTGACGTTTGGCAATGAAGGCAAATATGATATCTATCCATCCGTCCATAGTAATTCTGCCCAAAGGCAGGTCCTTCACTGCAACCATAGCATTTTCAATCTATGCTTGCAGATTTACTAGGGAATTGTAGGTGTGGTAGCTTCCCGTTGCTTTCCACACCGGTGAAGGATGATAATGGTCATATGATTTCGGAGACCGTGTGGGACTTAAAATTTTCCTGACATTTGTCTTACAGACGAGGAAAAACCCCGATATAAACCTCACCCAGAAAAACTGCCCCATCTGGGATCGAACCCGGGCCCGCTGCGTGACAAAGCAGCACGCTTCATCGAGACCACAGCGGTGGACAAATATGATATGAAAACAAAAATAAATTCCTGAGTCGGGATTTGAACCCGAGTCTCTAAACTCTGTATGTTTAGCACTCTAACCATTTGAACCACTCAGGTATCCTAACACAAATAAATGTTTGTGTTAGGATACCTGAGTGGCTAAGATGGTTAGACCGGTAAACGTACAGAGTTTAGAGTCTCGGGTTCAAATCCGACTTAGGCATTTATTTTTCATTATATATATATATATATATATATATATATATATACTAAAAATTAGACGAAGGCGTGTTGAAGCCAAAGCTACAAAATAAATGCTGAGAGAATTAAAATGTTTTTCTTTGAAGTAATGTTTATAACCCGATTAAGATCTTCCGGATTTTTTATTTTTTCTCTCAATACGTTAGTAAAGTTACAATAGTTGCTAAAACCTAAGTGAATGCTCATTCAGTTTTTTAACAGGTTTGAAGAATAATCTGTTGTTCGAAATTGTTATTTTGTGTTCAGTGAAGATAATACAAAGCAATGAGACATCAGTTGTGCAAACAGTTTCATTGATTGAAGATGGCCATTCTACTCGTCATGTGTATAGAATACTAGATGTCAGACCTTCCGATATCCATAGGGTGCGTAGGCGATATAGGGAGACAACTAGGGTACAAGAGTACGCCCGAGCAAAATCGTAGGCAGAAGACCACAGAATGAATTACAGTATAGATTTATAGTCGTATCAGCTTTGCGCAGACAAACATCTGTGACCCGAGATGTACAAAATGATTTACGAACAGCAAGTGGTGCGGTAAATTCTGATCAGACTGTAAGAAATAGACTGATAAATTATTTATTTTGTGGTGTTTCGTTAAACGCGAGTTCCTCTATTTTTTAGTAATATATATATATATATATATATATATATATATATATATATACAGGGGCACGCCTTAGCATAGTGGTTAAGGCACTGCCCTACAAGCATAAAGGTCCAGGGTTCGTGTCCCGATGTGGTCAGGATTTTTAAACTGACCAAAGTCTTCTGCCGGCACTAGGACACTGGGGTTGAACATATCATACAATATTTAGAAGGCATACAACTCAATGAAATTAATAAGCTGTTAGTATATACACAAGAAGTACCATTGTTGGGCGATACCGAAAAGATGTACATTTTCTTATACGTCACGTAACACTGAGAAATTGGGACTGGAAGTAAATACAGTATCAATAAAGCTAAATATGTGGTTTCACCTGAACATGCATGATTTAATTGAAATGGACAATCAATGACAAATGAGGGAAATTTGAAGGTAGTGAATAAATTCAAGTAACTAGGAACAATAATTACAGAAGGAACGAGGGACAGAGAAGAATTAGACATAAGTTCAATTCTGGACACGTGTGCTATCACAGGGACTTTGTCATCTCAACTTCTCTAAAAAAATAAATATAAAATATAAAAAAAGCTTATACATCCTTTTGTAGTATATGGATACGAAACAAGGTTTCTTGCTTTTTGAAGGGAAGAAAGATAGGGAGTATTTGAGAATTAATTTCTTAAGAACGTTTTTGAACCAAAGAGAGACAAACAGATTTGTGAATGGAGAAAACTCCATAATAGTGACTTACATGATATTAATGGTGTACGTAATTAATAACAGTAAAGTCTGGTGACTGCGGTGGGCAAAATAAATGTCAGTAATTAAAGAGCAGCATTAAATGTCCTTTACATTGAGATTAAACAAAGGAAGTTACTGTGTGTTTGGAATAGGGAACTGTTCAATTTGAGGTAACGGTAACGTTAATTACACATTAATTTATGATATTCTAAAGATCAAAATTACTTCGGTATTTTCAATGAAGACGAATTTTATTCTACTTATGTTTTGTCGGCCTATTCTTTATTCCCGGAACGTGCTCCAGTGCGATGGTTCAACCGGCAATGACGTCACACGAGAGACACGTGAAACTTGATTTTGTCTGAAATTCATATTTATATTATTATCCGCGAATTTTTAATAATACAATTTCCCAGGAACATAAAAGCTAACTCTTTGGCACGGTAGAAACCGTAGATTCATGGCCACGCCGACTTAAGCTATCAATACACCCCTATCCTGACGTAGTGTTTTCCATTCATGCCCTGTGTAAACTAATTCCTTCAAATCATGGTTAATGTTATCCTCCCATATTTTGGATAATCGTTCCATTAAGCGCAGTGAGAATTTTTTATAAATCTCAGGCAGACACCACGCGCAGGCGCCAACAAAGGCGAAGCGGTTTACTATATGGAATATCGCCATTAGCAAATATCATACATCTTATTTAGCAAGTAAAAGCTAACCTAACGCAATTTATGCACTCAAACCTGTGAAATAATGCAGCACCCAAAATTAAGTAGTAAATTCTCAAATTGTGAAGTACGTAACCTATGTTGGCTGCACTGTTGTTGTATAGAATATTATTTATAGTCAATATAGCTGCCACGTCTTCGTGTTACGTATATAGCTAAGTATCATAGAAAAATATGTTCAAATAATCGTTGGAAAAAAAGTAATATTTGTTGTAAACGATGAGAAATTATTTGAAAATAAAACCCTGTTGGTGCTTGCGGTGGTGTCTACCTCGGACTTAAGAAAAACACAATGGGCCAGAAACGAAATCTAGCTGCAAAAAAGTATTTTACTAACCCTCACCAATTTATCTTTAAATAAATAACAATTGTAGCATGGTTTTAATGTTGTTTACTTTGAATAACACAGAAAGAGTGCAAAGGGCATTCAGGATAGATATGCAGCTCAAGTCAAGATCAAGAGACTCGAACCAGCGCAAGTCCTGTAGCTCCGCGCCAAGACTTCCTGCCTTAACCACTCGGCTACGGCGCGGGGCAGAATTGTTATGAACCTGTTTTTTTTTTTTTAACTTTTAGCATATATTATATACACAAGCCCTGTATAATTTATGAGTATACATAGCAGCACACAAATGAGAGAAGAAGACCTTTTTTGTAGCTCAAGAAATCAAGAGTTTCACTGTACTCCCATTTTAATTAATTTTCTATTAACTTTGACCCAATATACTATAATATATTTGTGATCTGAAGGAATTTTAATGGCTCACGTTTTAGTGTAGTTGTTTGAAGAATCACGCTAACAAGCCGGAAGGTCGTGGGTTTGAGTCTCAGTGGTGTCAGGGTTTTTAGCTGGACCAAACCTTCTGTTCGCATGTTAGCCCTAGAGTCTACTCAGCTCTTAATGTAAATGAGTACCAGACGCATGTTCTGGGACAAAGTCGGCCATCACCTAGGCTGAGAACCCAGTGGACAACCCTTGGCGATTGTCTACAAATGTGGAAGTCTCGACATCCATCTACCCCAAGGGCTTCCCAAGTCTGAAGTTTGACACTTTACTTTAATAAATTAATACTAATTTAACACTAGGGGATTATATATATATAAACCCGTTCAAATATTTTGGCCTGATGTTTCCATGGAAACACTATCCATTAATTTGTCAAATGATATTTGATTACGAAATCCAAACATGAAAAAAAAAAAAAACACAAAAGTAATCGAAACAAACATGCTTCCATCGAATATAGCAGTGAGAACATTTAGAGCGGATACAGTTTGGATGACTGATATTTACGTTGCATAAGGATATTGAACTCCAACATATGTAAATGTCAAAATAACATTAAATTGGATGAATCAGCACACAAGTAGACCAACTCCATTATGTCGTCAAATGTGGAGAAACAGGACGTTGAAATGAATGAATCCACAAATAATTCTAGGGAGTATTTCAAAACTCTCTTTGTAATTACAGCTATTTTACACGCTTTATATTAGCTTGACCTGTATCTATCTATATATCTATCTATCTATCTATCTATCTATGTAACTGAATCTTTCAACGCGTTTTTCACCCACTTAAAATAATTGGATCGACTTGAAATTTTGTATACTTGTAAAGGACCCGTGACAATACAATAATTTCATATTTATTTTCTTAAATCCTGGCCAGAATCATCAGAAAATCAAAAAAAGTGTCTTTGTATTTATGTAACGGAATCTTTGAACACGATTTTCACCCACTTAGAAACATAGGATAGACTTGAAATTTTGTATACTTGTAAAGGACCCGTGACAATACAACAATTTCATATTCAGTTTCTAAAATCCTGGCCAGAATCATCACAAAATCAAAAAAAGTGTGTTTGTATTTATGTAACGGAATTTTTGAACACGATTTTCACCCACTAAGAGACATTGGATCGACTTGAAACTTTGTATACTTGTAAAGAATCCGTGACAATACAATCATTTCATATTCATTTTCTAAAATCCTGGCCAGAATCATCAGAAAATAAAAAAAAGTGTTTGTATTTATGTAACGGAATCTTTGAACACGATTTTCACCCACTTAGAAACATAGGATAGACTTGAAATTTTGTATACTTGTAAAGGACCCGTGACAATACAACAATTTCATATTCAGTTTCTAAAATCCTGGCCAGAATCATCACAAAATCAAAAAAAGTGTGTTTGTATTTATGTAACGGAATTTTTGAACACGATTTTCACCCACTAAGAGACATTGGATCGACTTGAAACTTTGTATACTTGTAATGAATCCGTGACAATACAATCATTTCATATTCATTTTCTAAAATCCTGGCCAGAATCATCAGAAAATAAAAAAAAGTGTTTGTATTTATGTAACGGAATCTTTGAACACGATTTTCACCCCTTAGAGACATTGGATCAACTTCAAACTTTGTATACTTGTAGAGGACCCGTGACACTACAATTATTTCATATTTATTTCTAAATTCCTGGCCAGAATCATCAGAAAATAAAAAAAATAAAAACTGGTATAATAGATTACGGACTTGTCGACTTTTTAGTCAATCGTTGAAAGAGCTCAGTTGGTAGAGCGGTGAACTAGTGGTATATAATTTCAGTAATCCATAGGTCGCTGGTTCGAATCTGGCTGGGGAGGATTTTTTTTAGAAGAGTAATACTTTTAGCTGATACTACAATAGTATGGCATTTAAAGATATTTAGGATATGCTTTCCTTCGGGTCGCACGGAAATTTTTCTAAGTTCTATAGAATCGCAGTGCGCATGCGCTAGTGCTCCAATTATCCCAGGTAGATAAATGCAACCTCCAGCAGTTGGCGGTATATATATGTGAAATCAGTATGACCAACATTGACACAAAATTCCCAGAACTTGTCTAAAAATGTATAAGTTATTTTACGTATCAAATCACTTTTAAAAAGCAAGGAACCTAAAAGCTAACCAAACCTAAATCAATTACTGTAACACAAATCAATTACTCTAACGTAGGTGAAATCCAGGGAACGTGGAATCACATTTAAAAAGCAAGTTCGGGTTGTCGATGGTGGCAACGCTGGAACAACATAGGAAGTGGAGGGAAAATAACAAAGAGTAGGAAGTAAGCAATGTAGCACGACCGTATTTTACGCAAATATATAAATATGAAAAAAACTCGTTGCAACATTGGAAGATGTTTAAAATGTGTTTAAAAGTGTTGCAAAATGTTTTAAACGTGTTTAAAAGTGTTTAGTGCATCAGTGGAATAAGATATTAAATTGAAAAATTTTTGCGACCTGAAGGAAAGCACAGCCGATATTTACATTCTTACCTTATTCTGTAAATATTAAAACTAAAAAATAACAAATAAATAATAGTTTTAAAAAACTAAAACAACACGCTTTATTAGAAAACCGAACTCAAAAATGAAAAATAATTTAAATTTCCAACACGCTTGGGATAAATTTAAAGTGGTCAAGAAAAAAATCATCTCCAGCACATATAGAATAAAACTAGAATTATCAACAAAAAGAAAATAATTTTACCATCAAAAAGCGTGGGGTGCTTTTTATGATTTTTACACGTTCTTCTTAGAGACTTTACTTTTACCAATATCTGTTTATTATCAAATATATTAATTGATAAACTGCACCCCACGCTTTTGATGGTAAAATTATTTATCCCAAGCGTGTTGGAAATTAAAATGATTTAATCCTTTAAACTACACGTATGAACATCGTGAAATGTAGTTAGAATTATTTTAACATTAGTTTTTTTCACGAAATTGTCCGTCTTGTTCTATTTGTGCTTTCAACAATCCAGTTATCAATTCCGTTCGTAATACACAGTTACGAGTTTTTTCTACATTTTACATATTTTTAACCCCTGTCTCAGAAATGTTTTATACGATAAAAAAAGTAAGCTATGATGATATGGGAGCAAACATATACTGCGCTATATTTGATAGAAGTGAGAATAATATTGTACTTACCTACAAGAACTTTACTGATTTCATAAGCTGTGGAGTAACACCTTATTTCCCAGCTCAGCTTCAAGTGTGGCAGCAGCAGTCTTCCCTACGTTTAAATACCGTTATCCATTCACAAAACAAGTATTGTCCTTAGGTAGCAAAAAGGTATTGGCTGCTACCTGATAGAGTATAGGTTAGTATTCTAAGAATATTGTTCCATTTGTTCATAATCTTGTTCTTTAGTTTCGGACAAAAGCCTCCATTTTATCATTTCATGTCTCCTTTATCAATTATTTCCTTTTATAATAATCAGAAGAAAGGTTTCCCCTAGCGGGCATTGATATTTCCTTTTATCAAATCTATTTATCTTATCTGGAAGGGATACTCATGAATTTTTGCCTGTCAACCATATTATATTGCCAAAAAAATTCAAAACTACAGAAACTTGAAGAATGTTTTTAACCAATTATTAGTTATTTAATTTAAAAATGTTTGAAGTTTAAAAATATGAAGGAATATGATATTTTTATTGAAGTATGAACATTTCACCAAAATATGAAATATGGAAACATATTTTTCTACAGACCATAAAATGTGAAGATACTTTGTCTCATTGATATGTGACTAATAGTTTGCTTACATAGTCACTGTCATTATCGAACCCATAGGTTCGTGTCCGCGCGGACATACGCTCTCCATACATCCCTATCCTCAGCTAATGGTTTCCAATCATTCTTTGTATAATCTACTTTCCTCAAATCATAGTTAATGTTATTCTCCCACCTCATTCTTGGTCTACCCACTGGGTTTTCCTACAAGCAGCTTCCATGCAAGTCTTTCATTCCCCATACGTGCAAGATGTCCTGCCCATCGCAATCAACGAGACGTAATTGTTCTGATTATATCTGACATCCTATAAAGACTATGTAGTTCATTGTTATGTAGTCTTCTCCATTCTCCTGTCTGTTCATCTCTCTTTGGTCCAAAAATTTTCCTAAGAACTTTATTCTCAAATACTCGTAATCTCCTTTCCTCCCTTAAAGTAAGAGTCCATGTTTCGCACCCATATAATATAACTGGTAGAATAATAGTTTTATATATTTTCAGCTTTACATTTTTTGAAAGGAGTCGGGACATCAAAAGTCTCTGTAATGCATAATAACACGCATTTCCAGAATTCAGCCTATGTTTAATTTCTTTGTGCATCTCATTCCTATTTGTGATTATTGTTCCTAGGTATTTGAATTCAGCCACTTCCTCAAAATTCCCCTCATTTGTCATTAGCTGTCCATTTCCATTATATAATGGATTTCTATGTGTGACCATATATTTAGTTTTATTGATATTTACTTCCAGTCCTAATTTCTTAGTGTTACTCAATAGTGTGTGCGTGTTGTCCTTTAGTATCTCCTCGCTATCGGCCAACAATACTACATCATCAGCATAAACTAACAGCTTATTAATACCATTGAGTTGTAAGCCTTCCTCATTCTCTAAAGATTCAATGGCATGCTCTAGTACAAAATTAAATAGTAGAGGAGATAGTGCATCTCCTTGCTTCAACCCATTCTGGATTTCAGAAGTGTCTGAAAACTGTTTGCCTACACGCACCCTACTCTTTGTGCCATTTAGACACATTCGTATAAGTCTAACAACTTTTTAGGAATTCCGAACTCCAGCAGGATACTATATAACTTCTCCCTCTTAATTGAATCATATGCTTTTTTGAAGTCTACATATAGTTGATGTACAGTACCATTATATATCCTACTTGGTAGAATCACAAATAAATAAATATGTATGTATGTGGATGTGGGTGTGCAGATGTGTGTGTGTGTGCGTGCGTGTGTGCACGTGTGTGAGTAAGGGCTCCAGCTGCAGAATTTTTTTAACTTAACCCACAAGTAGTAAAAATAACAATAATAATAATAATAACGATAATAATAATGATAATAATAATATTAAAATTATTATTATATTCCACCCCTGTGGTCTCTGTGTTTTCGTATAGATGTCATTTCGAGTGGTCCGTGGTCAGCGTTCCGCCTCATACTGACATCTAGGAAACCAATGCAGTGCTAGGACGGGAAAATTCGGTAAAGTTTGCTTATAGGCCTTTTCATTCAGGCTTAAGGATTTTTTACGAGCCTGAAGATCTTCAGACTTGGGACACACGGCTTAAAGTCCCTCCCGGAGGACTTGCTCCTTGGATTTTTCCATCCTAAAAAAATCCATCGACCCCGGCCGGGTGTGAACCCTCGACCCTCGGGACCAGAGGAAAGGATCATACCCACTATTTCACCGCGACCGATTAGATGCTAGTTCTGGGCACTAATACGGCCATGAGGCAGATCCGACAACTCGCCGGACATATCGTATCTATTGTCTAGAAAGATGGTAGCTTCAACATGCCACTACCCCAACGGCCTCCCAAAACTGTAGTGGAATCACTTTACCTTCATAAATCTAAACTGAGAGGTTGTATATAATACATTTAATTAATGTATTGAATTATATTTCATTATGAAATCCAAACATGTACAAGGAACAAAACATTGCGACCAAAACAAACAGGTTTCCATTAAATATAGCACTAACAAGGTTTAGAGCAGGTATAGTTTGGATTATTGCTACTTTTACATTGCATGAAGATATTAAATTCCTGTAGATACAAATGTAACAACAACATTAAATTGGACGGTTCAGAATACTAGTAAACCATTCCGGTATGTCATGTTTGGAGAAACAAAGTCCATAATTGATTGTAGGGATTGTTTCAGATCTCTATTTGCAATTGTAGTTATATTTAATATTGGACTACAAACATAGTGAAATGTAGTTAGAATTATTTTAACATCATTATTTTTTTCTAACATAGTGTCTTGATCTAATTGTGCTTTATCTCCTGGCGCGACAGGCCTAGAGGGCCCTTAGCCTAATATCCGGCTGCTGGCCTCACATCCGCATATGTCAATCACAGAGATAGATGATCATCAGCCAGTGTAGGGGTGACATGTGATCAGCATGTCGAGTCCTCCAGCCGTTATAGCTGGTTTTCTCAACCTGGAGCCGCTACTTATTGTAGCTACCCAAATGCCTCACGATGCTGAGTGGGCACCAAATTGTGGCCGAAATTGTATTGTATTGTAAGCCTACGTTTTCCCTTTACAGAGATTTAGGCGCTCTGCCCCTACAGGGAAGAATTTGAACCATACTAATTGTACTTACACTTGTTTTCGTATAGATGTCATTTTGAGTGGTACGTGGTCAGCGTTCCGCCTCTGACATCTAGGAAACCAAGGTAGTACTAGGACGGGAAAGATTTTTTACGAGTCTGAAAATCTTCAGAATCGGGACCTACAGCTTAAAGTCCCTCCCGGAGGACTTCCGTCCTAAAAAATCCATCGACCCCGGCCGGGTTTGAACCCGCGACCCTCGGGACCAGAGGCAAGGAGCATAACCACTAGTCCACCGCTACTGGCCGAAATACCATGACAAAATTTCTTCCCCCATTGAGACTCGAACCAGCGCAAGTCCCGTAGTTCTGCGCCAAGGCTTCCTGCCTTAACCACTCGGCTACGGCGCGGGACCTAATTGTGCTTTGAACAATTCAATTCTCAATTCTGTCCGTAATACATAGTTAGAAGTTTATTTTTTTATATTTTCTATAGTAAAGTATGAGGCCCGTCTGTCAGAATTGTTTTGCACGATGAAAAATTATGCTCAACATCACACTATGTTATACTTGTATCATGCTATATTTGATAGTTTGAGTAGGTGAGAAAAATGTTGACCTTACCTACACGAACTTTACTAATTTCACAAAGCACTGCTTCAAGTTTAGCAGCAGCAGCAGCTGTCTTTCCTACATTTAAATGCTGTAATCTGTTCACAAAGTGAGTAACACTAAGAAATTGGGACTGGAAGTAAATATCAGTAAAACTAAATATATGGTCACACGTAGAAATTCAGTATATAATGGAAATGGACAGCTAAGGACAAATGAGGGAAATTTTGAGGAAGTGGCTGAATTCAAATACCTAGGAACAATAATCACAAATAGGAATGAGATGCACAAAGAAATTAAACATAGGCTCAATTCTGGAAATGCTTGCTATTATGCATTGCAGAGACTTTTGATGTCCCAACTCCTTTCAAAATACGTTAAGCTGAAAATATATAAAACTATTATTCTACCAGTTATATTATATGGGTGCGAAACATGGACTCTTACTTTAAGGGAGGAAAGGAGATTACGAGTATTTGAGAATAAAGTTCTTAGGAAAATTTTTGGACCAAAGAGAGATGAACAGACAGGTGAATGAAGAAGACTACATAACAATGAACTACATGGTCTTTATAGGAAGCCAGATGTAATAAGAACAGTTAAGTCTCGTAGACTGCGATGGGCAGGACATGTTGCGCGTATGGGGAATGAAAGACGTGCATGGAAACTTCTTGTAGGAAAGCCAGAAGGAAACCGCCCTGTTGGTAGACCAATAATGAGGTGGGAGAACAACATTAACTATGATTTGAGGGAAGTAGATTATACAGGGAATGATTGGAAAGCATTGGCTCAGGATAGGGATGTATGGAGAGCTTATGTCCGTGCGGCCATGAACCTACGGGTTCGATAGTGCCAGTGAGTAAGTAAGTAAGTAATCTGTTCACAAAGTAAGGACTGCTCACAGGTAGCAAGAACGAGCTGACAGCTATTCTACCTGACTACAGAAAATTCCATCATTGTTCATCTACTTATTCATGTATGTTCTAGACTAAAGTTCTTGTTCTGGGGTTCGAGTTTAGGACAAAAACTACATCCAACACTGTCACCTTGAGACTCCTCATACAATTATTTGCTTTTATAAAATCTATCTTGTTCAGAAGGGATACTGAAGAATTTTCACTTGTTTACCACATTGCATTGTCAAAAACTACATAAATGCATTCATTAAAAAATATTTTAATGGATTCCTGGAACTTTTACTGAAAAAACCGGAATTTGATAGTTGAAAAATATGAAGGAGTATGAAATTTTCACTAAAATATGAACATTTTGCTAAAATATTATTAAATATAAAGTTTTTTGTTTGATTCTACATATCATAAAATGTAAAGATACTTAGTCTCAGCGCTCTCTGACAAATAGTTAAAAACATGAAATTTCATAAAATTCCTCGCTCTAGTTATGAATAAAGAAATTTTCAAGTCGGAATAAAACTCTCTGAACAAAATGTCTATTGTCGACACAGATTTGAATGGCTGCGTCAACGATACTTCTTGGAACAGTTTTGAATAAGGTGCTAACTTTTTTTGTTAATCTAATTATTGTCCACAGACGAAGTAAATGAAAGCAGTAGGTATTTCAGATGTCACGAGTGTTCCTTTATTCTCAGGTAGTATGCCATTGTATCGCTTGCAATTCCCCGTACCCCCCTTCGTCCCGTGCTTTCATTCTCTTCGTCTTTGGACTATACAGTAAACTCTTTGGGCATAGTGGCAGTTTCTTTGTAATTTTGTGCAGCTTTTATTTAACATAAATTTTGTTATAGATCTACTTTGAAATTTATTTTATAATGCTCCTATGTTGGTATTATTCAACACATTCACTATTCATATCTGTAAGCAACCATAATTCCTTTGAAAAATATATATAAACACAGTTTCGCATGTGTCACTAAATGGAGTTCAAATCCCTTATAGTGAGACAGTAAAAATTCTAGGAGTATTTACTTACTTCCTTACTCACTGGCACTATCGAACCCGTAGGTTCATGGCCGCACGGACATAAGCTCTCCATACATCCCTATCCTGAGCTAATAATTTCCAATCATTCCCTGTATAATCTACTTCCCTCAAATCATAGTTAATGTTGTTCTCCCACCTCATTCTAGGTCTACCAACTGGGCGTTTTCCCTCTGGCTTTCCCACAAGAAGCGTCCATGCAAGTCTTTCATTCCCCATACGCGCAACATGTCCTGCCCATCGCAGTCTACGAGACTTAACTGTTCTTATTATAGCTGGCTTCCTATAAAGAACATGTAGTTCATTGTTATGTAGTCTTCTCCATTCACCTGTCTGTTCATCTCTCTTTGGTCCAAAAATTTTCCTAAGTACTTTATTCTCAAATACTTGTAATCTCCTTTCCTCTCTTAAAGTAAGAGTCCATGTTTCACATCCATATAATATAACTGGTAGAATAATAATTTTATATATTTTCAGTTTAACGTTTTTTTAAAGGAGTTGGGACATCAAGAATCTCTGCAGTGCATAATAGCACGCATTTCCAGAATTGAGCCTATGTTTAATTTCTTTGTGCATCTCATTCCTATTTGTGATTATTGTTCCTAGGTATTTGAATTCAGCCACTTCCTCAAAATTTCCCTCATTTGTCATTAGCTGTCCATTTCCATTATTTAATGAATTTCTATGTGTGACCATATATTTAGTTTTATTGATATTTACTTCCAGTCCTAATTTCTTAGTGTTACTCAATAGTGTGTGCGTGTTGTCCTTTAGTATCTCCTCGCTATCGGTCAACAATACTACATCATCAGCATAAACTAACAGCTTATTAATACCATTGAGTTGTAAGCCTTCCTCATTCTCTAAAGATTTAATGGCATGCTCTAGTACAAAATTAAATAGTAGAGGAGATAGTGCATCTCCTTGCTTTAACCCATTCTGGATTTCAAAAGTGTCTGAAAACTGTTTGCCTACACGCACCCTACTCGTTGAGCCATTTAGACACATTCGTATAAGTCTAACTAACTTTTTAGGAATTCCAAACTCCCTCTTAATTGAATCATATGCTTTTTTGAAGTCTACATATAGTTGATGTACAGTACCATTATATTCCCATTTCTTTTCTAAAATCTGTCTTATACTAAAAATCTGATCTGTTGTAGACCTGTTTCTTCTAAATGCACATTGATGATCTCCTAGAATGTCATCAATATAGGGAGTAAGTCTGCTTACTAATATATTTGTTAGAATTTTGTACGAAGTTGAAAATAATGAGATGCCCCTATAGTTGTTGCAATCAGTTTTATCTCCTTTCTTATAAATTGGTACGATAATTGATTCCTTCCATTCATCTGGAAGAGCTTCTTTTTCCCAATCATACTAAGCAACCAGCGTATCTTGTCCATCAATTTTTCTCCCCCTGATTTTATCAGTTCTGCTGGGATCTCATCTGAACCTGATGCTTTATACATCTTCAATTTTTCAATTGCCATTTCAACCTCTAATGCACTTGGCTCTGCGACTAGCATTTCTGCTGTCTGTAAGTTATTCTCCTCAATGTCCTGTTCTGTATGTACATTTAATAGCTGATTAAGTATTTATTATATTTGAAGAGAAAAATTATACGCTCAGACCGGGACTTGAACCCGGGACCCTTGGTTCTCTAGACCAAGTGCTCTACCAACTGAGCTACCTGAGCAAGTACCGATCTAAACGCAAATCTTTCTCTATATACATTGTAATTCCCATCCACCAAATGCTGTGAAGCCATGCTTCTATCTTGCAAATGGCGGCTCCTTTATTAAGAAGACATATTTGGGAATTATACATTACAGCCAGTACGGCTTTTTCCAAGTTTTTATTATTGATTTCGTACATCTCAATGATGGATAAATCATATTTGAAGAGAAAAATTATACGCTCAGACCGGGACTTGAACCCGGGACCCTTGGTTCTCTAGACCAAGTGCTCTACCAACTGAGCTACCTGAGCAAGTACCGATCTAAACGCAAATCTTTCTCTATATACATTATTGGCAAAAACTTAAATTGGAATACACAAATAAACCATACATGCAAAACAGTCTTCTCAATAATACATTCATTAAATCGTTTACGAAATTGTTTGCCATTCGCCCTTAGGAAAATGTTAGTAGAAACACTTGCAATGCCCCATTTTGATTATTGTGACACTCTTTTTACAGACTTTAATACTATTTCCACTCAAAGACTTCAACGTGTTCATAATTCTTGCGCACGTTTTATTTGTGGTATTCGCAAATTTTACCATGTTACACCGTCCCTGGAACAATTATCGTGGCTTCGTCTAAGAGATCGTAGAACTGTCCATTCCCTATCCCTTCTCTATAAAATACTTCACACATCATCGCCTAATTATTTATCACCCTGCTTCATGAGACTATCCGAAACACATAATCTTGACACTCGATCCCATCAGCACATTGTCCTTTATATCCCGCCTCACCACACTGTATATTATTCATTATCTTTTACGGTGTCACTTACCAAAACATGGAATTCCCTTCCATCCTATGTCAGAGACTGTCAAACTATAATATCCTTCAAAAACAAACTAAAGAATTATTTAATAACATACTAACTTATACACCTCACTGATAGTATTCTTTTAGAAATATTAATATATTTAATTATTTATGAAAATAATATTAAGAATAACGAATATTTTTGTTTTGTTTTAAATATTATATAATCGTAAAATTAGTTTTCTATATCTCATTATTTTCCTTTGTTTTTTATATACACTAGACAGGGACAATTTAATATGTTTTGCTTGTATACATTTTATTATTAGTTTTAGTCTTAATTTTAACTAATATTAACTGGTTGTATTATAGATCGTAATATATTAGATATTATCTTTTGATCAAATTTTTACTTAGTGTTTAATATTAGAGGTAATTAAGATTGTTATATTCTGATGTAATATATGTTTGTCCTGGTGAGTGGAAGAGAAGGCCACATGGCCTTAACTCCACCAGGCTAAATAAATAAATCTAAAAAAAAATCTATATAATACATTTAAAGAACATATATAAAACTTGCTTAATTCTTCGCATTGAAAGTGCATTTTTCATGTGAAGGTCGCCAATCATAATGCAATAGCACATTAAATCTTTCTACGCATTTCTAAATGTACTTAATAGTGCCTATACAGAAGGCAAAACCTGTTGAAAAAAAAAAGGAGGAGAAAGCAACAATCACAAGGGTGAATCAACTGTTGAAGAGATTTATAAATATCATGCACATTCGTTGAGACCTTGGATTAAAAGAGTTGCGTCTTCCTGAGAAAATCTTAGAAATTATTGCAACCTTGGAAGTAATGTTATTAGAAATGGCAGAGCCAGTAAAGATAATAACTGAACTGCAATAAAAACCAATGAGAAGTTAACAAAGTATAATGTGTTGCCAAACTGGAAAACATAAAACAATTGAATATACAAAGCGTCTTAGGATAGAGAACATAGTGCTAATCTAAAAACAATTAACAACATATTATATAGCAGGCAGTAATAAGGAAAGATACGTAATAATAAAAAAATAGAAAAAATATAGAAAGACGGATAAAGATTCATTGAACCGTTTTTGTTTATTTTTGGGGCTGTCTATTTCGATTATATTTTTTTCTAACGCTTATAGTATGGGTACCTCTGTTATCTAAGATTTCATGTAACACTAAATATAATGTTTTCATATTTAAGAAAAATTGTAGGTGTAATGAGTGCAATCTTGATATTTATGTGATATTAATCTCCAAATATGTACATAAATATGCAGTAAAATAGTCAAAATATGTAATATTACATTTTTACTATAGAGTATCATAATTTATGGTTTAAAAATTCTTGTTATTTCGTTGTCCTAGCTTTGTTTTGTTATAAGATACTTGACTCTTAAAATGTACTACTTTTTCATGAATGTTAAGGTTAATATATTTATAATACCAATATTAAAGTACCAAACAATACAGAAATATATTTATGTTAAAGAATATATTGAATATATTTAATACATATATCGCGAACTTAAAATCTTTCAAAGCGATTTTCACCCACTTAAAATAATTGGATCGACTTGAAATTTTGTATACTTGTAAAGGACCCGTGACAATACAATAATTTCATATATATTTCCTAAATTCCTGCCCAGAATCATCAGAAAATAAAAAAAAAGTGTCTTTGTAGTTATGTAACGGAATCTTTGAACACGATTTTCACCCACTTAGAAACATAGGATAGACTTGAAACTTTGTATACTTGTATAGGACCCGTGACAATACAATAATTTCATATTAATTTTCTAAAATCCTGGCCAGAATCATCAGAAAATCAAAAAAAGTGTCTTTGTATTTGTCACGGAATCTTTGAACACGATTTTCACCCACTTAGAAACATTGGATCGACTTGAAACTTTGTAACTTATAAATCACCCGAGACACTGCAATAATTTCATATTTTGTTTCTAAAATCCTGGCCAGAATTATCAGAAAATAAAAAAAAATAAAACTGGTATAATAGCTTGCGGACTTGTTGACTTTTTAGCTGATCGTTGTAAGAGCTCAGTTGGTAGAGCGGTGAACTAGCGAAATGTGATTCCAGTAATCTATAGGTCGCTGGTTCAAATCCGGCTGGTGCGGGTTTTTTTAGAAGAGTATTACTTTTAACTCATACTACAATAGTATCGAATTTAAAGATATTTACATTTTTATCTTATTCTCTAAAATATTAAAACTAAAAAATAAAAAAAATAAATAATAGTTTTTAAAAACTAAAACAACCCGCTTTATTAGAAAACCGAACTCAAAAATGAAAAATAATTTTAATTTTAACACGCTTGGGATAAATTTGAAGTGGTAAAAAAAATAATCTCCAACACATATAGAATAAAACTAGAGTTATCAACGTAAAGAAAATAATTTTACCATCAAAAGCGTGGGGGTGCTCTACATCTATTAATATATTTGATAATAAACAGATATTGGTAAAAGTAAAGTCTCTAAGAAGCAATGTAAAAATCATAAAAAGCAGCCCACGCTTTTGATGGTAAAATTATTTTCTTTACGTTGATAACTCTAGTTTTATTCTATATGTGTTGGAGATTATTTTTTTTACCACTTTAAATTTATCCCAAGCGTGTTGGAAATTTAAATTATTTTTCATTTTTGAGTTCGGTTTTCTAATAAAGCGTGTTGTTTTAGTTTTTTAAAACTATTATTTATTTTTCAACAACATCACATTATATTTAAACATTAAAGCGAGAACAAAGAGAGAGAGAGAGAGGAGAGAGAGAGAGAGAGAGAGAGAGAGAGAGAGAGAGAGAGAGAGAGAGAGAGAGAGAGAGAGAGAGAGAGAGAGAGCGAGAGAGAGAGAGAGAGAGAGAGAGAGAGAGAGAGAGAGAGAGAGAAAGTGAGTGAGAAAATGATCGGCTTAGACCCTTTTTGGATAATAGTTAAAGTGATCACTGAAGTCCGGATATTAGGGACTTAAAAAATTCAAAATAGGCAGGAAAAAAGGCATTAAAATCATTAATATAGGCACTAAAAATTCAAAATAGGCTCTTACAAAAATGGACAACATAACTTTTTACAGTCTTACGTTAAGAATATAAACATATGCTATCAATAACATGCGAAGATATCAGAGATGCTTTTGGAATTTGTTTTGCCTATTTACAAAGAGCCTAAAACTAAATATATGGTCACACATAGAAAATCATCATGTAATGGAAATGGAGGGCTAATGAAAAATGAGGGAAATTTTGAGGAAGTGGCTGAATTCAAATACCTAGGAACAATAATCACAAATAGGAATGAGATGCACAAAGAATTTAAACATAGGCTCAATTCTGGAAATGCGTGCTATTATGCATTGCACAGACCCTTGATGTCCCAACTCCTTTCAAAAAACGTTAAACTGATAATATATAAAACTGTTATTCTACCAGTTATATTATATGGATGCGAAACATGGACTCCTACTTTAAGGGAGGAGAGGAGACTGCGGGTATTTGAGAATAAAGTACTTAGGAAAATTTTTAGACCAAAGAGAGATGAACAGACAGGTGAATGGAGAAGACTACGTAACAATTAACTACATGGTCTTTATAGGAAGCCAGATATAATAAGAACAGTTAAGTCTTGGACGCCCATTTACTAGATGGGAGGATTCATTAAATCCCACTTGATGTGAAAACAGGTCAAAAGGCCTAATTTCATGAAGCAGAAGAAGAAGAAGTCTCGTAGACAGCAATGGGCAGGACATGTTGCACGTATGGGGAATGAAAGACTTGCATGGAAGCTTCTTGTAGGAAAGCCAGAGGAAAAACGCCCAGTTGATAGACCAAGAATGAGGTGGGAGAATAACATTAACTATGATTTGAGGCAAGTAGATTATACAGGGATAGATTGGAAAGCATTAGTTCAGGATAGGGATGTATGGAGAACTTATGTCCGCGCAGCCATGAACCTACGTGTTCGATAGTGCAAGTGAGTAAGTAAGTAAGGATTTACAAAGAGCCGAACCGACACTTGAGAATATTTCCATGCCAAATTCTTTCTCGAAATTGGTGAGTTTGTATTTTACTGTTGTCCGCTCTTTAGGTATCTTAAAAAAACTGTTCTAAAGGTAAATATATATATATATATATATACACACTTGCAGCATCATCACTTTGTCTTTGAATCACCTCTCTGTGAATGAGGGACTGCAGACTGAATTCAGTGTTACCAACATCAAACAAAACATTGCTGGTTTCAGCACCAGGTGTGAGACAGAGAAAGAAAGCATCTACCCTTTTTGTCTCTCAACAATGTTTGCAACGAGCATGATACAATGAGAAATAGTTTAGAGCTATTTTGCTTAACGGGAATGCATTAGGTGGAAAATACAATATTTACTTAACGGGAGTGCATTGAGGGGGAAACCATCTACCTGCTAGGCTAGGTTATTGCCACTATTATTCTAAAATATTCAAAGGAAATTTATAAAAAGAACATCTGAAAACTTCTATGAAATGATTTGTGCCATGAAGTTTGCCCATTTCAATTGATTTCATTGAAATACTAAGTTAATTTCGAGAAAAAATTGAAAATATGCATTTATAGGCATTTGAAGCTGAAATAAGCATTTATAGGCAAAATGATCGTCATATTACAGCCACGGAGATGAAATTTCTGCGACGAACTGCAGGTTATAGCCTTTTAGACCACCAAAGAAATTCAACAATAGCCAGAGAGTTAAACATCGTACCTATATCTGAATACCTCCAAGAATATAGAAACAATTGGCTAGCCCATATTCAGCGCATGGGTCGTCACAGAATACCAAAACAAATTCTTCACTACATTCCTCGAGGCAGAAGATCTGTGGGTCGACCTTTTCGGAGATGGCGGGAGACCGTAACGGGCCACTGGGCCTAAAGGACGATGATGATGATGATAGGCAAAATGAACTTCATGAAATACAAACAACTCTAGGGTCGTTGGTATGAACTTATATGGAGTCACTTTTACAATATCTATAATATATAACTATAAGCATTTTCCTTAATATCCGGTCTCTAGTCATCACACTACATGCAACAGACCCAAAGAATAGTAGGAGGTCGAGGCACCCAATTTTTCTAGACAATCGGCACTTGATGTCACCTGGGTAGTCAGCCCTGCGTGACGGCCGCCTTTACCCCAAGAATTAGCATCTGGTACTCTTTTCCGTTAGAGGCTGAGTAGACCCTAGGTCATGTTGCCACCAAAAGGTTTGGTTCACCGGGACTCGAACCACGACCTTCCGGTTTGTAGCGTGTTGCCTTAACCGTCTAGGCAACGGCTTGTCCCCTTTGGATAATAGGAATATATTCATCATCTCACTCACAACGCAGCACTACCAAATCATCATGGAAATGGTGGGAAAAAACAGCAGGCAAACTCCTTTAAACATTTGATTCGACTTTAAATGCGTTACAAGTGAGGCTAAGTTTTTGTTACAAAATCAGAAAACTTGCTGACGGCTCACAATTTGGGGTTTTCCTCATAATTTTTTCCTAGAAGACCATAAACCTTTTGAGAGCATTATTATATACAACTTTCCTCACTAGAGGATTGCGTCAAGGACAAAGTGATACAGACAATTAACTTATGAGATTGATGAAATACATTTTAAAAAATTGTAATTTTAGGCCTAATTGAAGTATATATACTATAAAGTAGAAATTTTGTAAATATGGTTTCTTAAAATTGAAATTGCGATGGCAATTTTAGAAAGATACACCCTGTCCAAATCTAAGGAATTTCAAAATTTAGCTAAGGATCCTGGTATAGTACCTCTTGCCGCGATCATCAATCCTGTGACAGTTATACTATCTAATTGGTATTTATCTTTTTATATGGCTCTTTCTACAGTCAACTTCCTCAGGTTGGCCACTATGAGTCTGAAAACGGATTGTGGTATCTAATATCATACCAACAGGTTGGCCACTATGAGTCTGAAAACGGATTGTGGTATCTAATATCATACCAACAGGTTGGCCACTATGAGTCTGAAAACGGATTGTGGTATCTAATATCATACCAACAGGTTGGCCACTATGAGTCTGAAAACGGATTGTGGTATCTAATATCATACCAACAGGTTGGCCACTATGAGTCTGAAAACGGATTGTGGTATCTAATATCATACCAACAGGTTGGCCACTATGAGTCTGAAAACGGATTGTGGTATCTAATATCATACCAACAGGTTGGCCACTATGAGTCTGAAAACGGATTGTGGTATCTAATATCATACCAACAGGTTGGCCACTATGAGTCTGAAAACGGATTGTGGTATCTAATATCATACCAACAGGTTGGCCACTATGAGTCTGAAAACGGATTGTGGTATCTAATATCATACCAACAGGTTGGCCACTATGAGTCTGAAAACGGATTGTGGTATCTAATATCATACCAACAGGTTGGCCACTATGAGTCTGAAAACGGATTGTGGTATCTAATATCATACCAACAGGTTGGCCACTATGAGTCTGAAAACGGATTGTGGTATCTAATATCATACCAACAGGTTGGCCACTATGAGTCTGAAAACGGATTGTGGTATCTAATATCATACCAACAGGTTGGCCACTATGAGTCTGAAAACGGATTGTGGTATCTAATATCATACCAACAGGTTGGCCACTATGAGTCTGAAAACGGATTGTGGTATCTAATATCATACCAACAGGTTGGCCACTATGAGTCTGAAAACGGATTGTGGTATCTAATATCATACCAACAGGTTGGCCACTATGAGTCTGAAAACGGATTGTGGTATCTAATATCATACCAACAGGTTGGCCACTATGAGTCTGAAAACGGATTGTGGTATCTAATATCATACCAACAGGTTGGCCACTATGAGTCTGAAAACGGATTGTGGTATCTAATATCATACCAACAGGTTGGCCACTATGAGTCTGAAAACGGATTGTGGTATCTAATATCATACCAACAGGTTGGCCACTATGAGTCTGAAAACGGATTGTGGTATCTAATATCATACCAACAGGTTGGCCACTATGAGTCTGAAAACGGATTGTGGTATCTAATATCATACCAACAGGTTGGCCACTATGAGTCTGAAAACGGATTGTGGTATCTAATATACCAACAGGTTGGCCACTATGAGTCTGAAAACGGATTGTGGTATCTAATATCATACCAACAGGTTGGCCACTATGAGTCTGAAAACGGATTGTGGTATCTAATATCATACCAACAGGTTGGCCACTATGAGTCTGAAAACGGATTGTGGTATCTAATATCATACCAACAGGTTGGCCACTATGAGTCTGAAAACGGATTGTGGTATCTAATATCATACCAACAGGTTGGCCACTATGAGTCTGAAAACGGATTGTGGTATCTAATATCATACCAACAGGTTGGCCACTATGAGTCTGAAAACGGATTGTGGTATCTAATATCATACCAACAGGTTGGCCACTATGAGTCTGAAAACGGATTGTGGTATCTAATATCATACCAACAGGTTGGCCACTATGAGTCTGAAAACGGATTGTGGTATCTAATATCATACCAACAGGTTGGCCACTATGAGTCTGAAAACGGATTGTGGTATCTAATATCATACCAACAGGTTGGCCACTATGAGTCTGAAAACGGATTGTGGTATCTAATATCATACCAACAGGTTGGCCACTATGAGTCTGAAAACGGATTGTGGTATCTAATATCATACCAACAGGTTGGCCACTATGAGTCTGAAAACGGATTGTGGTATCTAATATCATACCAACAGGTTGGCCACTATGAGTCTGAAAACGGATTGTGGTATCTAATATCATACCAACAGGTTGGCCACTATGAGTCTGAAAACGGATTGTGGTATCTAATATCATACCAACAGGTTGGCCACTATGAGTCTGAAAACGGATTGTGGTATCTAATATCAAACCAATTTTAGAAGATGGTATAAATGTAATAATATCTATTCGTCTGTTACTTCCATTAGAGGCCACACCATGAACTTCCTCATAAACTGTGTACCCATAATCTCGCAAGACTTCTGCCATCATATTTCGAATAGTGTGGTGCCGAATGTTTCTCAGCGATTCTCCAAACGGACAGGCCCCAAGGACATGTGTAAGGGTTTCGTGCCCTCTGCGACAACGTGTATAGAAGATATCGTCCCTAGACCAGCCCGGCAAAGAACGCACCGCAGATTCAATTTGTTGGAATGTGAGGTGGTCTTTGTCAGTTGGATTGACTACTGACATGGACTCTTACTTTAAGGGAGGAAAGAAGATTACGAGTATTTGAGAATAAAGTTCTTAGGAAAATTTTTGGACCAAAGAGAGATGAACAGACAGGTGAATGGAGAAGACTACATACCAATGAATTACATGGTCTTTATAGGAAACCAGATATAATAAGAACAGTTAAGTCTCGTAGATTGCGATGGGCAGGACATGTTGCACGTATGGGGAATGAAAGACGTGCATGGAAGCTTCTTGTAGGAAAGCCAGAGGGAAAACGCCCAGTTGGTAGACCAAGAATAAGGTGGGAGAACAACATTAACTATGATTTGAGGGAAGTAGATTATACAGGGAATTATTGGAAAGCATTAGCTCAGGATAGGGATGTATGGAGAGCTTATGTCCGCGAGGCCATGAACCTGCGGGTTCGATAGTGCCAGTGAGTAAGTAAGTAAGTGACTAGACAAAGTATATGACTAAGACCTGTCAATAACCTAAGTCTGCAAAAATATTTGAGAACAAATCATTCTGAAACTTAAAGGGTCGAATGTTTGAACGCATTAGACAGTAAAAGGCGTTCTCTGCTGATAAAGTTTTATCCAAACACATTTTTCTTACTCAGAAATCTATTCACGTGGTAATAATTTTAAGCTACCTGACAAGGTATCTTAAGATTGTAGCTCAAGATATAAACTTATGTGAAAATCCCGAAGGGAACCGATGGTAACCGATGTAGTTTGAAACTTATCCAAGATGTCGGACCTTGAAGACTTCGATCATGTTTTCGGTATACGCGGAGAAGAGGAATTTGATAGAGTCTACCAAAGAATTCAACTGGAAGAACAGGAGAATCGGCGTAATATTGCGCGTCGCAGACGTGTTTGTATACGGTATTATTTGCGGGATGCAAGCATAAATACATTCCTCTATAGCAGACGAAAATAACGGAAGTGGTTTTATCGCTGAGAATTCTGGGTAATTCGTTGCCAATATTACGAAAACGTCAACATTCATGCATGACCGGTTAAGGCGGCCGTTAATTCGATCTCAGCTCACCAGTGATTGGAAGTAATTTTCAGTAGAGACTAATGTATTTGCATACGACCCTTAACACTCTACATAAACATTTTGTTAACTTACATTTGAAGACCATTTAATGTAAAAATATATAATACTCTAGCAAACATGTAGTGTTGTGTAAAATATGTAATTTCACACTTGTGTAAAAGGTTTAGACCCAAGTGAATCGTCAATATTTTTGCTTATGTGAAGGAAGAACATGTGAAGGAAAAAATATGCAATTACATATATACATTCTAATCCGGACTTTAGTAATGAGTTAGCACTGTTGGAAGCAGTTTAGGATTCTGCTCCATTAGGAATGTAATATTTATGTTTTTTTTAATCCATATGGTGGGATAAGCATATTTGGAAGGACACAAAAAAATATATTGGTAAAACATTGGTGGAATCTGTTGCAATGTATGGAAGTGAGGTATGGACAATCAATAAGTACTACAAGAAAATTAGTAGCTCTAGAAATGGATTATTTACGGAGAAGTGCCAGAAAGTCTAGATTAGAACATGTCACAAATAAGGAAATTAGAAACATAATGGTCCCGCGCCGTAGCCGAGCGGTTAAGGTAGGAAGCCTTGGCGCAGAGCTACGGGACTTGCGCTGGTTCGAGTCTCCACGGGGGACGAAATTTTCTCATGGTATTTCGGCCAGTATGGGACCGGTGCCCACCCAGCATCGTGAGGTAATTGGGTAGCTACGATATGTAGCGGCTCCAGGTTGAGGAACCAGCTATAACGGCTGGGGGACTCGACATGCTAACCACATGTCACCCCTACACTGGCTGTTGATCATCTACCTCTGTGATTGACACATGTGGATGTGAAGGGCCAGCAGCCGGCTGGTAAAAGGGCAACCGCTGAAAAGTGGAAAGACCCTCAATCGGAGAAACATAATGGAAGCAGAAGAAAGCATAATTGAAAGAATTGAGGAGAAGGAATTAAAGTGGTTAGGACATGTCTTAAGAAAGGAAGATGAGCGATGGCCGAAGCAACTATATGAATGGCATCCGAACAGAAAGAAGAAAAGAGGGAGACCAAGGTTAACATGGAAGGAAAACATGAAGACAGTAATGCAAGCTAGAGGGCTAAGCATCGAAGATGCCCAAGACCGTAGGCTTTGGAGATTTGGCACGGGAAGACGGCAGCAGCTGTAAAAACCCGAAGATAGATAGATTTTTTTTTAGATCACCCAGCTCGTTAGGCATTTGAATCAGCAAATCTGGGGTGGGCTGTGTTTCTGAAACTTTGTTACTGGAAAATTAGGTGAAATACAACGATATGTATTTGGAAGGAAGATTCTTAGACAAACAATTTGCTCCGTTAACGGAAATCAAATATGGAGAAAGAGGAAGCCTTAAAATGTGCAATTTGTACATCTTACAGAGAACCGAATATTGTTAAATTAAAGTAAAGTAAAATGTGGAATGGAAGGAAAATTGAGAGAGAATCAGGTATTTTGATAACCGTTAAGAAAGTTTTAAATCAAAGCGGGTAAGAAGCAGAAGAATTGTTACTCTAAGATGAAGATGGGGCATCAGTATGTTGAGAGCTAATATGTGCAGAATTGCTACAGTGAATAGAAAAACTGGCTAAGACTTCTGAAGAATTCCAATACCGAAATAAGATTGCTGTTCCAATGATTATGACTAAATGTAAATCTGGATCTTGTAAGTGCATATATCCCGTATATAGAGGAATTTCGGGTAATTTGGACCCCTGTTTTGAATTAGTTGTTTTTTTCTCTTAATCAAGGATTTTGAATTTTGTTTAATTACAGTGATTATCATTAGTGTTGTAACTATGAAATAGCATTGCTATTTTATTCAAACATGGAAACATCTTCATAATTTATAAACTTCTTTACATTACAAGAAAGGTCCACTGTAGCCTCCATATTCGGATATAGTGGACCCCAGAGTTCACCTTAGCTTTTAGTCTATTTTTAAATTTTTCACTCTATTAGTTATACAGGCAAGCACAGATTAATGTGAAAATATTTATGACTGATCATAATTAAAAAGCGATGATATTATTTTTAATGTTTTGAAAAATTATTGTTGATTATAACATTTACAAGTTATTGAACTGCAATAGGAGACGGTCTTTGGGTTTAGTAAAATTAGAAGTATATTAAATAACATTAATTAATTCAATGTTTTTTTTACAGATAGTATCCTCATTGATAAAATATACGTATTCGTGTAAAGTGGACCCAGGTCCTCTTGGAGGGTTCACCACCCCTCCAATATAAGCTAAACTTCAGAGCCGGATATCCAGCGGCTGGCGTTATGGTTAGATTAATTTGGTTCTATAGGCCTACATACATATTTTCTAATATAGGCCTAAATATAATATAATCTAAAAAATAATAATATTAAGAGTTAATTGAGATTGTTATATTCTGATGTAATATACGTTTGTCCTGGTGAGTGGAAGAGACGGCCACATGGCCTTAACTCCACCAGGCTAAATAAATATAATCTATATAGACCTATGTATATTTTTATAACTGATCGGTCATTCAGGGAGGACGTCCAGGTCCTTGTGTGGTCAAAATGTAAGTGTGTGATTCAAAAGTTTAAAATCCCGACATTTCGTGACACTGTAATGCCCGAGTGGCGTGTGGTATGTTGAAGGTGAGAGGTTGAACTTCATTAATTGAAACTTCATTTTTTGATCAACTAATTTATAACACGATACAAATGGGCCTAATTATAATAAATTTAACTTGTGTGAATGCACTTGATAATGAAGTCATTAAAACGTATAATTCAGTTATACGTGTAAAGTGGACCCAGGTCCTCTTGGAGGGTTCACATTAACCGAATTCCTTTCTTTATGTTCAGTTATTTTATACAGCCCACCACGTCACGTAATATCTAACCAAACCGTCAATATATTAAAACAGCATCTACATAATATGATATATTTAGGAGTTGTTTCAACATTTATAATATTCAATAGCGGAAATTAAGAATTGATTCTTATCTTGAAAAACTTTTAAAATGGTAATTTTCAAAAATATAACAAACAAACCCTTATCCGCACAAATATTAAAAGAATCTGGCCTTGAACCCGTCAAAATTGATGAGGGAAGAAGTTAAAATATTTTATGTTTTAAGGGCAGTTTCCAATTAAAGAAGATACTATCAGGGTCCTCTCAAGCAGAAGGGTCCATATTACCTGAACTTCCCTATATATGTGTGTGTGATTCTAATGCCCCCTCTGCACTGTAAAGTGCTTCAGGTAGTCTAACGGTACAGGCATACACATTTGATTACAAAATATAGTACCGTCAGTCTATAAGATCTATAAATGGATTGCGCACAAATGTGCAAAGATGATAACACAGCTAACAATCACTAACACTTTAACTTTGTCTTGCGTAATCACAAATTGTTTTTGTTCTTTGTGTACAACGCTTCGATGTGATATATTTCGCATTTCTTGTCACACACTTAGCATATGCATGACATCTTCGGGTCGTGGAATGTTTTATCTGTAAACATTAGGTGGTGGAATTCATGCACGCTTAATCTTATTATGACGTGTCGTATCTGAAAATTTGCTTCTGTCCAGTCATCGCTCCGGTGCGGAAGAATTCCGGCCACACTTCCTCTCGTTCCCTGCCTAGTCTTTGTAGCGCATGTTCCTAGGATTCTGTGGTTGGTAGTAGATATTCCGTTTTCAAGTCCTCGATAAGGAATGTCTCCCTTGCCAGTAGGTACACTAGACGGCTTCTTGTCGTTTTCGATACTCCTATTGCTCTTTTTATGTAAGTAGCTTTCACTTTTTCCAGCGAGTTCAGATTAACTTCTGTAAGATGTGGCCATATCATTTCTATCCCGAAAGTTATTATTGGGAGGATCTTTGCATTGAATAGTTTCATCGCTGATTCCAGGCTTAGAGCTTGTATATTGCGTATATCATTTATTGCCATTATTGCTTGCGTTGATCTTTCTGCTAAGTGTTTTGTGAAGCTTCTTCCACTGGGTTGTAAAGTAACGCCTAGATATTTAAACTCCTTTACTATTTTGATGTTATCTTTGTCCAGTTTTATTTCTATTCTGGCAGGGATCTTTCCTCCGTTTCTGAACACCATCATTTCTGTTTTTTCTTTGTATATATAGAAGATAGTCTAAAATATATTAGTTATCGTCACCTTACTTGTAAAACCTTGTAAATCTAATTTAACAAATTTTTCAAGAGAGCAAAATAACTTTTTTTTCACATTGCTTATTATTTTGTAATTATGTTAAGAAATAAGAAGGAGCAAGATGACTGGAGGACATGGAGTGGATGAAAATCTGTATAAAAATAAAATTATGTCTTATTTTGAATTTAAACATTCAAAATAGGAAATTAAAAATATAGTTACAAGAATTATAAGTAATGTAAAGATATGTTTTATGCTTTTCTTCAAATAACATTTCCATTAACTCGTTTTTTCTTATTATATTAATTAACTAACTAGCTCTATCGAAACCGTAGATTCATGGCCGCGCGGACATAAGCTCTCCATACACCCTATCCTGAGTTAATATTTTCCAATCAACCCCTGTATAATCTACTTCCCTCAAATCATGGTTACTCTTATTCTCCCACCGCATTCTTGATCTACCAACTGGCCGTTTCCCCTACGGTTTTCCTACAAAAAAAATCCATACAACTCTTTCATTCCCTATTCGTGCCACATGTCCTACCTAATTGAAAATTATTTTCGTTTCTTTATTTTTATTACATTAGGTTTGAAATGTTTCTACATGCCTAACAAAGTTCTCGTATCCAATATAATGAATGCAACTGCTGAGCATATTGTTTGATTTAAAAATTATATTAACATGAATAATATTTGATAAATTATTGGATTGCATTAATTTTATTCTCATTTGCTTCCAGTTATAAAGGCAACCAGTAATTATTTGGGTTAAAAATCATTTTTCTTCTTTTTGTTTAAAAAATCCAGTAAGGTCCATTTTATCGATGTGTAACATTATAGTCGTTTTTGGACATATAAACCCATACTTACTTACTTACTTACTTACTGGCACTATCGAACCCGTAGGTTCATGGCCGCGCGGACATAAGTTCTCCAGCCGTCACGCAGGGCTGACAACCCGGCTGACATAAAGTGCCGATTGTCTAGAAAAAGTGGGAGCCTTAACCTCCTACTACCCCAAGGGCCTCCGGGCCTGTTGTGGGATCACTTTACTTTATATAAACCCATAAACATTTATTTTTAAAAATGACGTCTCTGTGTTCTGCTAATGTGCACTTTTTTTTTTTTGCGTTTTCCCATAACTTGTATTTTTTAATATTTTGGTACTCTTTTCTCTGAAACTATGAAAGACAGGTGAATAATTTTTGGCATGGTTATGCAGTTTAAAGAGCTCTATAATAAGGTAAATTTATCTTTGTTATGTTGATAGTATTTCAAATTTTAAAAAATGTATGCAGAATTTTTATCAAAAAATAATTTCTTTAATTTTTTTAAAAATACATCACAATCCATATCTGAACACAAGCAACCCTAATTATTTAAAATGAACCATGGACAATAACATACTAAATTTTAGAAACAATTGGATAAGTAGTTTGTGAGAAAAATGTACCAAGGCAATACTTTTAACAAAATTAATTTTTTATTTTAATTTTTTTTTGTATTTTAAATTACTGATGAAGAAATATGTGTAAAAAGTTAACCAGAGCGTCGTTATGTTGAGGAAGACTTGTTTAATTAGTGACATCATTTTCATGCACACAACTTAAGAATAAGGTGAAAAAAAAATTGTATGTTGCATATTTTTAAACCAAATTGCAAGAAAATTAGTACCGGGTGCCCTTAAGGAAAATCACGTGGTACATAGTTATTATAATAATTTTCTACTCCGGGTTAATATTTTCATTACGACTAGTAGCCATGATTTCGCAGATACGGACAAGCCTGCTGGCAGGGATCATTTCCCCCATTGCCTACGTTTACCTGCGCGAGCTTTGTAGTTGATGCTTCAACCTTGGTGAAACGGCCTCTAACTGCTACTGTCAGATTCAACCCAGGAAGTTACTGTATGTTTGGAATAGGGAACTGGGTTACCATTTAAACAGTATTTTCTTGAGAAAATCCTTATATAAAACTGAAGATTGCAACACAGCAGGTACATAGTTGTAAGTTATAACCATACAAGCCATCCCCTCTTAAAGAAAAAAAAAGTTACCACTTGTCACTGAGCTCTTGCGGACCTGTATTATCCTGTGTGAAAGTGACGACTCTCATATTTACTATAAAACTAGTTTCGCATGCCGTAGAAGAAAAACTATGTTTTTAAATGTGTAGTAGATAGATTTGAGAAAGTACTGGTAACCTTGCCCCTCCGCCCTCTCTAAACAAACAAATATCGTTATTATGATTTTGGCAAAATCTACCCCAATGACGCAG
Organism: Diploptera punctata; assembly: GCA_030220185.1. Lineage (NCBI taxonomy): Eukaryota > Metazoa > Arthropoda > Insecta > Blattodea > Blaberidae > Diploptera > Diploptera punctata. Next base: position 893,795 of record JASPKZ010005291.1, read on the forward strand.
GTGGACATTGGCGCAGCCCGTAAGGTCTGCAGTAAGTTCCTGGGTTGAATTAGAGTGTATTACACATCCAAGTTAACTGTGCAAAGGTGGAGGGGAACAGTTTTAGCGCTAGTGTCGCCGAACTATAGAATCTGCGGAAGGGATGTATGAGAAGACTGTATCTGCGGAAGGGATGTATGAGAAGACTGTATCTGCGGAAGGGATGTATGAGAAGACTGTATCTGCGGAAGGGATGTATGAGAAGACTGTATCTGCGGAAGGGATGTATGAGAAGACTGTATCTGCGGAAGGGATGTACATTCGATCACGTACTTAAATGGTTAAATTTTAAGTGTGGGCGGAGAATCCCTTAACACGTGTGAAAGACCTTAACATGGTTGTCATATTAGTCATTTAAGCACTGAACTCTCAAGCGGTCGAATCATTTAAAATCACAGTATTTGTCGTCTCTACGTTACCAGCTTTACAATAAATCATAAGTGGCAACATGTAATGAGAAGTGACAGCCCATCGTTACAGGTAGCCCCAATAGTAACAGGGTTGTCAAATTATGCATTTTGCCAGTACCGCGTAGGACGGACCATTAGAATCTCCATGGTATCTTTACCTTGTCGTGGTGGAGTGGCTTGCGTGCTTAAATGATCCTGAGAGCTATGCCGGCGGTAGCATTGCTGCCGATAGGGTTACCCATGCCGGACTGGTCGAAGGTGATAAGCCAGACGAAAAAAGTACCTTGGGCGAAAGAGTGACGATCTTTGACCGTAAAAATACAACCGTCAAGAAATGCGGACATGGGTTCAACTGGGGTAAAATTTTCCGGAGGTCAAATAGTCCCCCATTCGGATCTCCGGGCGGGGACTACTTCAGGGAACCCATGCCAGAGGATAGGGATGTATGGAGAGCGTATGTCCGTGCGGCCATGAACCTACGGGTTCGATAGTGCCAGTGAGTAAGTAAGTAAGTAAGTATTTGTCAGCTCTCTACCTGCCAGACAAAGAACATATACAGAGGACAGAAAGTGGCAACATAGTAAAGAAGAGAAAGAGAAAGGCAGCATGTTAGTTAACAGATTTTCCGTAAGCGCAGACTACTTATTGGAGTAATACTATGTTGACAGTTTTAGTCCGTAGAGTAATGAAGCTTGTGAGACCGTTCGTTGTTCTGTTTAGGGTTAAGAAAGAATGTCTGTGTTGTACTTCGACAAAACTGTGTGTCCGCAGGTTCAATAGAATATACATTGTTGTTCAGTGTGCATTAACAGCAGAAAAAAGTTCATTGCTATCTCGACGAAGAGCTTTACCAGACCTATTTTCAAGGCTTTGATTCAACTCTCCAACAATGTTTACCCCTTTTGTGAGATTATTACATTATAACGTATAACGCTAAAACATTATTTCGCACAGTACCGTCCGGGGCATTAGTGGATACGTAGAAGCTCGTTTGTTGAGGTAATAAAAGTTTACCATTGAATGTCCAGAGTTTTGAGTATTAGTAGTTGGAGGTTACGCGAATTCAAAAGTTCGCATACTGAGTTGTAATTATTCTGGTGTGATACGAGTGGTACAAATCCGCCACCGCTTGTTCCCGACTCGTTTGTGTTAGATACACGTGAATAGTGCTAGGCTGTGGGGTAAACTTGGGAAGCTTCGGTCAGTACCACTTTTACAGTTATTTCGTTCAGTTCGTGCGTTATTTGTGAAGACGATGCTTTCCAGATTTTTTGTCTTTTCACCATCTGTTGAAATCATGGTAACTGTATGAATTTAACTATTTTTTAAATTATATTCAAAGTTAAATAAAATTTGAATGCTCCTACTCTGATAGGATTTTATAAAATGTGAACTTGAGATATATTAAAAGCGAACTTAGAAAACTGGAGACAAAATATAACTCCATGTATAATACAGGTAGCAGTTATAATACAGGTAGCAGTTATAATACAGGTAGCAGTTATAATACAGGTAGCAGTTATAATACAGGTAGCAGTTATAATACAGATAGCAGTTTTCAAAAAATAAATCATTGAAACAAAAACACAAGTGCAATTTAAATAAATAATGCTAAAGTGAAACATATTGTTGAATCAAAATATTTTGCAAGATAAATATTCAATTCATTCACAAAATTATTACAGCCTTACATGTATGAAAAATGTATAATTTATGTTTGATACTTATCTATAAACATAAATCAATCAGTAATGCAAAATGCATCTTCCAATATAAAAATGTAAAACTACTATTATGATTTGAGCATTACTTAAATAAAGATAATATTAAAGTAATATATGTACATCAAAATTACTTAAAGTAATTACAGACACACTGTTTCATCAGATATACACATCAATGCCAAATTTATCTGTATGATAGTAGGTCATATAATTGATTTATTTATTTATCTGCCAATCTTATTATCTTTAATGGAGAAAATTCTCATAAAGACATTTTACTGCTTAAGACAAGAAATATACACGTAATGAAGATTTTATGGGCCTATTTAACGTTGCCTAAAATAAAGTAAATTAAATTAGCGTTATAAGGTTTGGGAAAGCTTAAGAGCTAGGATGATCTTGAAGAAGATTTTCGGGCTGTAGGCCGTGGTCGTGAGGCTTGTAGTTCCCCGACGTTTCGCCAGAGACTGCGTCTGGCATCCTCAAGGGTTGTCTTGAGACTGGCAATTCTGTCCGCTGTGGACAGTCTCTGGCGAAACGTCGGGGAACTACAAGCCTCACGACCACGGCCTACAGCCCGAAAATCTTCTTCAAGATCATCATAGCAACTCCGGCCGTGAAAGTCTACGTGAATACATTAAGAGCTAGGCTTTGTAATTTTAATATAAATAGATTAAAAATTAAATTACATTCGAAATCATATTTTCTATCCTACTTAACAAAACTGGGCACATCTTAATATAATGTATATATTTATAACAGCAGATATTTCCCTAAATACAAAAAAAATAATAATAATAAACTTGGAATAATGTGGTGGTATTACGCCACATTTAATTTGATCAGAATGTGGCAACAACATTTTGGTTCAATGCATTTTCTGAAATGAATCATCTTTATGAAGTGAAATGTACTGTTGCTGTTGGATATAAAGTACGATCTTTCATCTTATCAATAAATAGTACAGACTGATACTTGAGATTAGTTGGAGACAAACCAACAACTACTCTTAATTTTGGACAAACTCTTATCATTTTTTTTGCCATGAAATCGTGGTCTCCTGTGGGACGTGGAAAAATTCTAATCATTTCTAAACTGTGTAATACTTTTGTCTTTATATCATCGAGTAATTTTATAAGTAACGAGTAGACTTGATCTCCAAAACAAATTACAACATTTAAAAAAGACTGTTTTTAAGTTTATACATTTTGAAATTATACAGTGAATTATTTGGTCTATATTGAAGGGAGAGATCATGCCAATTTCAAGGTTCTCAATTGCAGGATATTCTGATGATGATTCATATTGTAAAAAATTATGTGGATGCAAAAATTCTGAACGAAGAAAATTCAATGATAAGCTTTTCAACATTGGCCAGGAATGATTTTCAGTGCCTGTGAACTTTAACGTAAGACAATTGATTTGAAGATCTACCAGTTTGCTATCTAAGATTTGGGGTACATTTTCTAATGCATATATTCCAGCTAGAGAAAATATGGAGATGCCAATTTGTTTAATTTGAGTTATTGTGGAAATAAATTGTACATCACTTTCTTCAGAATAGTAAATATGCAGTCTTTGAAGATGAGGGAAATTTTCAGAAAGATAATGCAAATGGTCGGAATTAAAATCATGATATTCAAGATGTTTTAGCGTAGGTACCTTGTTTTCTGTGCTATCTTGTTTACTTTCCTTCAGAATTTTGAGGAGCTCCATAAATGGATCACCTGAGATTACAAATGCCACACAAAGTGTTTCTAAATGTATACATTTTGAAATGCTTTTGATACAGTTGAATGTTATGCCTGCACATTTATTGATATTCAAGTGCTTGAGTTTAGCACAAGATATTGCTAAGTTTTCTAACACTCTATCTGAGATAACGCAACTTGGGATTGACAGTTCTTCTAAATTTACAGGAAATTTTACTTCATCATGGAATTGTGCAAAATGAACAATTCTGATAATTTTCAAATTATTCAAACTGTGAATTTCTTTATAAAACAAATGGAGACCTTTTCTAGCAAAATGGAGAGAGGGTTCATTGTTTACGTTGATATGTAGGATCTGAATATTCGGTCGTAGTATGACATTCAACGCCATAGTGTAGGCTTCCGGAGATAATTGTTTTTTTCTTGGAACTGTATATCCTGGAATATCGTTAATGATCTTGTTCGTCACTTTATCACCTACTAAAACAGGAAGAGAGCAAAGTTCATTTTGGAGATTCAAGCAGCGTTCTTCAGCATCGTACATATTATTTTTACGTTTACTGGAAGCTACGTCATTGCAAAATGAGATGATTCTCTCCTCGTAACTATCCATCGCAAGATCGAACAGCGTTCTTGGCTGAAGGCATACAGACATTCTGAAAAATAAAACAGATTTTACAGGTAAATGAGGGTAATAGTGCATTAGCTTACAGCAATTCACTATGAATTTCAAATTTATATGAAAACTGTTTGCCTACCCGCACCCTACTAAAGGAAATATTGCATCATCTTACTACAACTTACTGTGAGTTTTAATGATATGTGAAAACTTTTTGCCTACCCGCACCCTACTGTTTAATTATTTAGAGATATTCAAAGAAGCCTAACCAACCATGCAGAATACCAAATCCTAGTTAAAACAGTATACGCCCCCCTCTCTGTCTCTTTCTCTCTCTCCTTACATCTCCCATATGAATCGTAAAACGTCTATAGTCAGTTCCAGATGTCTACGGAGCAGATGTAAACAGAGGTTGTAACGGCGAAAACGCGCGCTCCTCAAGCGGATAAACCTTACGACTACTTCGACACGCAATTACGGTTTCATAACATATTTGTTTAACAACAATGAAATGCAATACTGACAATAATAATGTAATTAATAATGATAATAATAATAATAATAATAATAATATAATAGTAATACTAATACTAATAATAAATACCAACAATAATAATAATCTGTAACCGCCGTGTGAGGGTTCTCCTTCAATAACGTTTTATAAACGTTTATAATTGTCTGCATTTCTCCTGAACGAAATCCTTTCCTCTGTTTATGTTTCTTCACAGGAGACATTCCGGAAGGACTTGGCATAGAATTATCGGACATCTTTTGAGAAAGGGACACTGCACTTATTAAAAAAGCACTTGCACACGCAGCTAAATATATCACATTCACTACTGTAGGCTCAACACTTATTTAATTTTACTGAACATAACGCTTCATCAATCGAAACCGTAGGTTCATGGCCGTGCGGACATAAGCTCTCCATACATCCATATCGTGAGCTAATGTTTTCCAATCATTCCCTTATAATCTATTTCCCTCAAATCATAGTTAATGCTATTCTCCCACCTCATTCTTGGTCTACCAACTGGACGTTTTCCCTCTAGTTTTCCTATAAGTTTCCATGCATCTCTTTCATTCCCCATTCGTGCCACGTGTCCTGCCCATCGCAGTGTACGATACTTAACTGTTCTTATTATATCTGGCTTCCTATAAAGACCATGTAGTTCACTGTTATGTAGTGTTCTCCATTCGACTGGCTGTTCATCTCTCTTTGGTCCAAAAATTGTCCTAAGAACTTTATTCACAAATACTAGTAATCTCCTTTCTTCTCTTAAATTAAGAGTCTATGTTTCGCATCCATATAATATAACTGGTGGAATAATGGTTTTATATATTTTCATTTTTACGTTTTTTTGAAAGGAGTTGGGACGACAAGAGTCTCTGACTTGTATTGTAACAGTGTGAATAATGCTGATGTGGAATCCCACCAGACACGTGCAACGCAACCAACGACGCGCCAGCATTTTAAATGAAGGGGAGGGCTGGCTTACTGCTATGCTCTGAAGACATCTGGAATGTGGTATAGAAAGCAAATACCAGTTGGAGATCTGTCTTGGTAAATCTGTGAATTTTTTTTTTCAGGGAGTGATACGTATTTAAAAGTATATATATTTTGATAGAACATAGATTGAGGAAAGCTTACAGATAATTATACAGAATATTTTTATTTTGTTGTGCCCTGCGTGGAAGTAATTAATATTCTCCAAGGTACGGTAATCATGATTCATTTTAAATTAAAGTATTGCATTCTTTCGTCGCCCAGCTTGTAATATTTCAATTGTAAGACTGCAAATGTAACTTAAATAATTGCATATTATTTAAAAAATGCAGTCATCACCCTCAATAAAAAATTATTATCAATTTATTATTGGCCTAGATTAGTCACACATTTACAAATTTCAAGTAATGGAATGGATTCATAGAACTTAGAAGATATAGGTTAAGAATAGATCAGATTTTTTTTTGTTATTAAATAGATTTCATAAAGTAAGTTGGGATATATCGGCACTGTAAATCAAGAAAATATATTTACTCTGCAGGGGCACGCCGTAGCATAGTGGTTAAGGCACTGCGGTACAAGCAGGAAGGTCCATGGTTCGAGTCCCGGTGTGGTCAGGATTTTTATACAGACCCAAATCTTCTGGCGGCACTGAGATTGACTCAGCCTCTAACGGAAATGAGTTCCAGACATTCGTTGTGGGATATAGGCGGCCGTCATGCAGTCAAGTGCCGATTGTCTAGAAAAAGTGGGAGTTTTAACCTCCTGAGGCCTGTAGTGGAATCACTTCACTTTACATGAAAATTCATGATATAAATGAAATGGAAATTCAGTGACAAATGAGGCGAGAGATAAATTTTAAGGAACTGAGTAAAGAATCAAATACCTAGGAACAATAATTAGAGAAGGAATGACGAACAGAGAGGTATTAAACATATGTTCAATTCTGGACACGTGTGCTGTCTTCACGTACCAACTTATCTAAAAAAATTAAATGTAATGTATACTTCATATTATATTACATGGTTTCGTTCCGCGCCGTAGCAAGAAGCTTTGGCTATGGAATTTGCGCTGGTTCGAGTCCTCGTGGGAGAAGAAATTTCCTCATGGAATTTCGACCAATATGGGACCGGTGCCCACCCAACATCGCATCGTGAGGCTACTATAAGTAGCTACTCGATGTTGAGAAGACCAACTATAACGCCAGGGAGACCCGATATGCTGGCCACACATCACCTGGCTAGATGATCGTTTACCTCTATGATTAACGCGTGTGGATGTGAGACAAGCAGCCGGCTGGTTGGCCAAGGGCCTTCTAGGCCTGTGGGGCTTGGAGAAACAAGGTAGAAAGATAGGGTGTGTTTGAGAATTAATTTCTTAGGAACATTTTTGGACCAAAGACAGACAAACAGAGAAAACTCCATTATAGTGACTTACATGATCTTGATGGGAAACCTGAATAATAACAGTAAAGTCTGGTAGACTGCAATGGGAAAAATAAATGCCGGTAATTAAAGAGAAGCATGAAATGTCCCTTAGGAAAACCAGAGGAAAAGTTCAATACATTTAGGCCAACTTTATATTATGAACTAAATCCAAAGAGTGTAGATATTCAGGTTATTGTAATGAAAAGATAATATAAAAGTCAATGAAGAAAAGTAAGGTAGAGTTCATTAACCAACAGAATCAGTTCATCATGAGTGGAGGGTTTATCTAAAGCTAAAATATAACAATTGCTCTTTGTTCGTTTTTTCACAATGCAACTAAATATATGCCAGAGGTGATCACAAGTAAGGTTAAAAAAATTAAGTGAGGACTATTCTAATTTCGCTTGACTATTTCTAGTTTATTAAGTTTGGCTTCAATAGCTTGTGATTATTAAGTCAGTGAATAAGATGAAAATTGATTGCAGCGCTTTATTGTTATCTAAAAAAAAATCGGTCGTAAATAGTCCCTAATTATGGAAGATACTTTTATCACACAAGATAAAATAGTACTATTTGCACATTGTGTCACACTCTGCAACAAATAATTGTTGAATTGAAGAAATGAAAAACTATTACTGTAATATTAGTTTATTGCTGTAAGACTATATTTAGAAAATTGCATATAAATTAAGGATAAGGTGTATAAATCGTCGCACATGAATTCTTCAAAGTTCTATAGAATCGCAGTGCGGATGCGCGAGTTGCAGGAGATGTTGTAATGGTTAATGTAACTTCCGGTAGATGGCTCTGAAGTCGGCGTCACCAACATTGAAAATAAATTCCTAAACGCTAAAAAAAATGGACGTAAACTATCTTCCCATTTCCTAACCTAACAAAACAGTTTACATGCATATTATTTATTTCGAAATGCAAACAAAAATGGGCGTAAACTTCCCATTTCACAACCTAACAAAACAATTTACATGCATATTATTTATTTCGAAATGCAAACAAAAATGGGCGTAAACTTCCCATTTCATAACCTAACAAAACAATTTACATGCATATTATTTATTTCGAAATGCAAACAAAAATGGGCGTAAACTTCCCATTTCATAACCTAACAAAACAGTTTACATGCATATTATTTATTTCGAAATGCAAACAAAAATGGGCGTAAACTTCCCATTTCATAACCTAACAAAACAGTTTACATGCATATTATTTATTTCGAAATGCAAACAAAAATGGGCGTAAACTTCCCATTTCATAACCTAACAAAACAGTTTACATGCATATTATTTATTTCGAATGCAAACAAAAATGGGCGTAAACTTCCCATTTCATAACCTAACAAAACAGTTTACATGCATATTATTTATTTCGAAATGCAAACAAAAATGGGCGTAAACTTCCCATTTCATAACCTAACAAAACAATTTACATGCATATTATTTATTTCGAAATGCAAACAAAAATGGGCGTAAACTTCCCATTTCATAACCTAACAAAACAATTTACATGCATATTATTTATTTCGAAATGCAAACAAAAATGGGCGTAAATTTCCCATTTCATAACCTAACAAAACAATTTACATGCATATTATTTATTTCGAAATGCAAACAAAAATGGGCGTAAACTTCCCATTTCATAACCTAACAAAACAGTTTACATGCATATTATTTATTTCGAAATGCAAACAAAAATGGGCGTAAACTTCCCATTTCATAACCTAACAAAACAGTTTACATGCATATTATTTATTTCGAAATGCAAACAAAAATGGGCGTAAACTTCCCATTTCATAACCTAACAAAACAGTTTACATGCATATTATTTATTTCGAAATGCAAACAAAAATGGGCGTAAACTTCCCATTTCATAACCTAACAAAACAGTTTACATGCATATTATTTATTTCGAAATGCAAACAAAAATGGGCGTAAACTTCCCATTTCATAACCTAACAAAACAATTTACATGCATATTATTTATTTCGAAATGCAAACAAAAATGGGCGTAAACTTCCCATTTCCTAACCTAACAAAACAGTTTACATGCATATTATTTATTTCGAAATGCAAACAAAAATGGGCGTAAACTTCCCATTTCATAACCTAACAAAACAGTTTACATGCATATTATTTATTTCGAAATGCAAACCAAAAATGGGCGTAAACTTCCCATTTCATAACCTAACAAAACAATTTGCATGCATATTATTTAAGAAACTATAAACTAATTTTACATACACTAACACTAAATATGGTTTCCAATTATTTTCAAATGTTGGTAAGTGCGATGTGAGAGTCTCCTAGCGGTTGTTACATGAAGCATTTCCGCGCCTATAGAACTGAATGTACAATAATCGCGTAATTTAGAAATATTCAAAAATCGTAAGTTATGTTTATAAAATGGCTCCAAAATGTTTAAAATAGTACCAAACGTTATTATAAATGGTTGAAAAGTGTTTGGTGCATCAGCGGCATAAGAATATTTAATGTAAAATTGTGTGCGACGGTTTATACACCATAGATTAAATTAATTTAAACGTCTACAAATATAAGTAAATTTATTAAAATAAAACTGTTAGTTTATATATATTATGGATCCGTTGTATAATTTAGTCTTTTTTAGTAACAGTATTATTTATCTTAATATAGGTTCGGAGTATGTTTTAAATATATTTAATAAACCTTTTTACATGAAGATGTTTCTGTATTATGTGTTACTATATTATTGTTATTATAAATATATTAACCTCAACATTAACGAAACATTAGTACATTTTAAGAGACATATCTCTCATAACAAAATAAAGCTAGGGAAAAGAAATAAACATTTTATTAAAACATATATTCTGATATTATATAGTAAAAATGTAATGTTACATATTTTGACTATTTTTCCTACATATTTATGTACATATTTGGAGATTTATATTATATAAAAATCCGGACTCTAAATTATAACTGTAGAGCCGTCTTACAAATCGCCCGGAAGTAAGATCGGAATAAATGTTCTCACATTTGGTAAATATTAAACATTATAATTATTTTTAGCTTCTGGTGTATTATTCGCTAAATAGTCGCTCGAAATCCAACGCGAAATTGCGTTTTTCATTAGACAAAATCACTCGCGACTTCGTTGCCCGTGATTTTTTTCAGGAAAACCCAATCTCTTGTTAGATTACTGTTAATAATTCCATAACTTTTCATACAGTCAAATCTAATGATAACTGATACTGAAGTGGTTCCCTTCACTTTAGTTTTGTTGTCTCGTTTGTCGTGAAACTGAAAATGACAATAAAAGCATTTTTGCAGTTCTTATATGCATACGGTATTGAGTAGAACCCAGTCCAAAGTTCAAATTGAGGAGAGTAACGGTAACGTTAATTACACATTAATTTATGATATTCTAAAGTTCAAAATTACTTCAGTATTTTGAATGGATATGAATTTTATTCTACTTATTTTTGGTCGCTCTATTCTTTTTCTCCTGGAACATGCTTTAGTGCGATGATTCAACGGGCAATGACATCACACGAGAGGCACGTGAAAACGATTCATTTTGTCTGAAATTAATACTTTTTCATTATCGACGGATTTTTAATAATGTAATTTCCCAAGACCATAGAAACTAACTTTCTGGCTCGGTCAAAACCTTAGATTCATGGCCACGCCGACATAAGCTATCCATACGCCCCTATCCTGAAGTAATGTTTTCCATTCAACCCCTGTACAAAATAATTCCCTCAAATCATGGTTAATATTCTGCCATCTTTTTCTTTAGTTGAATGCAGGCTTTCACGGCCGGTAATCATGATGTTGAGTGATTCCGGGTTCTGTGGCCGTGGTCCATAGTTGGTGTTGATACCAGACGTTTCGCCCTCAACTGCGGAGGGCATCTTCAGTGGCGAGTGCTTCTAGGCGTGTTTCCTGGTCGGAAGCTCTACTTAGAGTAGAGCTCTAAGTAGAGCTTCCGACCAGGAAACACGCCTAGAAGCACTCGCCACTGAAGATGCCCTCCGCAGTTGAGGGCGAAACGTCTGGTATCAACACCAACTATGGACCACGGCCACAGAACCCGGAATCACTCAACATCATCTTTTTCTTTGTCTATCAACTGGACGTTTTACCTCTGGTTTTCTTACATGCTCTTCTTTAATATTTATTAGTGCCACGTATTCTGTCCATCGCAGTGAACGAGACTTAACAGTTTTTACAACAACAACAATAATAATAATAATAATAATAATAATAATAATAATAATAATAATAATAATAATAATAATAATAATAATAATAATATAGCCAATAAAATTAGATGCCAAAAAATGGAAAAAGCATTTCGGCTTACTCACAACACTTATAATAAAAAATGCGTATATTTACATACAAAATTACGACACTATAACACTGTAATTAAACCAGAATGCCTCTATGGAGCCTGAAACATTAATTTTGAACAGAAAAAATATATCGAAAATATAATGAAAAAGGAATGCAAAATTATAAGAAAAGTTTTAGGTCCAGAAGTCATAGGTGAAGCATTTAGACTCAGAAGTAAAAAGGAAATAAAAATATATACAGACATTCAAAGTGATATTAGAAAACGAAGGTTAACATTTTATGGCCATATTAAACTAATGAACTCAAATAGATAATGGAATTCTACGAAAACAGAAGTAAAGCTCCAGTGGATACTATGAAGTGGATTGATGAAGTCAAAATTGACTTAAAATTAGCAGGAATTACTAAGGAAGATATCCCACACAGAGATATATTTAGAATTAAGGTGAATAAGGGGCAAGTTGACCAAGAGGACAAACCGAAAGAAAAAAACGGGAACAACTTGGACAGATGATAGAAAACAAGCTCATAGCCAAAGAATGAAAGAAATTTGGGCTCATCCGCAATAAAAAATAATAATAATAAATGCTCACAAGTTGTGCAGAAGGTATATAAGTTACATAAGGTTTTTGTCATTACTTTGGATCATATTGTTTACTATTTTCAGAATGCTACCAGGAAATTCACTATTTTCTGCAGGTGGTTAACGTGGTAACGGTCGCATGGTTAGGTTAGGTTAACTGTTTTAATTAAATCTGGTTTCCCGTTATGTTATCTTTTCAATACTCCTGTCTGATCGTTCATCTCTGTTACAAAAAAGTTTCTAAAAGCTGTATTCACAAATACATGTAATCTCATCTTCCCCTTGCAGTAAGAGTCCGAATTTCGCATCAATATAAGTAGAGCAAGGGATTATAAGAAGAAAATTATACGGAAGTATGAACCATTATAACAAATATGAAAATTATGACGCAAAACTATTATGGAGCTACTATTTTTTTTTTTAACTTTTAGAAAAAATATACAAAAATACGAAACCGTAATAACAAAATATGAAAATTATGACACAAAAATGTTATGAAGCTAATACTTTTTTAGGCTGTGCTTTCCTTCAGGTCGCAAAAATTTTTCAATTTAATATCTTATTCCACTGATGCACTAAACACTTTTAAACACGTTTACAACATTTTGCAACACTTTTAAACACATTTTAAACATCTTCCAATGTTGCAACGAGTTTTTTTTTTTATATTTATATATTTGCGTAAAACACGGTCGTGCTACATTGCTTACTTCCTACTCTTTGTTATTTTCCCTCCACTTCCTATGTTGTTCCAGCGTTGCCACCATCAACAACCCGAACTTGCTTTTTAAATGTGATTCCACGTTCCCTGGATTTCACCTACGTTAGAGTAATTGATTTAGGTGTCCCGCGCCGTAGCCGAGTGGTTAAGGCAGGAAGCCTTGGCGCAGAGCTACGGGACTTGCGCTGGTTCGAGTCTCCATGGGGGAAGAAATTTTCTCATGGTATTTCGGCCAGTATGGGACCGGTGCCCACCCAGCATCGTGATGCATTTGGGTAGCTACAATAAGTAGCGACTCCAGGTTGAGAAAACCAGCTATAACGGCTGGGGGACTCGACATGCTGACCACATGTCACCCCTATACTGGCTGATTATCATCTACCTCTGTGATTGACACATGTGGATGTGAGGCCAGCAGGCGGCTGATAGGCTAAGGGCCTTGTAGGGCCTGTCGCGCCAGGAGTTTTTTTTTAATTGATTTAGGTTTGGTTAGCTTTTAGGTTCCTTGCTTTTTAAAAGTGATTTGATACGTAAAATAAGTTATACATTTTTAGACAAGTTCTGGGAATTTTGTGTCAATGTTGGTCATACTGATTTCACATATATATATATATATATATACCGCCAACTGCTGGAGGTTGCATTTATCTACCTGGGATAATTGGAGCACTAGCGCATGCGCACTGCGATTCTATAGAACTTAGAAAAAATTTCGTGCGACCCAAAGGAAAGCATATCCCAAGTAGGCAAAATTCCAGTTGTCGTATTTGGAGAAACAGGACGTTAAAATGAATTAATCCACAAATAATTCTAGGGAGTATTTCAAAACTCTCTTTGCAATTACAATTATTTTTAATCCTATAAACTGCACGTATGAACATGGTGAAATGTAGTTAGAATTATTGTAACATTAGTTTTTACTTGAAATTGTCCGAGCACAGTATGTAGTCTTCGTCTACTTGCGCTTTGAACAAACCAGTTATCAATTCTGTTCGTAATACAAAGTTACGAACGTTTTCTATATTTTATATTCTTTACCCCTGTCTGTAGAATTGTTTTATAGGATCAAAAGTACGTTCCACACCATATGATGTTATGGGGGCAAACATATACCTATCTATATTTGATTTGAGAATAATATTAGACTTACCTGTAGGAACTTTACTAGTTTTATAAGCAGTGGAGTAAGACCTTGTTTCCCAGCACAACTTCAAGTGTAGCAGCAGCAGTCTTCCCTACATTTAAATACAGTTATCCGTTCACAAAACATGTATTGTGTACAATGGAAGAGAATGAAAGCAGTAGGCCATGAGTGTTCCTTTATTCTCAGGTAGTATGCAATTGAATCGCATGCAATTCCCCGTGCCCCCCTTCGACCCGTGCTATCATTCTCATCGTCCTTAGGTAGCAAAAAGGAACTGGTTGCTACCTGATAGAAAGAGTAGTGGTTATTATTCTAACAATGTTCTAGTTCTGTAGTTTCAGACAAAAGCCTCCATTTGGTCATTTCATGTCTCCTTTTTCAATTATTTCCTTTTATAATAATTAGAAGGAACATTGTCCCTAGTGGGCACTGATATTATTTTTTTTATCAAATTATTTATCTTGTTCTGGATGGGACACTCAGGAATTTTCGCCTATCACCCATATTATATTGTCAAAAAAATTAAAAACTACAACCACTTCAAAAAGTTTTTAACCAATTCTTAGAAATTTTAATTTAAAAAAATGTAAAGATAGAAAATATGATGAAAAATCAGATTTTTATTAAAATTTGAATATTTCTCCAAAATATTAGGAAACAGGAAAATATATTTTTCTACAGATTATAAAATGTAACGATACTTTGTCTCAGTGCTGTCTGATTAAATAGTTTAAAACATGAAATTTCATAAAAATCTTCGCTCTAATTATTAGTGAAAAATAACAGTTTTCAGTGAAATGACAGGTTTCCCTGTAGGCCTAATGTATAATAGCTTGCGTTTTCAGAACCGAGCCTATGTTTTCGCGCCTCGTTACTTTTTGTAGTGATTGTTGCTTGTTGGAATTCAACTACTTCTTCTAGTCTCAATTATACAGGGTGGACCGCTCGAATGGACCTAATTTCAATTGCTTGTTACTGGCAAACGGTTGAAGATAGAAACTTAAAACAACGTTCATAGTACAGAAAAACTCACCAAGTTTCGAATCCTGTCGGTAGATGGCACAAAGATACGTTTCTCGTTCTTAGATTTAATTGTTTGTGAAAATGGCGACTCCGCAGATGAAAGCGCAAGCTGTTTTGTGGTATGCGGAGTTTAAATCAATCATTAGAGTTCAAAGGGAGTTCCGGCGTGTGTGTTTAACCGTGATGCTCCAACTGCTAGAAGCATAAAGAAGTGGCGTGATACATTATTAGCTACAGGATCTGTGTTGAAGAAGCATGGTGGTGGTCTCGCAGAGCATCCGATGAAATGGTAGCAAATGTTCAAGCCGCATTTGAGCGAAGCCCCCGGAAGTCATTAAGAAGAGCTTCGCGGGAACTTCAAATACCAAAATCGACATTACAACGGATTGTCCACAAACGCCTCAAACTGCACGCATATAAAGTGCAGTTAGTGCAACGTCTGGAGCCGAATGACATGCCGAAACGAGTGGAATTCGCCAATACGATGCTGGACCGTCTCGGCGCTGATCCTGACTTCATGACCAAGATTTTCTTCTCGGACGAAGCCACTTTCCATTTGTCAGGCAAGGTAAACCGGCATAATGTGCGGATCTGGGGATCGGAGAATCCTCACGCTATTCAAGAGCATGTTCGTGATAGTCCGAAGATGAATGTTTGGTGCAGTTTGTCACATAATAAGGTCATTGGACCGTTTTTCTTCGCCGAGAAAAACTGTTCGTGGTACCACATATCTTGACATGCTGGAGCAGTTCTTCTTTCCACAAATTGAACAACTGCAGCCTAACATCGTTTTCCAGCAAGATGGTGCTCCTCCCCACTGGTCCAATGAAGTTCGTACGACTTTGGACAACATTTTCCCTGGCCGTTGGATTGGTAGGGGAGGACCAATCGCGTGGCCCCCGAGATCTCCCGATTTAACACCACTGGATTTCTTTCTCTGGGGCTATGTCAAAGATAAAGTTTACACCAACCCAGTCAAAGACCTTCGTGATCTTCGTGAGCGCATCATAGAGGCTATTGAGAACATTCCAGAAGACATACTCCAACGTACTTGGCAAGAAATTGTTCATCGCTTTGATATCGTCACAGTGACTGCTGGGGCTCATATAGAGATGTGGTGATCTGGATATCAAAACTTGGTGAGTTTTTCTGTAATATGAACGTTGTTTTAAGTTTCTATCTTCAACCGTTTGCCAGTAACAAGCAATTGAAATTAGGTCCATTCGAGCGGTCCACCCTGTAATACTATTACTCAATACAGTGTGTGTGCGTTGGCCGTAAGTATATCCTTACTATACCCTATAATACTGCGTCATCAGCATAAAATAACAACTTTTTAATACAATTGAGCTGTAGACCTTCTTCAGCATCCAAAAATTCGATGTAAAACACGAGCTCCGTGAGACGGTGCGCTCCGCTGGCAGGTAACGCTACCTGGTGTTATGGTTCAGTTTTACTCGTCAAACGCAATGATTAGCATGGCTACGTTCAGCATGGAGACCTTGTGAGAATCCATCCATCCATAGTAATTCTGCCCGATGGAAAGTCTTTCACTGCATTCGATGGCACATTCTAGTACAGCGATGTAAAACACGAGCTCCGTGAGACGGTGCGCTCCGATATGCACCAGGAGCGCTTCGATGGGAGGTAACGCTACCTCGTAAATTTGTTCAGTTTTACTCGTCAAACGCAATGATGAGCATGACTATGTTCAGCATGGAGACCAAGTGAGAATCCATCCATCCATAGTAATTCTGCCTGAAGGAAATTCTTTCACTGCAATCATAGCATTTTCATGCTATGCTTGCAGCTTTACTAGGGAATTGCAGGTGTGGTAGCTTCCCGTTGCTTTTTACACCGGAGAAGGATGGTGGTGATGATAATGATAAGTATGATGATGATGGCCATATGATTTCGGGGACCGTTTGGGCCTTAACGTTTTCCTGACATTTGTATTACAGGTGAGGAAAAACCCCGATAAAACCTCACGCAGAAAAAATGCTCCGACCGGGGATAGAACCCGGGCCCGCTGCGTGACAAGGCAGCACGCTACCTCGAGACCACAGCGGTGGACTTGCGAGAATCAGGTCTTCGTTATTTTTTTTTTTTTGCACAGTATATTCTCTGCCAATTTTGAAACGTTTAAATTAGCTAATTCGATGAATAAAGAAGACAAAAAAACATCGTCTTTAAAGCTAAACAACATCGTGTCAAACAACATCGTGTCAAACAAAATTGAGGTAACAAATAAATAAGAAAATAAAGGCGTTTATAAACTAAAGTACAGAATTGCGATAAGTTTTACATCAGTAGAACAACAAGAATTTTTTTACACAGATATACTGAACACTAAAAAAATTTTAATAATAAAGAAAAATAATTCTGGAAACGCGTGCTATTATGCATTGCAGAGACTCTTGATATCCCGTCTCCTTTCAAAAAACGTTAAACTGAAAATATATAAAACTATTATCCTACCAGTTATATTATATGGGTGCGAAACATGGACTCTTACTTTAAGGGAGGAAAGGAGATTACGAGTATTTGAGAATAAAGTACTTAGGACAATTTTTGGACCAAAGAGAGATGAACAGACAGGTGAATGGAGAAGACTACATAACAATGAACTACATGGTCTTTATAGGAAGCCAGATATAATAAGAACAGTTAAGTTTCGTAGACTGCGATGGGCAGGACATGTTGCACGTTTGGGGAATCAAAGACTTGCATGGAAGCTTCTTGTAGGAAAGCCAGAAGGAAAACGCCCAGTTGGTAGACCAAGAATGAGGTGGGAGAATAACATTAACTATGATTTGAGGGAAGTAGATTATACAGGGAATGATTGGAAAGCGTTAGCTCAGGATAGGGATGTATGGAGAGCTTATGTCTGCGCGGCCATGAACCTACGGGTTCATTAGTGCCAGTGAGTAAGTAAGAAAGTAACTAAAGAAAAATATAGTTTTGCCAATCATATACTAGAAACGGGTATTTAATTGGACAAAATTGCTCAAAAAGAACACGCCCGCAGACCTGAACCCGTTGTATAACTTATACAACAACGTTAGGCTTGTAGCCTAACTCCAGCGGTTCACTTTGTTTCCCTGCAGGATATATATAATGCCACCAGTTTTGTCATTTTAGAAATTGATGGTATTCTCTCCTGGCAATGGCATAATTTTAACCCACTTCAGAGGTTGGGGCGCCTGGAAGACGGGGTTACGTTGTGCCGATGATGATCGCCTGAAGACACTCTAATCCTTAACTTAATCCAAGTTGAATATGAATGATGATTGTGATGACCATATGAATTCTGGGACCGTTTGTGCCTTAAAGTATTCCTGACATTTGTCTTACAGGTGAAGAAAAACCCCGATAATAACCTCACCCTGGAAAACTGTACCCCGTCGGGTTTGAACCCGGGCCGGCTGCGTGACAAGGCAACATGCTACCTCGAGACCACAGCAGTGTTCTATGATATATAATTAAATACAAAGATGCCGACTACCGCCACTATAATAATTGCGCATGTTAATCATTGTCGTGCGGCACCCGCTTTTATATAAACGGACAACCATCATAGTGAGGCGATAAAACCAGTTGAAATGCAGAAGATGAAACATTGTTTAGAAAGGTCATAAAAATTTTAACGACTAGACGAAGTTTTCAAACAGAACTTTATTTCAATTGAGAACGACTGGTTTATCAGGTACTAATTTTAATTTCTAACATTAGATAGATAGATCATCGGTTGATTAATGTCTTTGACATCGTCCGATTCCTAATAGCCAATTCTGTCGGTCCATCCAATCACGTGGTTATAGATGTTTCTCCTCCATATACAAACATATACCCTGACTCCAGGAGTTTCAGGTCTTTCTCTGCTTCGTCTTCCATCAGGTTTCCATTCCAAAACAGATTTTGGTAGTCGATCCTCTTCCATTCGCTGGACATGTCCGTACCATCTTAATTGCTGAGTTTTAATATAATCTAAAATAGTGTCTTCAATCTTCATTTTGTCCCTTATAACTCAGTTCCTAATATTTTCTCCGATCCGACCGATCCGATTGAGGGTCTTTCCACTTTGCAGCGGTTGCCCTTTTACCAGCCGACTGCTGGCCCTTCACATCCACATGTGTCAATCACAGAGGTAGATGATCAACAGCCAGTGTAGGGGTGACATGTGGTTAGCATGTCGAGTCCCCCAGCCGTTATAGCTGGTGGATTAGAGCTGCTGGGGATACCACGATAAAAAAAAACGCTCCGCTTATTCTACTTCAAGATGGTGTGGAAATGAACTTTTTTTTTTGGCCTAAACGCGTGTTGATCTACAGTTTACGGCGCTCGTACGCCGAAACTATTCATTTTTCGAAAAAAAGGTTATTACATGAAATGTAGGAAATTCTCTGTAGTTTAATTTAGTTTATAAATGTTTTTAACATGAAATTAGTCGGAAAGGAGATATTGTCAAAAACTGCTTTTAGGTGTTATTTTTTCAAGATGGCGACGCGAGCGGCAAATATACGAGGTGGCAAAGTTGATATTCGGAAAGAGCACATCGAAATCTATAAATTACCAATTTTCAAAACTCCCGGAAAACTTACCAGGTAATACTACCAATTGACTATACTATCAGACCAGGGTTGTCCAAACTACGGCCCGCGGGCAAGATACGACCCTCCATCGCTTTCTATCCGGCCCTTGTTGACCTGTATCATTCTAATAGATTAAAATATGCTAAAGTTATTCCTATAATATTAGGCCATACTAATCGAACAAGAACTGTCCAATGTGTTACAACGAACATAACAGGAAAAGTAGAAAATCAACACATGCTTTTAATAATAATAATAATAATAATAATAATAATAATAATAATAATAATAGTAATAATAATAATAACAACAAAGAATACAATTGAATGGTCATGTAAAAAGAATAACACAAGACAGATCCCCAAGAACAATACAATAGTGGGTACCACTTGGTTAAAGAAAAAGAGGACGGCCAAAAATAACGTATATTGGTGGTATTTTGAGCATCATGAGAGAAAAGAGATTGGACGATAGAGATTGGAATGACAGAGATATGGAGGAGAATGACATTAGATTAATTGATGTAGGAAGATGTTGTGAAACACTGTGAAAGCTACTAAATAAATAAATAATAATAATAACACTAATAATAATTCACAACAGCTATAATAGGTACTATGGCCCGCACCACTTTGATGTTACTTCCATTTGGCCCGCGACACAAGTAAGTTAGGGCGGCCCTGTATTAGACGATTCTGTACATTACGTTACTGCTGTGAATGTGAAAAGTTTAGAGTTCGTTAGAATTCGTGGAAATAGTGTGACACAGCATGTGACCAGCTACTCTGGTAAGACTGAATATGGCAAATGAGGTAAATACATTTAATTATTGGAATGATAAACATAATAAAATAATTATTTTTTCAATACATCTCTATTTTATGTAAAACTTTGATTTTTCGGAGGAATATTAAGTACATATTGAATACCCCTGCTATAAAAGGTTTTGATAAAATGTGAACTGGAGGTAGGGCGTTTATTTAAAAGATAATTAAAAAGCTGGAAACAAGATATTACTGGACGGATAAAACAGGTACCAGTTGTCAAAAAAGCAAACATTCAAACTTAACACAAGTATAAATGTAAATAAATAACGCTAAAGTGAAACATATTTTACAATTAAAGATATTTTGCAAGATAAATATACTTTTTATTCACAAAATTATCACAATATTACACGAAACCATTAGGAATGCAAAATTTATCATCTAGTATAAAAATAATAATGCTTAAGCAAAAATAATATAAAAGTAATATACAGATTTCAAAATTACTTAATGTAATTACAGATACACTGTTTCCATATGTCATCGCCTATACACATCAATGTCAAATTTGTCTGTAAGACAGCAGGTCATGTGAATGATTTATTTGTTCTGCCAGCTTATTATTTTCTTACTCACGAAAATTCTCATAAAGACATTTTACTGCTTAACACAAGAAATATACACGTAGCTTATTTATTATAGGCCTATTTATCTTCGGCTAAAATAAAGTAAATTAAATAGCGTTCTGAAATATTAGATTTTTAAAGAAGAAACAATTAAATTGGTACGGACAAATTAGAAGGATGGAAGAAGGAAGACTACCTAAGATAATCATGGATTGGGAACCACAGGGAAGGAAAAAGTAGGGTAGACCAAATATTACGTGGATTCAGGGAATCAATGAAACTAAGAGGGAATGGGAAATAGAAGAAGATATATGGATGAACAGACAATAATGGAAAAAATGTGTTGAATCAAATGTGAAGTTAACTGTGAACATGGGTACCGGAAAAATGTATATTCATTGTAAAAGCCGGAATAATAATAAAAAAAATAGCGTTCTGAGCTTTGGGAAAGCTTAAGAACTAGGCTTTGCCATATGCAATTTTAATGTAAATAGAAAAATATTAAATTATATTGAATCATATTTTCTATCCTACTTTGATAAAATTAGCCATGTAATATGTATTAAAGTATATATTTATACCAGCAGATATTTCTTTAAATACAAAAAATACATATTTTAAACTTAAAATAATGTGGTGGTATCAGGCCATACTTAATTTGCTCAGAAAGTGGCAACAACATTTAGATTCGATGCATTTTTTCGACACCAAATTATTTTTATGAAATGAAATTTACTATTGTTGTTGGACAAAATCTAGGACCTTTCATCTTATCAATAAATAGTACAGACTGATACTTTAGATTTGTTGGACACAAACCAACAACTACTCTTAATTTTGGACAAACACTTATCATTTTTTTTGCCAAGAAATCGTGGTCTCCTATGGGACGTGGAAAAATTCTAATCATTTGTAAACTTTGCAATTGAATTGTCTTCATATCGAGTAATTTTATAAGGCACATGTACATTTCTTTTCCAAAAAAGTTAGCAAACCTAAAAAATACTGATTTTAAGTTCATACATTTTGAAATTAGGTAGTGAAATATTTGGTCTGCATCGTAGCCAGGCACAAAACAAATATCAAGGTTCTCAATAGCAGGAAATTCATATTTTAAAAATTTATGTGGATGTAAAAATTGTGAATGATAAAAATCCAATTTTAAGCTTTTCAACTTTGCCCAGGAACGATTTTCAATGCCTGTGAACTTTAAGGTAATACATGTTATACGAAGGTCTACCAGTCTGCTATCTAAGATTTCGGGGAAATTTTCAAATGAAAATGTTTTACCTGCATAATCTATGAGAATGTCAATTTGTTTAATTTGACTTATTGTGGAAAGTAATTGTGCACCACGTTCGCCATAACAAATAATATGCAGTCTTTCAAAATGTGGGAAATTCTCAGAGAGATAATGCAAATGGCCGGAATCAAGATACTCATATTCAAGTCGTTTTAGCGTAGGTACCTTATTTTCTGTGCTCTTTTGTTTATTTTCCTTCAGACGTTTGAGGAGCTCCATAAAATCTGCACCTGACAATTCTAGAGATTGCATACAAAGTGTTTCTAAATGTATAATTTCGAAATGCTTTTGATAGAATTACATGTTATGCCTTTACATCTGTTGATATTCAAGTGCTTGAGTTTAGGACAAGATCTTGCTAAGTTTTGTAACACTCTATCTGACATAACGCAACCTGGTATTGACAATTCTTCTAAATTTACAGGAAATTTTACTTCATCATGGAATTTGGCAAATTTTGTAATTCTGATAATTTTCAAATTATTCAAAGCATGAAGTCCTGTATAAAACAAATGGTGATCATCTCTAAGAAAAAAGGGTGCGTATTCATTGTTTACGTTAATATGTAGGTTCTGAATATTCGGTCGTAGTATGACATTCAACGCCATAATGGAGGCTGCCGGAGATAATTGTTTTTTTCTTGGAACTGTATATCCTGGAATATCGTTAATGATCTTGTTCGTCACTTTATCACCTACTAAAACAGGAAGAGAGCAAAGTTCATTTTGGAGACTCAAGTAGCATTCTTCATCATCGTACAGTGTATTTTTACGTGTACTGGAAGCTACGTCATTGCAAAAAGAGATGATTCTCTCCTCGTAACTCTCCATCGCAAGATCGAAAAGTGTTCTTGGCTGAAGGCAAACCTCCATTCTGAAAAATAAACAGATATTATAGGTCATTAGGGAAATAGTGCATCAACTTACAGCAATTCACTATTATATAATACTGCATTATCTTATTACAACTTACTGTGAATTTATTGATATTTGAAATTTTTTGCCTACCCGCACCCTACTAAAGGAAATACAACATCATATTTCTAAAATGTGCTGTGTATTTTAAAGATATCTGAAAACGTTCTGTCTATTAGCACCATACTCTTTTACTCAGACATATTCGAATAAGCCTAACCAACATTTCAGAAAACCAAATCCTAGTTAGACACCACACACTCCCTCTCTCTCTTTCTCTCCTTACATCACTCAAATGAATCGTAAAACTTCTGGAAGTCGAACTACAGTCCGAGTTCTATCCTCATAAAACCACAGGCTATAATGTATAATTAATTTTTTTCAAAGAGGGTTACGTATTTTAAAAAAATATATTTTTTTAGATTATAGATAATGAGGAACGTTAATAGATAATTATAAAGCATATTTTTATCTTGGTTAGCCTTTCGTGGAAATAATATTCAAGATACGGTAATCACGATTCATTGTACATTACAAAATAGTATTTTTTCATCGCCCCAGCCTTTAATACTTTATCGTTCAATTCTAAGACAGCAAATGTAACTGAAATGATTATATTATTTAAAAAAAAACTGCAGTCACCTCCCTCAATAGAAAATTATTATTAATTTCTTATTGGCCTATATCAGTCACTCATTAAAAATTTTAATTGAAGGAATGCATTCTTATAAATTAGCAGAAATAGGTTTACAGCACATCAGATTTTTTGTTATAGAACAGATATTTTAAAATAAGTAGGGATATACCGGCACTGTAAATCAAGAATACACACACTACTAAAAATTTGAGGAAAACATGTTTGAATCAAAACTACAAAATAGATGCTGAGAGAATTTAATTTTTTAGAATCGTATGGTTTTCTTTGAAATAATGTTTACCATATGAAGATCTTCGGGGTTTTATCAGTTTTTCTTAGAATACGTTAGTGAAGTTACAATAGTTAATGAAACCTAAGTGAATGCTCATTCAGTTTTTTTAACAGGTTTCAAGAATAATCTGTTGTGTGAAATTGTTATTTTGTGTTCACTGAAGCTAATACAAAGCAATGAGACATCTGAATGAAACATCAGTTGTGCAAACAGTTTCATTGATTCATGAGGTCCGTTCTATTCGCCATGTTTCTAGGATTCTAGATGTTAGAATTTCCGTCATCCATAGGGTGCGTAGGCGATATAGGGATACAAGAGGCGGCAAATCCGTAAGAAGAAGACTACAGAAATACAGTATAGTCCTATCAGCTTTGCACAAACATCTGTGACCCGAGATGTACAAAATGATTTACGAATAGCAAGTGGTGCGTTAAATTGTAATCAGACTGTAATAAGAAGACTGACAGATTATTTATTTTGTGGTTTTTCGTTAAACGAAGCGAGTACCTCTATTTTTTAGTTACATATATATATATATATATATATATATATACAGGATGTTTATTAATTATGTCACACAAATTTAACTACGTATAGGGGGTATTTTATAAGCATTTTGAGATAATGAACTAATGGTCTCCGAATAAAAATGTCCAAGTTATGATTAAATTTGTAAAAGGGTCGGCACGTCACTGATTATCTCAAATTAAAATGGAAATAATATGATATAGAGACTGTAACTTGCAAAACGTATGCGCCTTTACCTCAGTGGTTATAGCAGTCTTTATACCGACGCAAATGCAAGATTGATGCATCTCGTTCGTAACTACTTACAGTATGTTTATACTTCCCCCCCCTTTACTTCCTTTATTATGTACGTTCCGTAAATTAGTTACATACGTAGAATTACTTCTGGTTTAATTCTTTGTTCATTATTTTACAGAATACGGTATTGTAGTATACAGGGTTACAAAACTATATAGGTACGTATTGTACAGACAGTTATCTTTGAAAAGTTGTCATAATAATACACATACTGTAGAGTGTAATAGGTTTCGCAAATAAAATGTGTAATTTTACTGTACTCAATTTACGTACTTAGATAATGATAGTGCACTGATCACTAGAGTAATAAAATGAAGAGATACAGTGTATGTACACATGACATACAGAATGTTATTGGGAAATAAAAACCTATTCATTTTATTAAACCAGAAGAAAGTAAAGCACCTGCATACTCATTAGAAGAAGTTGTTCAAATTGGCCACCTCCATTCACAACCAGACGACATCTGCGACGAAAGGTTTCTCGTACGCCGTTCAATATACCAGGTGTCTCGCGGATTACATCACATGCTGCGATTATGCGTGCAACTAATTATTCATCTGTATCAACAAGGGTCGCATACAATGCTTTCAGGTGTCCTCACAAAAATAATCAAGTGCACAGAGATCTGGAGAGCGAGGTGGCCACACTACAGATGAATTACCTCTTCATGTATCCAACGGCTAGGATACACTTCATCCAAAATAATGCCGCACGTTCCGGTAGAAATGGGGAGCAGTCTGATGTGTCAAAGGGACTTCTAGAAATCTAGATAGCACTTGCTCTTAAAATGTCTTATAAATGACACAATTTAATCTCTGGGGAAGGTAGGGACAATGATATGGTCACAAATTACGCCTACCCACACGTTCACCGAAATTATCTGCTGGTTACCCTTCTCGAAGATGTCATAAGGATTTTCTTAATCCCGCACATTACAGTTATTTCAGTTCAGAACCACCACATCCGTATTAAATATTGTCTCATTAATGATTAACACCGAGCAGAAGAAGTGCGATGGCCGCAAAAAGCCCAATTACAAAATTGTATTGTTGATCGAAGTCCACTGGCTGTAAGGCTTGTACTTTTTGCAGATGAATTGGATAGAGCTGGTGTTCGTGCAGGGCTTCCCTTAGACTTTAATGGTTCGTGCCCATTACACGTGGAACAGCAGCAATAATATTAGAACGATCATCTTCCACCCTGTGAAGAACATTTTCTTCTTTCAGCAGTGCGGCGCGTAATTCTTTCACCGGCGTCTGTTTACCTTCAACGTCGATTGCTCCCGCAAACGCCTATCAACAGACTCGATGGTTGTTCGGTGAGGATGGCGTCTATTCGGATACCGGTCCACATACATGGCAGCTAACATTACACCATTACCTTAGGCTGCACCATAAATCAGATGCATTTCGTTAAATTCAGCATAAGATATTAAATATAAAATTTGTAGCTGGTGTGTCAAGCGTCCGCAACTAAATTATTAAAATGTAGAAGATGAAACATTGTTTTTGAAGGGTCACTATATTGGGACAACTTAATGAAGTTGGATAATTTAGTTGAGGACGACTCACCTACCAAGTACCAATTTTGTATTCAAATATCTTATTACATAACCTCAACAAATATGAATTTTAAAAGTGTTGATAATTCATCACAACTGTAAAGATGTTCCATGACGCTTTTCATGCAATGCGACTGATACTGAAGTAACTTGTAATCAGATGTTAATGTAATAACCAATATGAGAATAGGTATTTTGCGCAGCCTATACTGAACAAATTTGAGTGTCAATATATCACAGTACACACGTAAGGAAAGAAAGAAAAGAAGAAGGAAAAGAAAAAAAAGGTGGCCTGCCATGATTTGAACCACAAGTGTTCGAACTCAAATCCATCGCTTTGACCATTAAGCCATTCGTTAACTACACAGATTCTGCGTGTTTCACTCTGAGTTAACACATTCAAATTGTAACCAGTGCATGTTTAGAGCAATCATCTGCTAAGTTCGAAATTTTAAGGAATATGATACACAATCTTTCAATAAACGTTGTTGATGAATTATTAGCAATCAGGATATCGGAACTATTAACAATATCTGAAGTCATTCTAGTAAAATGTTTTTCCTACTTTGCTGTACTATTGATTTAATTCTATTAATTGTCGATTACTTAGATTCCATATAACTATCCCATTTTCCCTCGTAGACCATTGGTTCCTTATTTCAAATTACTTGTATAATACCCCTCTGTAAGCAGTTAAATTTGTGCGGTATAATTAATTTATACCTTGTATATTGTGGCTAGTAGTACAGATGACTTAAGTTTCGCGGGCAAGGCGATCATGTTGCTCTCGCATTGGAGGGAATAGATTTGCTAGTCAAAGATTCGCGAGTCTTAAGAACCGTTAAATCCTCCGATTCTTCTGGGCTGTCAGTCCAGATAATTGTACCAACATGTCCCTCACCGTTCGGTAGAGATCCGTGGCTAGAGGTTTCTGTGGTTCGACGTGTCTTGAACCCTAAGCCAAAAAATATCTGGCCGCCTGTACATTTGAGACGAATGCAAGAGGCTAGTTAGTAGTGAATGACGAGCGAGGTAGTGATGTATAAGACAGGTAGTAGCAAGTGAACTGATAAGAGACTGTGAAATAATTGTGAATTAGACAAACATTGAATCAAAATTAATTGTTAGCGCAAATAGTGATTAATTTACTAGTAATAAATTATAGAAATAAATAAAGTGTCAAGAGAGAATTTGCTCGAAGTCTGGTGTGGATTATTTATGACGTAAACAACGTGAGAACGAACCCCGGTAATTTGTGACAGTAATTATGCGCTGTCCTACTGGATTTTTGAATTCATAATATGTTAGACTTAATCCTATTATTATGTGCCTAATAAAAGAATGATTATGGTGGGGGTACGCAAGCAGTTTTCAAATACTTTTAAAATTCGCAATGGGTTAAAGCCAGGATAATCACTACCTTTTTAATTTTGTATTAGAGTGGGTCATAAAGTATTTAGATGGCGTATAACTCAATGGTATTAATAAGCTGTTAGTATATACACAACAAGTACCATTATTTGGCGATTCCGAAGAGATGTAAGTGCCAACCCTTCACATTTTCTTATACATTACCTAACACTAACAAATTGGGGGTGGAAGTAAATACAGTATGAATAAAGCTAATTACTTGGTTTCACCTGAATATGCATGATATAATTAAAATGGACAATCAGTGACAAATGAGGAAAATTTTAATGTATTGAGTAAATTCAAGTACCTAGGAGCAATAATTACAAAAGGAATGAGGAACAGAGAAGAATTAGGCATATGCTCAATTCTGGACACATATGCTCTCACAGGGACTCTTGTCATCACAACTACTCTAAAAAATATATAAAATATAAAAAAGATTATACATTCTATAATATGGTTGCGAAACAAAGTTTCTTGCTTTTTGAAAGGAAGAAAGATAGGGAGTATTTCAGAATTCGTTTCTGAGGAACATTTTTGGACCAAGGAGAGACAAATAAATTGATGAATGGAGGAAACTCCATAATAGTGACTTACTTGATCTTTATGGGAAACCTGATTAATAACAGTAAAGTCTGGTGGACTGCGATGGGCAAAATAAATGCCGGTAATTAAAGAGGAGCATCAATTGTCCTTTAGGAAAACCAGAGGGAAAACTCTATACATTCAGTTTAACTTGATATAATGAACTAAATCCGAAGAGTGTAGATATTCAGGTTATTGTGATGAAAAGATAATATAAAAGTCAATGAAGAAAAGTAAGGTAGAATTCATTAACCAACAGAATCAGACCATCATGTGTGGAGAGTTATCTAAAGCTAAAATATTACAATTCCTCTATCGAATACGTGCAATGTTTGATTTTTCACAACGAATGTAAATACATACAATTGAAATACAACAAGAACAATTTATTTACATATGTATTTAAAAATAAATTAAATCTGACCATTAGGAGTGCAAGGTTGTTCTGAAGCTGTAATTTAAAACCCGTTCTTGTGCGAGCCATTTTTCTCTCAATACAAATGGATACATAGGAGTTAAATAAACAAAGGGAATGCCATTCAAGGGGTTACACCTAATAAGAAGTGAAATTGTTATTAATACCAAAATAATTGAACTTGTAAACACATTCAACTATCTAGAAAACATCATTTCGCACGAAAAAGAAACAAATTTTAGAATTTAAATATAACATATATAGTATATCACTTTGCAACAGAAGTGAATATTAAAAAGAAAATTAGAATCAAGTTATCAACATCCTAGACTCTAATGTAAGTCGCAAATCCTGTTACTGTTTCAGTGAATGTTTCTAGATACAATTTTTTCTAGGATGTCCCAAACATCTTTTCCCTTGAGGACGATATTGAAGCATGACTCCTGGATGTCTATTACTATTAATTCGCCGTCCACGAGTTGACCCATGTGAGTATATCCTAGTGTTGCTGTCAAAAATCTCATTCCACTAGCTGTTATTCTAATGAAATCAATAATCCTCATTGTCCATGCTTCGCTTCCGTAACATAGTAGGCTACAGGTCTAGGTAAGTTTTAATATAAACGTATTGTCAGCATCGCAGTATTAGGGATGGCTTCATGATTATGCTAATAATACATGCTGATTCATCATATTTATAAATTTTAGAAAACGTTAAAAAAATAATAATTTGTACAATACTTTAATTCTTCTATTCGTCTATGTTTTTGCGAACCTTAGGTCATGAATACGTCATAGGCTTCAAGAATGCGATCATCAGAATTAAGATACTGTAGGTCTACATGAGAAAAACGGTCCCTCACATAATATCAGACTGCAAATCTAATAGAAATAGCCGGACAAGAAATTACTAATATCTTGAAGAAAATATCAAATTATAAATGACTGAACATGTGGCAGAATGTAAGGAAAATTAGAAAAGGTTATATAGAAGTGTAAGTAAACCAATAGGACAAATTCCACTAAGAGGTTTCACATGACTAACCAGATGATGGTGAAATAAATTCATACCTGTTCATATGGTCCAATCACACGATAACTGATACTGAAGTGGTTCCTTCACTTTAGTTTTGTTGTCTCGTCTGTCGTTGAACTGCAAATGATAATAAAAGTGTTTATTTTTATATATATCCGTTCCTTAAATACATACGGTATTGTGTTGAACTTAAGAGTCCAAAGTTCAAATTGAGGTGACTAACGGTAACGTTAATTAAACATTAATTTATGATATTCCAAAGTTCAAAATTACTTCAGTATTTTGAATGGAGATGAGTTTTATTCAACTTATGTTTTGTGGGCCTATTCTGTACTCTTGGAACATGCTTTAGTGCGATGGTTCATCGGTCAATGACATCACACAAGAGACACGTGAAAATGTTTCATTTTGTCCAAATTCATATTTATTTTATTTACAGACGGATTTTTTATAATTTTATTTCCCTGGATCATAAAAAGCTAACTCTTTGGCACGGCTGAAACCGTAGATTCATGGCCACGCCGACATAAGCTATCCATACACCCCTATCCTGAGGTAATGTTTTCCATTCATCCCCTGTATAAACTAATTCCCTCACATCATGGTTAATATTATTCTCCCATCTTTTTCTTTGTCTACCAACTGGACGTTTTACCTCTGGTTTTCTTACATGCCCTTCTTTAATATTTAGTATGTGCAACGTATTCTGCCCATCACAATGAACGAATCTTAACTGTTTTTTATAATAATGATAATAATAATAATAATATAATAAATGCGCACAAGTTGTGCAGATGATATGTAAGTTACATAAGGTTTTTGTCATTACTTTAGTTTATATTGTCTATTAGTTGCAGGATTCTACCAGGAATTTCAATTTTTTTTGTAGGTGGTCACGTGGTAACGATTGGCTGGTTAGTTTAGGTTAACTGTTTTTAAAATGAGGTTTCCTATAAACTTAACTGCTGCTTAATGTTATATTA
Source organism: Diploptera punctata (assembly GCA_030220185.1). Classification (NCBI taxonomy): domain Eukaryota; kingdom Metazoa; phylum Arthropoda; class Insecta; order Blattodea; family Blaberidae; genus Diploptera; species Diploptera punctata. The sequence continues at coordinate 925,010 of JASPKZ010005291.1, forward strand.
AGTTTTCAATCCTCCTGTCTGATCGCTCGCCTTTGATTCAAAAACTTTCTAAAACTCTATTCTCAGTTACATGTAATTTCATCTTCCCCTTCCAGTAAGAGTCCGAATTTGCATCAATATATTATAAGTATTTTCAATTCCTTCTGGCTTTTTTTGTGTTGAGAAATATGAACGTTGAAACAGAAGGATATACAGAGACTTAGATCTGCTGAAATGAGATTCCTTTGGAGGACTGCAGGATACACACTACTAGATCACAAAAAAAAATGAAGACATCTTAGAAGAATTACACATGGAATCTTTAGAAAACAAAATTTCTGATTATAAGTCAAGATGGATGCAACATGTTCATCGAATGGAAGATCACAGGATACTCAAACAAATGTTAAGATATCAACCTGCAGGAAGAAGACCAGGACGTCCACTCAAAAGACTTCTGGATGGTGTTTGAGGCCGAAACAGGTCAACAAATGGCCTAAATTCGTGAATGTACTATGATGATGATGATGATGATATTATAAGTAGAGCAAGGGATTATATGAAAGAAATTATACCGAAGTATGAATCATAATAAAACATGAAACATGAAAATTATGACAACAAATGTTATGAAGCTACTATTTACCTTAACTTTTGTGACATATTATGTACACATACCCTGTATAATTTATGGGTGCACATAGCAGGATACAAATGAGACAAGAAGGCCTCTTTGTAGCTCAAGAAATGAAGAGTTTCACTCTATTTCCATTTTAATTAATTGTTATTACCTCTGACCCAATATAAAATAACATGTGCTGATCTAATCACGTGTTAGTGTAGATGTTACAGGAATCAGGCTAACAAGCCGGCAGATCGTGGGTTTGAGTCTCAGTGGTGTCAGGGTTTTTAGCTGGACCAAACCTTCTGTTCGCATCTTAGCCCTAGGGTCTACTCAGCTCTTAATGTAAATGAATACCAGACGCATGTTCTGGGGCAAAGTCGGCCATCACCCAGGGCTGAGAACACAGTGTACATCCCTTGGCGATAGTCTAGAAATGTGTAAGTCTCAACATCCATCTACCCCAAGGGCCTCCCAAGCCTGTATTTGACACTTTACTTTAATAAATCAATAGTAGGGGATTTTATATGTAAAACTCGTTCAATTAACTTTTCTAATGATATTTAATTGGGGGCACGCCGTAGCGTAGTGGTTAAGGCACTGCGCTACAAGCCGGAAGGTCGAGGGTTCAAGTCCAGGTGGGGTTAGGATTTATAAACTGACCCAAACCGTCTGGCGGCACTATGGCCCTGGGGTCGACTCAGCCTCTAACGAAAATGAGTACCAGACGCTTGTTCTGGGGTAAAGGCGGCCGTCACGCAGGGCTGACATCAAGTGCTGATTGTCTAGAAATAGTGGGAGCCTTAACCTCCCACACTACCCCAAGGGCCTCCTGAGGCCTGTAGTGGGAATACTTTAATGATATTTAATTACAGAGTCCAAACATATTTAAAAAAACACACAGTAACCCAAACAAACACGCTTCCATCGAATATAGTGGTTGCAAAATTTATAATTGGTCCAGTTTGGATGACTGCTGTTTAACTTGCATAAAGATAATGAATTCTAATAATATGTAAATGTCACAATAGCATTAAATTGGATGAATCAGAACAAATGTAGACCAACTCCATTATGTCATATTTGGAGAAACAGAATTGTAAAATGAATTAATTCACAAATAATTCTAAGGAGTATTTCAAAACTCTCTTTGTATTTACAATTATTTTTAATGCATACTACACGTAGTAACATGGTGAAATGTAGTTAGAATTATTTTAACATTATTTTTTTCATAATATTGTCCCAGCACAGCTTTGTGCTTTGAACAATCTAGTTATCAATTCTGTTCGTAATACACAGTTACGAACTTTTTTCTATATTTAATATATTTTAAACCCCTGTCTGTCAGAATTGTTTTATACGATCAAAAAGTACACTACATAGCGCATGATGATATGCGGGCAAACATATACTGCGCTATATTTGATAGAAGTGAGAATGATATTGTACTTACCTATAGGAACTTCACTAATTTTATGTACTGTGGAGTAACACCTTATTTCCCAGCACAGCTTCAAGTGTACTGTTCAACATTAACATTCGATGTGGATAAAGTTATATCTAAAAGAATGTGGCAGGGGTGAGTAAGGGGTGGAGGTAGCAGACCCTTGTCTCAGGTTGCAGTGACAATGTTTACTTTCCGCTAGACGTGTATAGTCAGTTTTTAGTGACAATGTCAAGTGCGAAAATTAGACCTAATATTCACAATGAACGCAGTGAAATTATTAAAAATGTTATCAAGTTTTGCGATGTTACAAAACTAACTCACTGGCACTATCAAACCAATAGGTTCATGGCCGCACGGACATGAGCTCTCTATATATCCTTATCCTGAGCTAATGTTTTCCAATCATTCCCTATATAATCTACTTCCCTCAAATCATAGTTATTTTATTTTCGCACCTCATTCTTGGTCTACCAACTGGGCGTTTTCCTTCCGGTTTTTATGCAAGAAGCTTCTATACACGTCTTTCATTCCCCATACGTCCCACTTGTCTTGCTCGTCGCAGTCTACGAGACTTAACTGTTCTTATTATATCTGGCTTCCTATAAAGACCATGTAGTTCATTGTTACGCAGTCTTCTCCATTCACCTGTCTGTTCATCTCTCTTTGGTCCAAACATTTTTCTAAGATATTTTTTCTCAAATACTTGTAATATCATTTCCTCCCTTAAAGTAAGAGTCCATGTTTCACATCAATATAACTGGTAGAATGATAGTTTTATATATTTTCAGTTTAACGTTTTTTGAAAGGAGTTGTAATGCGTAATGTCACGTATTTCCAGAATTGAGCCTATGTATAATTTCTTTGTGTATCTTATTCCTATTTGTGATTATGTTTCCTAGAATAATAATAATAATAATAATAATAGTAATAATAATAATAATAATAATAATAATAATAATAATAATAATAATAATCCATAGTATCCATAATAATTCCGCTTGAAGGAGCTATTTCACTGCAATCATAGCATTTTCATACTATGCTTTGCAGCTTTATTAGGGAATTATAGGTGTGGTAGCTTCCCGTTGCTTTCCACATGCGCTCTACCCCGGTGAAGGATGTTGATGATAACGATAAGGATGATGATGATGGCCGGATGATTTTCGGGGACCGTTGGGTCGTAAGCTTCCTGACATTTGTCTTAAAGTTGAGGGAAGACCCCTAAAAATTCCTCACCCAGGAGTGTGTTCCGACCGGGAATTGAACCCGGGCCCGCTGCGTGACGAGGCAGCACACTACGTCGAGACCACATAATAATAATAATAATAATAATAATAATAATAATAATAATAATAAGAATAAGAATAATAATAAATTAATAATAATAATCTCTCCGTTTTAACTTAAAACAAATACTATAAATGAATACATAATGCTCCAGTAATTTTTATTTTCCCACAACATTTAATTCTGACAGACAATAGCTAGAAATCAGTACTGATATAATTTCTTTGTATGTCTCATTATCCAGAAACCCGTAGGCACACTAATTCTGATGATCTTTAGTTAACATCATCTCCTATTTCAAATAGGTGTACCACTATATTTTGTCACTGATTATACCACTTGTCCAGTGATTCGCATATACTAACGGTCGAATGAGTCACTTTCCCCTCTAGCGCCATTTGCTTCCCCTCACCCGCTAAAAAGTTAATGCGGTCCTATAATAGTAGCAGCAGTCTTCCCTACATTTAAATACTGTTATCCGTTCACAAAACAAGTATTGTCCTTAGGTAGCAAAAATAAATTGTCTGCTACCTGATAGAGTAGTGTTTAGTATTGTAACAATATTGTTCCACTTCTTCATGATCTTGTTATGTAGTTTCGGACAAAAGCCTCCATTTTGTCATTTCATGTCTCCTTTGTCAATTATTTTCTTTTATAATAATCAGAAGAAAGGTTCGCGCTAATGGGCAATGATATTATTTTCTTGTGTCTAATCTATTTATCTTATCTGGATGGTATGCTCAGGAATTTTCCCCTGTCAACCATATTATATTACCCACTGGCACTATGGAACCCGTAGGTTCAGACATAAGCTCTCCATACATCTCACAATGAAGGCCGTGAAATTATTAAAAATGTTATCGAGTTTTGCAATGTTACAAATCTAACTAACTCACTGCCACTATCAAACCCATAGGTTTATGGCCGCACGGACATGAGCTCTCTATATACCCTTATCCTGAGCTAATGTTTTCCTATCATTCCCTGTATAATCTACTTCCCCCAAATCATAGTTATTGTTATTCTCCTTCCTCATTCTTGGTCTACCAACTGGGCGTTTTCCCTCTGACTTTCCTAGAACAAGCTTCCATGCGTGCTGTGCTACGCCTGAGTAAATGAAAATTAATGTGCTTTTATGTTTACTTGAATAAGTTAAAGGAAAGGATTATTATTATTATTATTACTATTATTATTTATTATTATTATTATTATTATTCTGTGGTCTCGAGGTAGTGTGCTGGCTTGTCACGCAGCGGGCCCGGGTTCAATTCCCGGTCGGGACACACTCCTGGGTGAGGTATTTTTCGGGGTATTTTTCAACTGTAAGACAAATGTCAGGAAGCTTAGGACTCAAAGGACCCCGAAAATCATCCGGCCATCATCATCATCCTTATCATTATCATCATCATCCTTCACCGGGGTTGAGCGCATGTGGAAAGTAACGGGAAGCTACCACACTATAATTCCCTAATAAAGCTGCAAAGCATAGCATGAAAATGCTGTGATTTCAGTGAAATAGCTTCTTCGAACAGAATCACTATGGATACTATGGATTATTATTATTATGATTATTATTATCCTAGGAAACATAATCACAAATAGGAATGAGATGCACAAAGAAATTATACATAAGCTCAATTCTGGAAATACTTGATTTTACTCATTACAACTCCTTTCAAAAAATATTAAACTGACTATTTAACTCATGCCCCAAATGAGATTCAATGACCAATCACGTTTCAATGATTTCTGTTTTACAACCAATCAGAGTCGTGTTTCACGAAATATTTATCAGTGTTATAATTACCATATTAAAGAAAGCTCCTCCTTTTTAATATTCTGAAATAGTATGATCTAGTTACAGTGATAAACAAAAGAAGCAGATGAAGCGTACCTATCGTTTCTCATTTGTTTTCAAACATCGCCGTTTACATTAGATATATAAATATTTTAAAATAACTACAGTTAAATAATGATTTGTGAGTAAACAGCTTAATTTTATTCGTTAAATAGTCCTAACAAATGCCACTCTTGATTTCCAAATTCTCTAGATAAATTCACTCCTCACTTTGTGAGTCGTGAATTATCGATAATTTGGAAATCACTCGTGGCATTACTTATGAAAATATATAAAACTATCATTCTACCAGTTATATGGATGCGAAACATGGACTTACTTTAAGGGAGGAAAGGATATTACAAGTATTTGAGAATAAAGATCTTATAAAAATGTTGAACCAAAGAGAGATCAACAGGCAGGTGAATGGAGAAGACTTCGTAACAGTGAACTACGAGGTCTTTATAGGAAGCCAGATATAATAAGAACATTTATGTCTCGTAGCCGGCTGCGTGACAAGGCAACATGCTACCTCGAGACCACAGCGGTGTTCTATGATATATAATTAAATACAAAGATGCCTACAACTTCATCATAGTACATTCACGAATTTAGGCCATTTGTTGACCTGTTTCGGCCTCAAGAGAAACACCATCCAGAAGTCTTTTGAGTGGACGTCCTGGTCTTCTTCTTCCTGCAGGTTGATATCTTAACATTAGTTTGGGTATTCTGTGATCTTCCATTCGATGAACATGCTGTATCCATCTTGACTTATAATCAGAAATTTTGTTTTCTAAAGATTCCATGTGTAATTCTTGTAAGATGTCTTCATTTTTTTTGTGATCTAGTAGTGTGTATCCTGCAGTCCTCCGAAGATATCTCATTTCAGCAGATCTAAGTCTCTGTATATCCTTCTGTTTCAACGTCCATACTTCGCTACCATACAAAAGAGTTGGAAGAGCCAGTGTTTTGTACACTTTCAGTCTTGAATGCTTTTGGACTAACTGTGGCTTGAAGATAGAATTTATTAACCCTAAAATTCTTAAAAATTTAGATATTTTTGCATTTACATCCTTTTCTTCTTCATATGAGATATTGCATCCTAGATATGTAAAATTATTCACCTGCTCCAAAATTTTATTGTCCAGTACAATTTTACTTCTGACAGGATCTACACCTTGAAATGCCATAATTTTTGTTTTTTCTGTAGATATCTTTAATCCATATTCTTCTGTAATTTTGTTAAGTTCATACAGACCTTTCTGTAGATTATCTTCGGAATTTGCTATTATTATTTGGTCATCTGCAAACAATAGGGTGTTTAATTTTCTATTTTCTGATATTCTTATTCCAAATTTATATGTTTTGTTCCAGCAACATATTACTTCATTGATATAAATTGCAAAGAGTGTTGGGGATAGGGGGCAGCCTTGTCTCACACCACGATTTATAATTCCTTCTTCAGAAAATCTGTTATTTAATTTAATCTTTATGGTGTTGTCTTTGTAAATATTTTGTATGTTCTGCCGAAGTAAATTTGGTATATTTCTGTCTTCCAATATATTTAAGAGTTTTGATCTCTTGACTGTGTCGAATGCTTTTTCAAAATCTATGAAAGCAAAATGTGTTTCTAAGTTGAATTCTCTTCTTTTTTCAAGCAATAGTTTAACAGAAAATGCTGAATCAATACAAGATCGTCCTTTCCTAAATCCATTATAATAATTCCCCATGTTAATCATTGTCAATCATTGTCGTGCGGCACCCGCTTTTATATAAACTGACAACCGTCATAGTGAGGCGATAAAACCAGTTGAAATGCAGAAGATGAAACATTGTTTAGAAAGGTCATAATAATTTTAACGACTAGACGAAGTTTTCAAACAGAACTTTATTTTAAATGAGAACGACTGGTTTATCAGGTACTAATTTTATATTTCTAACATTAGATAGATAGATCATCGGTTGATTAATGTCTTTGACATCGTCCGATTCCTAATAGCCAATTTTGTCGGTCCATCCAATCTCCTGGTTATAGATGTTTCTCCTTCATATATAAACATATTCTCTGACTCCAGGAGGTTTTAGGTCTTCCTCTGCTTCGTCTTCCCTCAGGTTTCCATTCCAAAACACATTTTGGTAGTCGGTCCTCTCCCATTCGCTGGACATGTCTGTACCATCTTAATTGCTGAGTTTTAATATAATCTAAAACAGTGTCTTCAATCTTCATTTCCACCCTTATAACTCAGTTCCTAATTTTTTCTCTTCTTGAAATTCTTGCGGCCCTTCGTATAAAATCCATTTCCATTGCCAAAAGGTACTTATTTCCTTTTGTTGTTAATGGCCTAAGTTCTGCTCCATATTTCTAATATTAAATTAGTATATGGGAGCAATAGACGATTAAATATTACTGTATTTAGACCTATTCTAAAATTTGTATGATCCCACACACCTGTTTTGGGAATCATAGTAGCCAACCTGAGGAAGTTGATTCTGAAAAGAAAGCCATATATGAGCCAACAGTTGACTATTACAAAGATAAATACCAATTAGATAGTATAACTGTCACAGCATTGATGATCGGGCAAGAGGTACTATACCAGGATTCTTAGTAAAATTTTGGAATTTCTTAGATTTGGACAGAGTGGATCTTCCTTTATGGTTCACAGTATCAGCATATAAAAGTAAATTTAATATTGCGTCGCTACCACCAACAGAAGCAGCAGCACGACCACCTATCACCAGGTTCACCAGTGATGAAATGCAGAGAACAAAATGCAGAGCAATGGGGATGCAAAAGAAACAAGAACGGGCTAATTCCTGTCACCACACTCGAGCCCCCAGCTCCGGAAAGCTTGTTAAAACTTATTTCTTCCAAATGCAAAAAGAGATGTCACAAAGCCTGTGGATGCAGAAAGGCTGGGTTAAAGTGATCCGTTATAGGCCTATGCACGAATTGTAGTGGTGCCTGTAGTAATTCGCAAGTTCCATCACAAGATGACGATGAAGAGGGAGAAACGAAAGCTATTTTAGAGCAAAGGTATTATGAAATCGAGAACGAATAGGATTGCGATGGGGGCACGCCTTAGCGTAGTGGTTAAGGCACTGAGCTACAAGCCGAAAGGTCGAGGGTTCAAGTCAAGCGCTAAAGGTACAGACTTTAGAGACTCGAGTTCAAATCCCGACTCAAGCATTCTTTTTTCTTTTCATATCATATATATATATATATATATATATATGACAATTTAAGAACAATAAATGCCTGGACGGGATTCGAAGCCGGACCTCTGGGTCGGTACCCCAGCGTATTATCCATTACACCACCAGGCGAATCCAATTCAAACACTTATTTTGCTTATATGTACATTATATTCTCCATTATTGCTAGATGTCGCGAGAACTCGGTCTTCACTGCCATCTAGTAGCTGACTATAACAAGTAAGCAAATTAAAGAGAATATATATATATATATATATATATATATATATATATATATATATAGGGGCAAGCTGAAGCGTAGCGGTTAAGGCACTGCGCTACAAGCTGGAAAGTCGAGGGTTCGAGTCCCGGTGGGGTCAGGATTTTTAGACTGACCCAAACCTTCTGGCGGCACTATGGCCCTGGAGTCGACTTAGCCTCTAACGGAAATGAGTACCAGACGCTTGTTCTGGGAGTTAAGGCTGCCGTCACGCAGGGCTCACATCAAGTGCCGATTGTCCAGAAATAGTGGGAGCCTTAACCTCCTACTACCCCAAGAGCCTCCTGAGGCTTTACTTTACTCAGAGGATTGGGATGAAACTGATAATCCCATCGCGGATGATGTGGAAGAAAGTTCTGTCTGTGACGTTTCGATCGGTACTAGAGACAATGAACTCGCAACACCTGGTCCATCAAGGACTGCGAAGCGAAGGAAAATGGGCTAAATTTTTAAATAGTGAATTACATGTGGATTAGAGCTGCTGGGGATACCACGATAAAAAAAACGCTCCGCTTATTCTACTTCAAGATGGTGTGAAAATGAATTATTTTGGCCTAAACGCGTGTTGATCTACAGTTTACGGCACTCGTAGGCAAAAACTATTGATTTTACGAGAAAAAGGTTATTACATAAATTGCAGGAAATTTTCTCTAGTTTAATTATGTATATAAATGTTTTTAACATGAAATTATTCGGAAAGGAGATATTGTCAAAAAACTGCTTTTAGGCGTTATTTTTTCAAGATGGCGGCGCGAGCGGTGGCTAAGTTGAAATTCGGAAAGAGCACATCGAAATCTATAAATTACTAACTTTTATAAAACTGCCGGAAAACTTAGCAGGCAATACTACCAATTGACAATACTATCAGACCAGGGTTGTCCAAACTACGGCCCGCGGGCCAGATACGACCCTCCATCACTTTCTATCCGGCCCTTGTTGACCTGTATCATTCTAATAGATAAAGTTATTCCTATAATATTAGGCCATACTAATCGAACAAGAACTGTCCAATGTGTTACAACGAACATAACAGGAAAAGTAGAAAATCAACACACGCTTCTAATAATAATAATAATAATGGGGCACGCCGTAGCGTAGTGGTTAAGGCAGTCAGCTACAAGCCGGAGGGTCGAGGGTTCAAGTCCCGTTGGGGGTCAGGATTTTTAAACAGACCCAAACCCTCTGGCGGCACTATGGCCCTGGGGTCGACTCAGCCTCTAACGGAAATGAGTACCAGACGCTTGTTCTGGGGGTAAAGGCGGCCGTCACGCAGGGCTGACAACCCGGCTGACATAAAGTGCCGATTGTCTTGAAAAAGTGGGAGACCTAACCTCCTACTCCCAAGGACCTCCGGGTCTGTTGTGGGATCACTTTACTTTTACTTTACTTTATAATAATAATAATAATAATAATAATAATAATAATAATAAATAACAACAACAACAACAACAAAGAATACAATTGTATGGTCATGTAAAAAGAATAACACAAGACAGGTCCGCAAGAGCAATACAATAATGGGTACCACTTGGTTAAAGAAAAAGAGGACGGCCAAAAATAACGTATATTGGTGGTATTTTGAGCATCATGAGAGAAAAGAGATTCGACGATAGAGATTGGAATGATAGAGATATGGAGGAGAATGACATTAGATTAATTGATGTAGGAAGATGTTGTGAAACACTGTGAAAGCTACTAAATAAATAATAATAATAATAATTCACAACAGCTATAACAGGTAGTATGGCCCGCACCACTTAGGTGTTACTTCGATTAGGCCCGCGACACAAGTAAGTTAGGGCGGCCCTGTATTAGACGATTCTGTACATTACGTTACTGCTGTGAATGTGAAAAGTTTAGAGTTCGTTAGAATTCGTGGAAATAGTGTGACACAGCATGTGACCAGCTACTCTGGTAAGACTGAATATGGCAAATGAGGTAAATACATTTAATTATTGGAATGATAAACATAATAAAATAATTATTTTTTCAATACATCTCTATTTTATGTAAAACTTTGATTTTTCGGAGGAATATTAAGTACATATTGAATACCCCTGCTATAAAAGGTTTTGATAAAATGTGAGCTGGAGGTAGGGCGTTTATTTAAAAAATAACTAAAAAGCTGGAAACAAGATATAACTGGACGGATAAAACAGGTACCAGTTGTCAAAAAAGCAAACATTCAAACTTAACACAAGTATAAATGTAAATAAGTAACGCTAAAGTGAAACATATTTTACAATTAAAGATATTTTGCAAGATAAATATACTTTTTATTCACAAAATTATCACAATATTACATCTATGATAAATAATTTATGACTATAAACACGAAACCATTAGAAATGCAAAATGTATCATCCTAGTATAAAAATAATAATGCTTAAGCAAAAATAATATAAAAGTAATTTACAGATTTCGAAATTACTTAATGTAATTACAGATACACTGTTTTGATATCTCATCGCCTATACACATCAATGTCAAATTTGTCTGTAAGACAGCAGGTCATGTGAATGATTTATTTGTTCTGCCAGCTTATTATTTTTTTAATTGCGAAAATTCTCATAAAGACATTTTACTGCTTAACACAAGAAATATACAGGTAGCTTATTTATTATAGGCCTATTTATCTTCGGCTAAAATAAAGTAAATTAAATAGCATTTTGAGCTTTGGGAAAGCTTAAGAAATAGGCTTTGCCATATGCAATTTTAATGTAAATAGAAAAATAATAAATTATATTGGAATCACATATTCTATCCCACATAGATAAAATTAGGCATGTAACATGTATTAGAGTATATATTTATACCAGCAGATATATCTTTGAATACAAAAAAATACATACTTTAAACTTAAAATAATGTGGTTGTATCACGCCATAGTTACTTTGATCAGAAAGTGGCAACATTTTTTTGGACACCAAATTATTTTTATTAAGTGAAATGCACTGCTGTTTTTGGATAAAATGTATCACCTTTCATCTTATCAATAAATAGTACAGACTGATACCTAAGATTAGTTGGACGCAAACCATCAACTACTCTTAATTTTGGACAAACACTTATCATTTTTTTTGCCAAGAAATCGTGGTCCCCAATAGGACGTGGAGAAATTCTAATCATTTCTAAATATAGTAATTGTTTTGTCTTTATATCATCGAGTAATTTTATAAGGAACATGTACATTTTTTCTCCATAACAGTTACCAAATTTAAAAAATACTGTTTTTAAGTTTATACATTTTGAAATTAGGTAGTGAAATATTTGGTCTCCATCGTAGCCACGCTCACAAAAAATTTCAAGGTTCTCAATTGCAGGAAATTCATATTTTAAAAATGTATGTGGATGTAAAAATTGTGAATCAACAAAATTCAATGTTAAGCTTTTCAGTATTGGCCAGGATCGATTTTCAATGCCTGTGAACTTTAAGGTATAACATGCTATATGAAGCTCTACCAGTCTGCTATCTAAGGTATCGGGGATATTTGCAAATGAAAATGTTTCAGTTAGATAAGATATGAGAATGTCAATTTGTTTAATTTGACTTATTGTGGAAAGTAATTGTGCACCATTTTCAAAATAACAGACTATATGCAGTCTTTCAAGATGAGGGAAATTCTCAGAAAGATAATGCAAATGGCCGGAATTTAGATAATCAGATTGAAGTCGTTTTAGGGTAGGTACCTTATTTTCTGTGCTATTTTGTTTATTTTCCTTCAGAAGTTTAAGGAGCTCCATAAATTCTGCATCTGACAATTCTAGAGTTTCCATACAAAGTGTTTCTAAATATAAAAATTTCGAAATGCTTTTGATAGAATTACATGTTATGCCTACACAATCATTGATATTCAAGTGCTTGAGTTTAGGACAAGATCTGGCTAAGTTTTCTAACGCTCTATCTGAGATGGTGCAATATGGGATTGAGAATTCTTGTAAATTTACAGGAAATTTTAATTGAAAATGGAATTCTGCAACATATCCTATTCTGATAATTTTCAAATTATTTAAAGTGTGAAGTTGTTTATAATACAAATTATGACGATCTCTAAAAGTATGGAAACAGATTTCCATGTTTACGTTGATATGTAGGATCTGAATATTCGGTCGTAGTATGACATTCAACGCCATAGTGTAGGCTTCCGGAGATAATTGTTTTCTTCTTGGAACTGTATATCCTGGAATATCGTTAATGATCTTGTTCGTAACTTTATCACCTACTAAAACAGGAAGAGAGCAAATTTCATTTTGGAGATTCAAGCAGCATTCTTCAGCATTGTACAGTGTATTTTCACGTGTACTGGAAGCTACGTCATTGCAAAAAGAGATGATTCTCTCCTCGTAACTCTCCATCGCAAGATCGAAAAGTGTTCTTGGCTGAAGGCAAACCTCCATTCTGAAAAATTAAACATATTTTACAGGTCATTAGGGAAATAGTGCATCAACTTACAGCAATTCACTATTATATAATACTGCATTATCTTATTACAACTTACTGTGAATTTATTGATATTTGAAATTTTATTGCCTACCCGCATCCTACTAAAGGAAATACAACATCATATTTCTAAAATCTGCTGTGAATTTTAAAGATATCTGAAAACGTTCTGTCTATTAGCACCCTACTCTTTTACTCAGACATATTCGAATAAGCCAAACCAACATTTCAGAAAACCAAATCATAGTTAGACACCACACGCTCTCTCTCTCTCTCTCTCCTTACATCATTCAAATGAATCGTAATACTTCTGGAAGTCGAACTACAGTCCGAGTTCTATCCTCATAAAACCACAGGCTATAATGTATAATTAATTTTTTTCAAAGAGGGTTACGTATTTTAAAAAAATATATATTTTTTAGAATATAGATAATGACGAACGTTAATAGATAATTATAAAGCATATTTTTATTTTGTTTAGTCTTTCGTGGAAATAATATTCAAGATACGGTAATCACGATTCATTGTACATTACAAAATAGTATTTTTTCATCGCCCCAACCTGTAATACTTTATCGTTTAATTCTAAGACAGCAAATGTAACTGAAATGATTAGTATATTATTTAAAAAAAAACTGCAGTCACCTCCCTCAATAGAAAATTATTATTAATTTCTTATTGGCCTATATCAGTCACACATTTAAAATTTTAATTGAAGGAATGCATTCTTATAAATTAGCAGAAATAGGTTTACAGCCGTTCAGATTTTTTGTTATAAAACAGATATTTTAAAATAAGTAGGGATATACCGGCACTGTAAATGAAGAATACACACAATACTAAAAATTAGAGGAAAACATGTTTAAATCAAAACTACAAAATAGATGTTGAGAGAATTTAATTTTTTAGAATCGTATGTTTTTCTTTGAAATAATGTTTAAACGAGATGAAGATCTTCGGGGTTTTATCAGTTTTTTTAGAATACGTTAGTGAAGTTACAATAGTTAATGAAACCTAAGTGAATGCTCATTCAGTTTTTTAACAGGTTTGAAGAATAATCTGTTGTGTGAAATTGTTATTTTGTGTTCACTGAAGCTAATACAAAGCAATGAGACATCTTAATGAAACATCAGTTGTGCAAACAGTTTCATTGATTGATGATGTCCGTTCTGTTCGCCATGTTTCTAGGATTCTAGATGTTAGAATTTCCGTCATCCATAGGGTGCGTAGGCGATATAGGGATACAAGAGGCAGCACCAGCAAATCCGTAAGAAGAAGACTACAGAAATACAGTATAGTCCTATCAGCTTTGCACAAACAAACATCTGTGACCCGAGATGTACAAAATGATTTACGAATAGCAAGTGGTGCGTTAAATTGCAATCAGACTGTAATAAGAAGACTGACAGATTATTTATTTTGTGGTTTTTCGTTAAACGAAGCGAGTACCTCTATTTTTTAGTTACATATATATATATATATATATATATACAGCATGTTTATTAATTATGTCACACAAATTTAACTACGTATAGAGGGTATTTTATAAGCATTTTGAGATAATGAACTAATGGTCTCCGAATAAAAATGTCCAAGTTATGATTAAATTTGTAAAATGGTTGGCACGTCACTGATTATCTCTAATTAAAATGGAAATAATATGATACAGAGACTGTATCTTGCAAAACGTATGCGCCTTTAGCTCAGTGGCTATAGCGGTCTTACTACCGACACAAATGTAAGATTGATGTATCTCGTTCTTAACTACTTACAGTATGTTTATACTCCCCCCCCCTTTACTTCCTTTATTATGCACGTTCCGTAAATTAGTTACATACGTAGAATTTGGTTTAATTCTTTATTCATTATTTTACAGAATACGGTATTGTAGTATACAGGGTTACAAAACTATATAGGTACGTATTGTACAGACAGTTGCCTTTGAAAAGTTGTAATAATAATACACATACTGTAGAGTGTAATAGGTTTCGCAAATAAAATGTGTAATTTTACTCTACTCTATTTACGTACTTAGATAATGATAGTGCACTGATCACTAGAGTAATGACATGAAGAGATACAGGGTATGTACACATGACATACAGAATGTAATTGGGAAATAAAAAGCATTACATTTGATTAAAGCAGAAAAAAAGGAAAGCACCTTCATAGTTATTAGAAAAAATTGTTCAAATTGGCCACCTCCATTCACACAATACAGACGACATCGGCGACTAAAGGTTTCTCGAACCCCGTTCAATATATCAGGTGTCTCGCGGATCACATCACATGCTGCGATTATGCGCAACTAATTTTTCATCTGTATCAACAAGGGTCGCATACACCAATGCTATCGGGTGACCCCACAAAAATCTAGAGAGCGAGGGTGGCCACACTACAGATGAATTACCTCTTCATGTATCCAACGGCTAGGATGCACTTCATCCAAAATAATGCCGCACGTTCCGGTAAAAATGGGGAGCAGTCTGATGTGAAAAGGGACTTTTAGCAATCTAGGTAGGACTTGCTCTTAAAAAGTCTTATAAATGACACAATTTAATCTCTGGGGAAGGTAGGGGCAATGATATGGTCACAAATTACGTCTATCCACACGTTGACCGAAAGTATCTTCTGGTTACCCTTCTCGAAGATGTCATAAGGATTTTCTTAATCCCGCACATTACAGTTATTTCAGTTCAGAACCACCTCATCCGCATTAAATATTGTCTCATTAATGGTTAACACCGAGCAAAATAAGTGCGATGGCTGCAACAAAGCCCAATTACAAAATTGTACTTGTTGATCGAAGTCCACTGGCCGTAAGGCTTGTGCTTTTTGCAGATGAATTGGATAGAGCTGGTGTTCGTGCAGGGCTTCCCTTAGACTTTAATGGTTCGTGCCCATTACACGTGGAACAGCACGAATACTATTAAAACGATCATCTTCCACCCTGTGAAGAAGATTTTCTTCGGTCAGCAGTGTGGTGCGTAATTCTTTCACCGGCGTCTGTTTACCTTCAACGTCGCATGCTCCCGCAAACGCCTATCAACAGACTCGAAAGTTGTGCGGTGAGGATGGCGTCTATTCGGATACCGGTCCACATACATGGCAGCAGACATTACACCATTACCTTAGGCTGCACCATAAATCAGATGCATTTCATTAAATTCAGCATAAGATATTAAATATAAAATTTGTAGCTGGTGTGTCAAGCGTCCGCAACTAAATTATTAAAATGTAGAAGATGAAACATTGTTTTTGAAGGGTCACTATATTGGGACAACTTAATGAAGTTGGATAATTTAGTTGAGGACGACTCACCTACCAAGTACCAATTTTATATTTAATATCTTATTACATAACCTCAACAGAGCTTTAATATGAATTTTAAAAGTGTTGATAATTCAGCATAACTGTAAAGATGTTCCATGATGCTTTCATGTATTGCGACTGAAGTAACTTGTAATCAGATATTAATGTAATAACCAATATGAGAATAGGTATTTTGCGCATGCGTATACTGAACAAATTTCAGTGTCAATATATCACAGTACGCACGTAACGAAAGAAAAAATGGTGGCCTGCCATGATTTGAACCACAAGTGTTCGAACTCAAATCCATCGCTTTGACCATTAAGCCATTCGTTAACTACACAGATTCTGCGTGTTTCACTCTGAGTTAACACACTCAAATTGTAACCAGTGCATGTTTAGAGCAATAACCTGCTAAGTTCGAAATTTTAAGGAATATGATTCACAATCTTTCAATAAACGTTGTTGATGAATTATTAGCAATCAGGATATCGGAACTATTAACAATATCTGAAGTCATTCTAGTAAAATGTTCTCTCCTACTTTGCTGTACTATTGATTTATTTCTATTAATTGTCGATTACTTAGATTCCATATAACTAGCCCATTTTCCCTCGTAGACCATTGGTTCCTTATTTCAAATTACTTGTATAATACCCCTCTGTAAGCAGTTAAATGTGTGTGGTATAATTCATTTACACCCTGTATATTGTGGCTAGTAGTACTGATGACTTTTAAGTTTCGCGGGCAAGGCGAACATGTTGCTCTCGCATTGGAGGGAATAGATTTGCTAGTCAAAGATTCGCGAGTCTTAAGAACCGTTAAATCCTCCGATTCTTCTGGGCTGTCAGTCCAGATAATTGTACCAACATGTCCCTCACCTTTCGGTAGAGATCCGTGGCTAGAGGTTTCTGTGGTTCGACGTGTCCTGAACCCTAAGCCAAAAAATATCTGGCCGCCTGTATATTTGAGACGAAGGGAAGAGGCCAGTTAGTTGTGAATGAAGAGCGAGGTAGTGATGTATAAGACAGGTAGTAGCAAGTGAACTGATAAGAGACTGTGAAATAATTGTGAGTGAGACAAACGTTGAATCAAAATTAATTGTTAGCGCAAATAGTGATTAATTTACTAGTAATAAATTATAGAAATAAATAAAGGGTCAAGTGAGAATTTACTCGAAGTCTGGTGTGGATTATTTACGACGTAAACAACGTGAGAACGAACCCCGGTAATTTGTGACAGTAATTATGCGCTGTCCTACTGGATTTTTGAATTCATAGAATGTTAGACTTGGTCCTATTATTATGTGCCTAATAAAAGAATGCTTATGGTGGGGGTACGCAAGCTGTTTTCAAATACTTTTAAAATTCGCAATGGGTTAAAGCCAGGATATTCACTACCTTTTTAATTTTGTATTAGAGTGGGTCATAAAATATTTAGATGGCGTATAACTAAGTGGTATTAATAAGCTGTTAGTATATACACAACAATTACCATTATTTGGCGATTGCGAAGAGATGTAAGTGCCAACCCTTCACATTTTCTTATACATTACCTAACAGTAACAAATTGGGAGTGGAGGTAAATACAGTATGAATAAAGCTAAATACTTGGTTTCACCTGAATATGCATGATATCATTAAAATGGAAATTCAATGACAAATGAGGAAAATTTTAAGGTATTGAGTAAATTCAACTAGGAGCAATAATTACAAAAGGAATGAGGAAGAGAGAAAAATTAGCCATATGTTCAATTCTGGACACATATGCTCTCACAGGGACTCTTGTCATCACAACTACTCTAAAAAAATATAAAATATAAAAAACGATTATACATTCTATAATATGGTTGCGAAACAAAGTTTCTTGCTTTTTGAAAGGAAGAAAGATAGGAGTATTTCAGAAATTAGTTTCTGAGGAACAGTTTTGGACCAAGGAGAGACAAATAAATTGATGAATGGAGGAAACTCCATAATAGTGACTTACTTGATCTTTATGGGAAACCTGATTAATAACAATAAAGTCTGGTGGACTGCGATGGGCAAAATAAATGCCGGTAATTAAAGAGGAGCATCAATTGTCCTTTAGGAAAACCAGAGGGGAAGCTCTATACATTCAGTTTAATTTGATATAATGAACTAAATCCGAAGAGTGTAGATATTCAGGTTATTGTGATGAAAAGATAATATAAAAGTCAATGAAGAAAAGTAAGGTAGAGTTCATTAACCAACAGAATCAGACCATCATGTGTGGGGGTTTATCTAAAACTAAAATATTACAATTGCTCTATCGAATGCGTGACATGTTTGATTTTTCACAACGAATGTAAATACATACAATTGAAATACAACAAGAACAATTTATTTACATATGTATTTAAAAATAAATTAAATCTGACCATTAGGAGTGCAAGGTTGTTCTGAAGCTGTAATTTAAAACCCGTTCTTGCGCGAGCCATTTTTCTCTCAATACAAATGGATACATAGGAGTTAAATAAACAAAAGGAATGCCATTCATGGGGTTACATCTAATAAGTAAAATTGTTATTAATACCAAAATAATTGAACTTGTAAACACATTCAACTATCTAGAAAACATCATTTCGCACGAAAAAGAAACAAATTTTAGAATTTAAATATAACATATATAGTAGATCACTTTGCAACAGAAGTGAATATTAAAAAGAAAGTTAGAATCAAGTTATCAACATCCTAGACTCTAATGTAAGTCGCAAATCCTGTTACTGTTTCAGTGAATGTTTCTAGATACAATTTTTTCTAGGATGTTCCAAACATCTTTTCCCTTGAGGACGATATTGAAGCATGACTCCTGGATGTCTATTACTATTAATTCGCCGTCCACGAGTTGACCCATCTGAGTATATCCTAGTGTTGCTGTCAAAAATCTCATTCCACTAGCTGTTATTCTAATGAAACCAATAATCCTCATTGTCCATGCTTCGCTTCCGTAACATAGTAGGCTACAGGTCTAGGTAAGTTTTAATATAAACGTATTGTCAGCAGTACTAAGGATGGCTTCATGATTATGCTAATAATACATGCTGATTCATCATATTTATAAATTTAGAAAACGTTAAAAAAATAATAATTTGTACAATACTTTAATTCCTCTATTCGTCTATATTTTTGCGAACCTTATGTTATGAATACGTCATAGGCTTCAAGAATGCGATCATCAGAATTAAGATACTGTAGGCCTACATGAGAAAAACGGTCCCTCACATAATATCAGACTGCAAATCTAATAGAAATAGCCGGACATAAAATTACTAACATCTTGAAGAAAATATAAAATCATAAATTTAAATGACTAACATGTGGCAGAATGTAAGGAAAATTAGAAAAGGTTATATAGAAGTGTAAGTAAACCAATAGGACAAATTCCACTAAGAGGTTTCACATGACTAACCAGATGATGGTGAAATAAATTCATACCTGTTCATATGGTCCAATCACACGATAACTGATACTGAAGTGGTTCCTTCACTTTAGTTTTGTTGTCTCGTCTGTCGTTGAACTGCAAATGATAATAAAAGTGTTTTATCCGTTCTTAAATACATACGGTATTGTGTTGAACTTAAGAGTCCAAAGTTCAAATTGAAGTGACTAACGGTAACGTTAATTGCACATTAATTTATGATATTCCAAAGTTCAAAATTACTTCAGTATTTTGAATGGAGATGAGTTTTATTCAACTTATGTTTTGTGGGCCTATTCTTTACTCTTGGAACATGCTTTAGTGCGATGGTTCATCGGGCAATGACATCACACAAGAGACACGTGAAAATGTTTCATTTTGTCCGAAATTCATATTTATTTTATTTACGGAAGGATTTTTTATAATTATATTTCCCAGGATCATAAAAAGCTAACTCTTTGGCACGGCCGAAACCGTAGATTCATGGCCACGCCGACATAAGCTATCCATACGCCCCTATCCTGAGGTAATGTTTTCCATTCATCCCCTGTATAAACTAATTCCCTCATATCATGGTTAATATTATTTTCCCACCTTTTTGTCTACCAACTGGACGTTTTACCTCTGGTTTTCTTACATGTCCTTCTTTCATATCTATTAGTGCCACGTATTCTGCCCATCGCAGTGAACGAATCTTAACTGTTTTAATAATATTAATAAAAGTAAAGTAAAGTAAAGTAAAGTGATCCCACAACAGACCCGGAGGTCCTTGGGGTAGTGGGATGTTAAGGCTCCCAGTTTCTCTAGACAATCGGCACTTTATGTCAGCCGGGTTGTCAGCCCTGCGTGACGGCCGCCTTTATCCCCAGAACAAGCGGCTGGTACTCATTTCCGTTAGAGGCTGAGTCGACCCCAGGGCCAAAGTGCCGCCAGAGGGTTTGGGTCAGTTTAAAAATCCTGACCCCAACGGGACTTGAACCTGCGACCCTCCGGCTTGTAGCTCAGTGCCTTAACCACTACGCTACGGCGTGCCCCAATAATAATATTAATAATAATGATAATAATAATATAATAAATGCCCACAAGTTGTACAGATGATATGTATGTTACATAAGGTTTTTGTCATTACTTTGGTTTGTATTGTCTATTAGTTGCAGGATTCTACCAGGAAGTTCACTTTTTTTTGTAGGTGGTTACGTTAACGGTCGCATGGTTAGTTTAGGTTAACTGTTTTTAAAATGAGGTTTCCTATAAACTTAGTGTTGCTTAATGTTATATTAACTTTTCAATCCTCCTGTCTGATCGCTCGCCTTTGATTCAAAAACTTTCTAAAACTTTATTCTCAAATACATGTAATCTCATCTTCCCCTTGCAATAAGAGTCCGAATTTGCATCAATATATTATAAGTAGAGCAAGGGATTATATGAAGAAAATTATACCGAAGTATGACTCATAATAAAACATGAAACATACGAAAATTATGACAAGAAATGTTTATGAAGCTACTATTTATCTTAACTTTTGAGACATATTATGTACACACACACCCTGTATAATTTATGGATGTACATAGCAGCACACAAATGAGACAAGTAGGCCTTTTTTTGTAGCTCAAGAAATCAAGAGTTTCACTCTATTTCCATTTTAATTAATTGTTATTACCTCTGACCCAATATAAAATAACATGTTCGTGATCTAATCACGTGTCAGTGTAGATGTTACAGGAATCACGCTAACAAGCCGGCAGATCGTGGGTTTGAGTCTCAGTGGTGTCAGGGTTTTTAGCTGGACCAAACCTTCTGTTCGCATCTTAGCCCTAGGGTCTACTCAGCTCTTAATATAAATGAGTACGAGACGCATGTTCTGGGGCAAAGTCGGCCATCACCCAGGGCTGAGAACCCATTGGACATCCCTCGGCGATAGTCTAGAAATGTGTAAGTCTCAACATCCATCTACCCCAAGGACCTCCCAAGCCTGTGGTATGACACTTTACTTTAATAAATCAATAGTAGGGGATTTTATATGTAAAACTCGTTCAATTAACTTTTCTAATGATATTTAATTGGGGGTACTCCGTAGCGTAGTGGTTAAGGCACTGCGCTACAAGCCGGAAGGTCGAGGGTTCAAGTCCAGGTGGGGTCAGGATTTTTAAACTGACCCAAACCGTCTGGCGCCACTATGGCCCTGGGGTCGACTCAGCCTCTAACGAAAATGAGTACCAGACGCTTGTTCTGGGGTAAAGGCGGCCGTCACGCAGGGCTGACAACCCGGCTGACATCAAGTGCCGATTGTCTAGAAATAGTGGGAGCCTTAACCTCCCACTACCCCAAGGGCCTCCTGAGGCCTGTAGTGGGAATACTTTAATGATATTTAATTACAGAGTCCAAACATATTTAAAAAGCACATAGTAACCTAAACAAACACGCTTCCATCGAATATAGTGGTTGCAAAATTTATAATTGGTCCAGTTTGGATGACTGTTGTTTAACTTGCATAAAGATAATGAATTCTAATAATATGTAAATGTCACAATAGCATTAAATTGGATGAATCAGAACAAATGTAGACCAACTCCATTATGTCATACTTGGAGAAACAGAATTGTAAAATGAATTAATTCACAAATAATTCTAAGGAGTATTTCAAAACTCTCTTTGTATTTACAATTATTTTTAATGCATACTAAACGTATGAACATGGTGAAATGTAGTTAGAATTATTTTAACATTATTTTTTTCATAATATTGTCCCAGCACAGCATCCAGTCTTGTTCTATTTGTGATTTGAACAATCTAGTTATCAATTCTGTTCGTAATACACAGTTACGAAGTTTTTCTATATGTAATATGTTTTTAAACCCTGTTTAAGAATTGTTTTATACGATCAAAAAGTACACTACATACCATATGATGATATGGGGGCAAACATATACTGCGCTATATTTGATAGAAGTGAGAATGATATTGTACTTACCTACAAGAACTTCACTGATTTTATGTACTGTGGAGTAACACCTTATTTCCCAGCACAGCTTCAAGTGTACTGTTCAACATTAACATTCGATGTGGATAAAGTTATGTCTAAAAGAATGTGGTAGGAGTGAGTAAGGGGCGGAGGTAGCAGACCCTTGTCTCAGGTTGCAGTGACAATGTTTACTTTCTGCTAGACGTGTATAGTCAGTTTTTAGTGACAATGTCAAGTGCGAAAATTATACCTGTATTCACAATGAACGCAGTGAAATTATTAAAAATGTTATCAAGTTTTGCAATGTTACAAAACTAACTCACTGGCACTATCAAACCAATAGCTTCATGGCCGCACGGATATGAGCTCTCTATATATCCTTATCCTGAGCTAATGTTTTCCAATCATTCCCTATATAATCTACTTCCCTCAAATCATAGTTATTTTATTTTCGCACCTCATTCTTGGTCTACCAACTGGGCGTTTTCCTTCCGGTTTTTATGCAAGAAGCTTCTATACACGTCTTTCATTCCCCATACGTCCCACATGTCTTGCTCGTCGCAGTCTACGAGACTTAACTGTTCTTATTATATCTGGCTTCCTATAAAGACCATGTAGTTCATTGTTACGCAGTCTTCTCCATTCACCTGTCTGTTCATCTCTCTTTGGTCCAAACATTTTTCTAAGATCTTTTTTCTCAAATACTTGTAATATCATTTCCTCCCTTAAAGTAAGAGTCCATGTTTCGCATCAATATAACTGGTAGAATGATAGTTTTATATATTTTCAGTTTAACGTTTTTTGAAAGGAGTTGTAATGCGTAATGTCACGTATTTCCAGAATTGAGCCTATGTATAATTTCTTTGTGTATCTTATTCCTATTTGTGATTATGTTTCCTAGGATAATAATAATAATAATAATAATAATAATAATAATAATAATAATAATAATAATAATAATAATCCATAGTATCATAATAATTCCGCTTGAAGGAGCTATTTCACTGCAATCATAGCATTTTCATGCTATGCTTTGCAGCTTTATTATGAAATTATAGGTGTGGTAGCTTCCCGTTGCTTTCCACATGCGCTCTACCCCGTGAAGGATGATGATGATAACGATAAGGATGATGATGATGGCCGGATGATTTTCGGGGACCGTTGGGTCGTAAGCTTCCTGATATTTGTCTTAAAGTTGAAGGAAGACCCCTAAAAATTCCTCACCCAGGAGTGTGTCCCGACCGGGAATTAAACCCGGGCCCGCTGCTTGACGAGGCAGCTCACTACATCGAGACCACATAATAATAATAATAATAATAATAATAATAATAATAATAATAATAATAATAATAATAATAATAAGAATAATAATAAATTAATAATAATAATCTCTCCATTTAACTTAAAACAAATACTATAAATGAATACATAATGCTCCAGTAATTTTTATTTTCCCACAACATTTAATTCTGACAGACAATAGCTAGAAATCAGTACTGATATAATTTCTTTGTATGTCTCATTATCCAGAAACCCGTAGGCATACTAATTCTGATGATCTTTAGTTAACATCATCTCCTATTTCAAATAGGTGTACCACTATATTTTGTCACTGATTATACCACTTGTCCAGTGATTCGCATATACTAACGGTGGAAAGAGTCACTTTCCCCTCTTCAAACTAGCGCCATTTGCTTCCCCTCACCCGCTAAAAAGTTAATGCGGTCCTATAATAGTAGCAGCAGTCTTCCCTACATTTAAATACTGTTATCCGTTCACAAAACAAGTATTGTCCTTAGGTAGCAAAAATAAATTGTCTGCTACCTGATAGAGTAGTGTTTAGTATTGTAACAATATTGTTCCACTTCTTCATGATCTTGTTATGTAGTTTCGGACAAAAGCCTCCATTTTGTCATTTCATGTCTCCTTTGTCAATTATTTTCTTTTATAATAATCAGAAGAAAGGTTCGCGCTAATGGGCAATGATATTATTTTCTTGTGTCTAATCTATTTATCTTATCTGGATGGTATGCTCAGGAATTTTCCCCTGTCAACCATATTATATTACCCACTGGCACTATGGAACCCGTAGGTTCAGACATAAGCTCTCCATACATCTCACAATGAAGGCCGTGAAATTATTAAAATGTTATCGAGTTTTGCAATGTTACAAATCTAACTAACTCACTGCCACTATCAAACCCATAGGTTTATGGCCGCACGGACATGAGCTCTCTATATACCCTTATCCTGAGCTAATGTTTTCCTATCATTCCCTGTATAATCTACTTCCCCCAAATCATAGTTATTGTTATTCTCCCACCTCATTCTTGGTCTACCAACTGGGCGTTTTCCCTCTGGTTTTCCTAGAACAAGCTTCCATGCGTGCTGTGCTACGCCTGAGTAAATAAAAATTAATGTGTTTTTATGTTTACTTGAATAAGTTAAAGGAAAGGATTATTATTAATAGTATTATTATTATTATTATTATTATTATTATTATTATTATTATTATTATTATTATTATTATTATTATTCTGTGGTCTCGAGGTAGTGTGCTGGCTCGTCACGCAGCGGGCCCGGGTTCAATTCCCGGCCGGGACACACTCCTGGGTGAGGAATTTTTCGGGGTCTTTCTTCAACTGTAAGACAAATGTCAGGAAGCTTAGGACCGAAAGGTCCCCGAAAATCATCCGGCCATCATCATCATCATCCTTATCATTATCGTCATCATCCTTCACCGGGATTGAGCGCATGTGGAAAGTAACGGGAAGCTACCACACCTATAATTCCCTAATAAAGCTGCAAAGCATAGCATGAAAATGCTATGATTGCAGTTAAATAGCTTCTTCGAACAGAATCACTATGGATACTATGGATTATTATTATTATTATTATTATTATTATTATTATTATTATTATTATTATTATTATTATTATTATCCTAGGAAACATAATCACAAATAGGAATGAGATGCACAAAGAAATTATACATAGGCTCAATTCTGGAAATACTTGATTTTACTCATTAAAACTCCTTTCAAAAAACATTAAACTGAAAATATATAAAACTATCATTCTACCAGTTATATGGATGCGAAACATGGACTCTTACTTTAAGGGAGGAAAGGATATTACAAGTATTTGAGAATAAAGATCTTAGAAAAATGTTGAACCAAAGAGTGATGAACAGACAGGTGAATGGAGAAGACTACTTAACAATGAACTACGAGGTCTTTATAGGAAGCCAGATATAATAAGAACTTTTATGTCTCGTAGACTGCGATGAGCAAGACATGTGGCACGAATGGGGAATGAAAGACGTGCATGGAAGCTTCTTGCAGGAAAACCGGAAGGAAAACGCCCAGTTGGTAGACCAAGAATGAGGTGCGAGAATAATAATATCTATGATTTGAGGGAAGTAGATTATACAGGGAATGATTGGAAAACATTAGCTCAGGATAAGGATATATAGAGAGCTCATGTCCGTGCGGCCATGAACCTATGGGTTTGATAGTGCCAGTGAGTTATTAGTTAGTATTGTAACATCGCAAAACTCGATAACATTCTTAATAATTTCAGAGCCTTAATTGTGAATATAAGGTCTAACTTTCGCACTTGACATTATCACTAACAACTGACTATACACGTCTAGCGGAAAGTAAACATTGTCACTGCAACCTGAGACAAGGGTCTGCTACCTCCACCCCTTACTCACTCCTTCCACATTCTTTCAGATCTAACTTTATCCACATCGAATGTTAATGCTGTACAGTAGACTTGAAGCTGTGCTGGGAAATAAGGTGTTACTCCACAGTACATAAAATCAGTGAAGTTCTTGTAGGTAAGTACAATATTATTCTCACTTCTATCAACTATAGCGCAGTATATGTTTACCCACATAATATCATATGGAATATAGCATATTTTTTGATCGCATAAAACAATTCTGACAGACAGGGGTTTAAAAACATATTACATATAGAAAAAGCTCGTAACTGTCTATTACTAACAGAATTGATAACTAGATTGTTCAAAGCACAAATAGAACAAGATTGGATGCTGTGCTGGGACAATATTATGAAAAATAATGTTAAAATAATTCCAACTACATTTCACCATCTTCATAGGTGTAGTATGGATTAAAAATTATTGTAAATACAAAGAGAGTTTTGAAATACTCCTTAGAATTATTTGTGGATTAATTCATTTTACAATTCTGTTTCTCCAAGTATGACATAATGGAGTTGGTCTACTTGTGTTCTGATTCATCCAAATTAATGCTATTGTGACATTTACATATTATTAGAACTCATTATCTTTATGCAAGGTAAACAGCAGTATCGAAAGTGGACCCATTATAAATTTTGTAACTACTATATTCGATGGAAGCGTGTTTGTTTGGGTTACTATGTGTTTTTTTTTATTATGTTTGGACTTAGTAAATAAATATAATTAGAAAAGTTGATAGAATGAGTGGCTGTTGTACACTTCAGGTCGCAAAAATTTTTCAATTTAATATCTTATTCCACTGATGCACTAAACACTTTTAAACACGTTTAAAACATTTTGCAACACTTTTAAACACATTTTAAACATCTTCCAATGTTGCAACGAGTTTTTTTTTCATATTTATATATTTGCGTAAAACACGGTAGTGCTACATTGCTTACTTCCTCCTCTTTGTTATTTTCCCTCCACTTCCTATGTTGTTCCAACGTTGCCACCACCAACAACACAAAATACTCCAGATGTTGCCAACCATTTCCACGTTCCCTGGATTTCACCTACGTTAGAGTAATTGATTTGTGTTACAGTAATTGATTTAGGTTTGGTTAGCTTTTAGGTTCCTTGCTTTTTAAATGTGATTCCACGTTCCCTGGATTTCACCTACGTTAGAGTAATTGATTTGTGTTACAGTAATTGATTTAGGTTTGGTTAGCTTTTAGGTTCCTTGCTTTTTAAATGTGATTCCACGTTCCCTGGATTTCACCTACGTTAGAGTAATTGATTTGTGTTACAGTAATTGATTTAGGTTTGGTTAGCATTTAGGTTCCTTGCTTTTTAAATGTGATTTGATACGTAAAATAAATTATACATTTTTAGACAAGTTCTGGGAATTTTGTGTCAATGTTGGTCATACTAACTTCTCATACAGATACCGCCAACTGCTTGAGGTTGCATTTATCTACCTGGGATAATTGGAGCACTAGCGCATGCGCACTGCGATTCTATAGAACTTAGAAAAATGTTCGTGCGACCCGAAGGATATATAATCCCCCAGTATTAATTTATTAAAGTAAAGTGTCAAACTGCAGGCTTGGGAGGTCCTTGGAGTAGATGGATGTTGAGACTTACACATTTCTAGACAATCGCTAAGGGATGTCCAATGGGTTCTCAGCCCTGGGTGATGGCCGACTTTGCTCCAGAACATGCGTCTGGTACTCATTTATATTAAGAGCTGAGTAGACCCTAGGGCTAAGATGCGAACAGAAGGTTTGGTCCAGCTAAAAACCCTGACACCACTGAGACTCAAACCCACGATCTGCCGGCTTGTTGGCGTGAAACCTGTAACATCTACACTAACACGTGATTAGATCACGAACATGTTATTTTATATTGGGTCAGAGGTAATAAAAATTAATTAAGATGGAAATAGAGTGAAACTCTTCATTTCTTGGGCTACAAAAAGGCCTTCTTGTCTCATTTGTATCCTGCTATGTGCACCCATAAATTATACAGGGTGTGTGTACATTATATATCACAAAAAGTAAGATAAATAGTAGCTTCATAACATTTTTTGTCATAATTTCAATGTTTCACGTTTTATTATGAGTCATACTTCGGTGTAATTTCCTTCATATAATCCCTTGCACTACTTATAATATATTGATGCAAATTAGGACTGTTACTGCAAGGGGAAGATGAAATTACATGTATTTGAGAATAGAGTTTTAGAAATGTTTGAATCAAAGACGAACGATCAGACAGGAGGATTGAAATGATAACATAACTGTAAGCAACACTAACTTTATAGGAAACCTCATTTAAAAAAAACAGTTAACCTAACCTAACCATGCGAACGTTACCACGTAACCACCTGCAAAAAAAAAGTGAAATTCCTGGTAGAATCCTGCAACTAATAGACAATATAAACCAAAGTAATGACAAAAACCTTATGTAACTTACATATCATCTGTACAACTTGTGCGCATTTATATTATTATTATTATTATTATTATTATTATTACTATTATTATCATTATCATTATTATAAAAAAACAGTTAAGATTCGTTCACTGCGTTGGGCAGAATACGTTGCACATAATAAATATTAAAGAAGAGCGTGTAAGAAAACCAGAGGTAAAACGTCCAGTTGGTAGACAAAGAAAAATATGGGAGAATAATATTAACCATCACGTGAGGGAATTAGTTTATACAGGGGATGAGTGCAAAACATTACCTCAGGATAGGGGTGTATGGATAGCTTATGTCGGCGTGGCCATGAATCTACGGTTTCGGCCGTGCCAAAGATTTAGCTTTTTATGATCCTGCGAAATAAAATTATAAAAAATCCGTCCATAATAAAAGAAATATGAATTTCAGACAATATGAAACGTTCTCACGTGTCTCTTGTGTGACGTCATTGCCCGATGAACCATCGCACTAAAGCATGTTCTAAGACTTAAAGAATATGCCCACAAAACATAAGTTGAATAAAATTCATCTCCATTCAAAATACTGAAGTAATTTTGAACTTTGGAATATCATAAATTAATGTGTAATTAACGTTATCGTTACTCACTTCAATTTGAACTTTGGACTTTAAATTCAACACAATACCGTGTGTATTTAACAACCGCAAAAAAAAAAAAAACTTTTATTGTCATTTGGAGTTCAACGACAGACGAGACAACAAAACTAAAGTGAAGGGAACCACTTCAGTATCAGTTATCGTGTGATTGGACCATATGAAAAGGTATGAAATTATTTCACCATCATCTGGTTAGTCATGTATGTAGGTTACTTATTATTCAGTTTCTCTCGTGTAACCTCTTAGTGGAATTTTTCTTATTAGTTTACTTACATTTTTATAGAATTTTGCTAATTTACCTTACATTCTGCCACATGTTCAGTCATTTAAATTTATAATTTTATATTTTCTTCAAGAACTTAGTAATTTTATGTGCAACTATTCCTATTAGTTTTGCAGTCTGATATTATGTGAGGGAACGTTTTTCTCATGTAGACCTACAATATCCTAATTCTGTTGGTCGTATTCTTGAAGCCTGTGACGTATTCATGACCTAAGGTTCGCAAAAGCATAGACGTATAGAATTAGTGTATTGTACAAATTTTTTTTTAGCTTTTTCAAAAAATTATAAATATAATGAAAATCTCCTGGCGCGACAGGCCTACAAGGCCCTTAGCCTACCAACCTGCTGCTGGCCTCACATCCACATGTGTCAATCACAGAGGTAGATGATAATCAGCCAGTGTAGGGGTGACATGTGGTCAGCATGTCGAGTCCCCCAGCCGTTATAGCTGATTTTCTCAACCTGGAGCCGCTACTCATTGTAGCTACCCAAATGCATCACGATGCTAGGTGGGCACCGGTCCCATACTGGCCGAAATACCATGAGAAAATTTCTTCCCCCATGGAGACTCGAACCAACGCAAGTCCCGTAGCTCTGATAAATATAATGAATCAGCTTGAATTATTAGCATAATCATTAAGTCTTCCCTATTACTGCGATGCACAACAATACGTTTATATTGAACCTTATTATATAATATTTTAGACCGGGGATAAGATGCACTTACCGTCGCACATAAATTCTTCTAAGTTCTATAGAATCCCAGTGCGCATGCGCTAGTGATTCGTGTAATCCCAGAAAGATAAATGCAACTTCCAGCAGATGGCGGTATATGTATTTGAAATCAGTATGACCAACGTTGACAAAAAATTCCCAGAACTTGTCTAAATATGTATAATTAATTAATTAAATAAAAATAAAACGTAGATTTATTTTTATTTAATTAATAAATATGGATTTTCATCAAGTAAACACCAACTCAATTGATTATGTATAATTAACACGAAATGAACTAGTGGAGATATGATTTTACGTGGTAACCGTCCGACATTTTCAAATTTTCATAGACTAACAGATATGAAGAGGTAATTTATTTTACGTATCAAATCACATTTAAAAATCAAGGAACCTAAAAGTTAACCAAACCTAAATCAATTACTGTAACACAAATCAATTACTCTAACGTAGGTGAAATCCAGGGAACGTGGGTGATGTTGGCAACATCTGGAGTATTTTGGGTTGTTGACGGTGGCAACGTTGGAACAACATAGGAAGAGGAGGGAAAATAGCAGAAAGTAGCAAGTAAGCAATTTAGAACGATCATGTTTTACGTAGATATATAAATATAAAAAAAAGATCGCTGCAACATTGGGAGGTGTTTAAAACGTGTTTAAAAGTGTTGCAAAATGTTTTAAACGTGTTTAAAAGTGTTTAGTGCATCAGTGGCATAAGAAATAAGATTGAAAATTTTGTGCGACGCTTTATATAGCACACCCTTAGCCCTGTATTATGTTACGGAAGCGAAGCATGGACACTGAGGAATATTGATTTCATTTGAATAACGACTAGTGAAATGAGATTTTTGAGAGTAACACTAGGATATACACGCATGGATCAGAAAAAAAAATGAAGATATCATGTAAGCACTTCAATTACAACCAATCTCACAATTTATAAATAAATATATACCAGTTACAGTGGTAAACTCATGAACGGCGAATGAATCGTAATAGACTTCCAGGAGTCATGTTTCAATATCGTCCTCAAGGGAAAAGATCTTTGGGACATCCTTAAAAAAATTATATCTAGAAACATTCACTGAAACAGTAACAGGATTTGCGACTTACATTAGAGTCTAGGATGTTGATAAGTTGATTCTAATTTTCTTTTAAATATTCACATCTATTGTAAAGTGATATGGTATATAGGTTATATTTAATTTCTTAAATTTGTTTCTATTTCGTGCGAAATGATGTTTGCTAGACAGTTGAATGTGTTTACATGTTCAATTATTTTGGTATTAATAACAATTTTACATCTTATTAGATTTAAACCCTTGAATGGCATTCCCTTTGTTTATTTAACTCCTATGTATCCATTTGTATTGAGAGAAAAATGGCTCGCGCAAGAACGCGTTTTAAATTACAGCTTCAGAACAACATTGCTCTCCTAGTGGTCGGATTTAATTTATTTTTAAATACATATGTAAATAAATTGTTGTTGTTGTATTTCAATTGTATGTATTTACTTTCGTTGTGAAAAATCGAACATTGCATTCGATAGAGCAATTGTTATAATTTAGCTTTAGATAAACCCCCCACACATTATGAACTGATTCTGTTGGTTAATGAATTCTACCTTACTTTTCTTCATTGACTTTTATATTATATTTTCATCACAATAACCTGAATATCTACACTCTTTGGACTTATTTCATTATATAAAGTTAAACTTAATGTATAGAGCTTTCCCTCTGGTCTTCCTGAAGGACATTTCATGGTCAAATAGTATTGGAATTATTTATAATATTTATTGTTAGTTTGATTTTATTAATTTGTGTTTTAGTCAAAATGTTGAGGGGATAATTATTAACCCTAATAACGTTCTAATTCTTTAATTCCCGGCTCTTGTTTTGCCCATCGCAGTCTACCAGACATTATTGTTATTAATCAGGTTTCCCATAAAGATCATGTAAGTCACTATTATGGAGTTTCCTCCATTCACCAATTCGTTTGTCTCTCCTTAGTCCAAAAATATTCCTAAGAAACTAATTCTCAAATACTCCCTATCTTTCTTCCTTTCAAAAAGCAAGAAACTTTGTTTCGCATCGATATAATAGAATGTATACTTTTTTTTTGTATTTTATATTTATTTTTTAGAGATGTTGAGATGACAAATGTCCCTCTGATAGAATACGTGTCCAGAATTGAGCATATGCGTAGTTCTCCTATGTTCCTCATTCGTTTTGTAATTATTGTTCCTAGGTACTTGAATTTACTCAATACCTTAAAATTGTCTCATTTGTCATTGTTTGTCCATTTCACTTATATCATACATATTCTGGTGAAACCAAGTATTTAGCTTTATTCATACTGTATTTACTTCCACTACCAATTTGTTAATGTTAGGTATCGTATAAGAAAATGTACATCTCTTCGGAATCGCCAAATAATGTTACTTGTTGTGTATATACTAACAGCATATTAATACTATTGCGTTATACGCCATCTAAATATTTTATGACCCACTCTAATACAAAATTAAAAAGGTTGTGAATATCCTGGCTTTAACCCATAACTTGGACTTTTTAAGTCGGAGACCATTAGTTCATTATCTCTTAATGCTTATATAATAAGTTACCCCCTATACGTAGTTAAATTTGTGAGCTATAATTAATTCACATCCTGTATATATATATATATATATATATATATATATATATATATTGTATTGTAAGCCTATGTTTTCCCTATACAGACATTTAGGCGCTCTCCCTCTACAGGGAAGAATTTGAACCATACTAATTTTATTTACACTCGTTTTCGTATAGATGTCATTTTGAGTGGTCCGTGGTCAGCGTTCCGCCTCGTACTGACATCTAGGAAACCAAAGTAGTACTAGGAAGGGAAAAGGCGGTAAATTTTGCTTAGAGGCCTTTTCATTCTGGCTGAAGGATTTTTTACGAGCCTGAAAATCTTCAGACTCAGGACCCACGGCTTGAAGTCCATCCCGGTGGACTAGCTCCTTGGATTTTTCCGTCCTAAAAAATACATCGACCACGGCCAGGTTTGAACCCGCGATCGTCGGGACCAGAGGCAAAGAGCATAACCACCAGTCCACCGCGGTTTTATATGTCAGTGCATATACGAGGGCGGATCGGAAAGTAACGCACAATAATTTTTTTCTGCCTTGGTATTGCAGTTAGAATGTTGAAATTTCACAGAGATATAGTTTGAAGTTTTCACTACAGATGGTATTTTTTTCTCAGGTGCACCTCTTGCGAGAGAAGCTTGAACTATGCAACAAAGATGGCGCGCATGCTACAGTCGTCCACCTGTGAGGAACAGAGAAGTGTTGTTCGATTTTTGTGGGCCAAAGGGCATAAACCCAGTGAAATTCACAGGGACATGCGTGGCGTGTATGGACCGTAGCAATGTCTCCAGGTGGTGCACATTCTTCCAAGAGGGACGCGTGAACCTTAGTGATTCGCCACGCTCCGGCCGGCAGTGCGCAGATGGCTACACTCCAACCAAACGGACTTCTACGAACAGGGCATATTGAAACTGGTAACACGATGGGAAAAATGTGTTGAGAAAGTTGGTGACTATGTCGAAAAGTAGGTAAAAGATGTAAGTTCATTTGTGATTTTTTCCTTTTTTTTTTTACTATTAAACTTTTTAAAAAAATATATTGTGCGTTACTTTCCGATCCTCCCTCGTATATATGACTGGAAATATAGGAACTCGCGTTTAACGAAAAACCACAAAATAAATAATTTATCAGTCTTTTCATTACAGTCTGTTTACAATTTACCGCACCACTTGCTGTTCGTAAATCATTTTGTACATCTCGGGTCACAGATGTTTGTCTGCGCAGAGCTGATAGGACTATAAATCTATACTGTACCTCTGTAGTCTTCTGCTTACGGATTTGCTCGGGCCACCTCGTTGTCTACCTTATATCGCCTACGCACCCTATGTCCCGTTGGGGTCAGGATTTTTAAACTGACCCAAACCCTCTGGCGGCACTATGGCCCTGGGGTCGACTCAGCCCCTAATGGAAATGAGTACCAGACGCTTGTTCTGGGGGTAAAGGCGGCCGTCACGCAGGGCTGACATAAAGTGCCGATTGTCTAGAAAAAGTGGGAGCCTTAACCTGCTACTACCCCATGGTCTGTTGTGGGATCACTTTACTTACTTACCCTATGGATGACGGAACTTCTGACATCTAGAATCCTAGACACATGGCCAATAGAACGGACATCATCAATCAATGAAACTGTTTGCACAACTGATGTTTCATTAAGATGTCTCATTGCTTTTTATTAGTTTCGGTGAACACGAAATAACAATTTCACACAACAGATTATTCTTCAAACCTGTTAAAAAAAAACTGAATGAGCATTCACTTAGGTTTCATTAACTATTGTAACATCACTAACGTATTCTGGGAAAAATTGATAAGTTTCAAAGAAAAACATCAGATTCTCAAAAATTAAATTCTCTCAACATCTATTTTGTAGTTTTGGTTTAAACTTGTTTTCCTCTAATTTTTAATAATATATATATATATATATATATATATATATATATATATATATATATATATATATATATATTATGACATCGATAAAGCGTCACTGCTATAAAGTAAAAAATGTTCTCTTTAATTTGCTTACTTGTTATAGTCAGCTACTAGATGGCAGTGAAGACTGAGTTCTCGCGACATCTAGTAATAATGGAGAATATAATACATATATAAGAAAAATGAATGCTTGAATTGGATTCGCCTGGTGGTGTAATGGAATCACACTGAGGTACAGACTCAGAGATCCGGGTTCGAATCCCGTCCAGGCATTTATTTTTCTTATCATTCCATATATATATATATATATATATTGATTTACAGTGCCGGCATATTTCTACTTATTTTATAACAAAAATCTGATCTATTGTAAACCTATTTCTTCTAATTTATAAGAACGCAATCCTTCACTTAAAATTTTAAATGTGCGACTAATATAGGCCAGTAAGAAATTAATTGAGGGAGGTAACTGCAGTTTTTTCTAAATAATGTGTAATAATTTCAGTTACATTTGCTGTCATAGAATTGAACGATAAAGTATTACAGGTTGGGGCGATGAAAACAATAAATTGTAATGTAGGTTAGCGCGGGGCTCTTTCGCACATTTCAAATTAAAAGTTATATAACCTTCGGGAAAAAATTTTCAAGGAAAACAAAATATATATTTATTATTACTGAGATATCAATAAATGTATACACATTATTTAAAAACTCATAAGTGTTAACACTAATAAACAAGAAATATAATTCTGACACATGACGTGACTTAACTTTATGAACTTGAGCGGGGCTATTTCGTCCACATCTTAACATTATAAATATTTACCAAACGTGAATTGTTTCTTGCCAAAGGCACCAAGACACATCTCATGAAACCAATTTAAACATTTCTGACATCTGATCCACTCTCCCGTACATTTTTTTAATTTTCTGTAAAATACCTTACACAACAAAAAAGAACACGGCAAATCATCTTCCTCCACATTCACTCTTGGCTGAAGTGGAAGTGGATCGTCTTCATATGACGAGGAATGTGTGTTTCTTTTATTTGCATGTCTTCTTCAATCCACTTCATGTAAGCCCCATTTGATTTATATGTGAGCACCGTCTGTAACATTTTAATTAATAACTTCTGATAGTTTACTCATATTTTTATGAAAGAATAATATCATAAGAAGTGTACGGAATAGCCCCTGTTATTCTCTGCGAAATAGCCCCCATTTACTACATTATAATAAAGCTGTATAATTTCATAACCACTTATAATTTCTAAATTTAATTAACTGATATGATAATTGCAAACATTTACTATAAATTGGCACAGTAATTATTGATTTACATCACTCTATATAAAAATTATAGCTTAAACAGTGAGATGTATAATCTATTCAAGCAGGTATATGTCCCAAATAATACATACCGTGGTTCACAAAAGCTTCCCTTACAACAACACAGAACCCTTTTTTTTTTAAAACAAACACATGACGACTGAATACCAGACAGACAGGGCTTGGTCATTTGTCCTTAAAAATTTCAAAGGTTTCTACGAAGACTCAAAATACTTAAAGTGTGCGAAAAAGCCCCCGGGTACCCTACAATGAATCGTGATTACCGTATCATCAATATTATTTCCACCAAAGGCTAAACAAAATAAAAATATGCTTTATAACTATCTATTACTGTTCCTCATTATCTATATTCTAAAAAAAAATATAGTTTTTAAAAATTACGTAACACTCTTTGAAAAAATTAATTAGTTTTACCAAGATATAACTAGAACTGTAGTTCGACTTCCAGAAGTTTTACGATTCATTTATGGGATGTAACGGGGAGATAAGAGAGAGAGAGGGAGGGGGTGGTGTCTAACTTGGATTTGCTTTTCTGAAATGTTGGTTAGGCTTATTCGAATATGTCTAAATAATAGAGTAGGGTGCTAACAGACAAAACATTTTCAGATATCATTAAAATTCACAGTATACATTTTAGAAAAATAATGCAGTATTTCCTTAAGTAGGGTTCGGGTAGGCAATAACATTTCAAATATCAATAAATTCACAGTAAGTTGTAAGAAGATAATGCAGTATTATATAATAGTGAATTGTTGTATGTTGATGCACTATTTCCCATAATTACCTATAACATCTGTTTATTTTTCAGAATGGAGGTTTGCCTTCAGCCAAGAACACTTTTCGATCTTGCGATGGAGAGTTACGAGGAGAGAATCATCTCTTTTTGCAATCACGTAGCTTCCAGAAAACGTAGAAATACACTGTACGATGCTGAAGAACGCTGCTTGAATCTCCAAAATGAAATTTGCTCTCTTCCTGTTTTAGTAGGTGATAAAGTGACGAACAAGATCATTAACGATATTCCAGGATATACAGTTCCAAGAAAAAAACAATTATCTCCGGAAGCCTACACTATGGCATTGAATGTCATACTACGACCGAATATTCAGAACCTACATATTAACGTAAACAATGAACCCTGTCATAGCTTCAATGTTTTTAGAGATCGTCATCATTTGTTTTATAACCAACTTCACACTTTAAATAATTTGAAAATTATCAGAATTGTACAATTTGCAGAATTCGGTTATCAATTAAAATTCCCTGTAAATTTAGAAGAATTCTCAATCCCACATTGCACTATCTCAGATGCAACGTTAGAAAACTTAGCAAGATCTTGTCCTAAACTCAAGCACTTGAATATCAGTAACTGTGTAGGTATAACAAGTAATTCTATCAAAAGCATTTCGAAATTTTTACATTTAGAAACACTTTGTATGGAAACTCTAGCATTGTCAGGTGCAGAATTTATGGAGCTCCTCAAACTTTTGAAGGAAAATAAACAAAATAGCACAGAAAATAAGGTACCTACGCTAAAAAGACTGGAATATAAGTATCTTAATTCCGACCATTTGCATTATCTTTCTGAGAACTTCCCTCATCTTGAAAGACTGCATATTTTCTGTGATGGGGAACATGGTGCACAATTAATTTCCACAATAAGTCAAATTAAACAAATAGACATTCTCATATCTTATGTAGATGAAACATTTTCATTTGAAAATATCCCCAAAATCTTAGATAGCAGACTGGTAGACCTTCGTATAACATGTTATATCTTAAAGTTCACAGGCATTGAAGATCGTTCCTGGCCAATATTGAAAAGCTTAACATTGGATTTTTACCATTCACAATTTTTACATCCACATACATTTTTAAAATGTGAATTTCCTGCAATTGAGAACCTTGAAATTTCTTATAATCTTGGCTACGCTGAAGACCAAATATGTTACTACCTAATTTCAAAATGTATGAACTTAAAAACAGTATTTTTTAGATTTGGTAGCTGTTATGGAGAACAAATGTACATGTTCCTTATAAAATTACTCGATGATATAAAGACAAAACAATTACTATATTTAGAAATGATTAGAATTTCTCCACGTCCTATTGGGGACCACGATTTCTTGGCAAAAAAAATGATAAGTGTTTGTCCAAAATTAAGAGTAGTTGATGGTTTGCGTCCAACTAATCTTAGGTATCAGTCTGTACTATTTATTGATAAGATGAATGATTCTATATTTCATCCAACAACAACAGTACATTTCACTTCATCAAGATAATTTGGTGTCCAAAAAAATGCATCGAATATAAATGTTGTTGTCAATTTCTAACTATGGCGTGATACCACCACATTATTTTAAGTTTAAAGTATGTATTTTTTGTATTTAAAGATATATCTGCTGGTATAAATGGTATATACTTTAATACATATTACATGCCTAATTTTGTCTAAATAGGATTGAAAATGTAATGCAATATAATTTAATATTTTTCTATTTACATTAAAATTGCATATGGCAAAGCCTAGTTCTTAAGCTTTCCCAAAGGTCAGAACGCTATTTAATTTACTTTATTTTGGCCAAAGATAAATAGGCCTATAATAAAAGAGCTACGTGTATGTTTCTTGTGTTAAGCAGTAAAATGTCTTTATGAGAATTTTCGAAATTAAAAAAATAATAAGTTGGGAGAACAAATAAATCATTCACATGACCTGCCGTCTTACAGACAAATTTGACATTGATGTGTGTATCCGATGAGATATCGAACGAGACTATCTGTAGTTACATTAAGTAATTTTGAAATCTGTATATTACTTTTATATTATTTTTGCTTAAGCATCATTATTTTTATACTAGATGATAAATTTTTCAATCCTAATGGTTTCACGTTTATAGCCGTAAATTATAGATTTATCATAGATGTAATATTGTGATAATTTTGTGAATAAAAATAATATTTATCTTGCAAAATATCTTTAATTGTACAATATGTTTCAGTTTAGCGTTATTTATTTACATTTATACTTGTGTTAAGTTTCAATTATTGCTTTTTTGACAACTGGTACCTGTTTTATCCATACAGTCATATCTTGTTTCCAGCTTTTTAGTTATTTTTCAAATATACCTCCAGTTCACATTTTATCAAAACCTTTTATAGCAAGAGTATTCATATAATTTAACTTTCCTCCGAAAAATCAAAGTTTTACTCAAAATAGTCTCAAAAGGTATCAGTCTCGTCTGAGGAGTGTCACTTGTGCTGTGTTGTAGTTACAATGGAACCTTACAGTAACGAAGAGTATGCGGATATGCATTTCATGTACGTTAGGGCTAATGGCAATGCACGGGAGGCTGCACGCTTGTACCAAGAAACATATCCCGATCGAAGACACCCCGAAAGTCGTTTATATACAAAGGTCCATCTGCGCCTGAGAGAAAATGGGGGTTTTGCACATGGCAGAGCAGTAGGTAGGCCTGCTCGCATTACGCCTGAGGTTGAGGATATGGCTTTGGAAGCAGTACAGCTCTCTCCAGGAAGCTCGACGAGAAGAATAGCCACACAAGTGCCTGTACCAAGCCACAGTAGTGTATGGAGAATTTTACAGCGCAATTTACTGTACCCTTACCACCTCTAACGAGTTCAATGTCTCAATGATGCGGACTTTGTTCCTAGAGTGATGTTTTGTCATTAACCAACAGAATCAGGCCATCATGTGTGGAGGGTTTATCTAAAGCTAAAATATAACAATTGCTCTATTGAATGCGATGTATGATTTTTCACATCGGAAGCAAATACATAGAATTGAAATACAACAAG
This sequence comes from Diploptera punctata, assembly GCA_030220185.1. Lineage (NCBI taxonomy): Eukaryota > Metazoa > Arthropoda > Insecta > Blattodea > Blaberidae > Diploptera > Diploptera punctata. The sequence continues at coordinate 965,382 of JASPKZ010005291.1, forward strand.
AACAATTTATTTACATATGTATTTAAAAATAAATTAAATCCGACCATTGAATACAAGATTGTTCTGAAGCTGTAATTTGAAACCCGTTCTTGCGTAAGCCATTTTTCTCTCAATACAAATGGATACATAGGAGTTAAATAAACAAAGGGAATGCCATTCAAGGGGTTAAATCTAATAAGATGTAAAATTGTTACTAATACCAAAATAATTGAACATGTAAACACATTCAACTGTCTCGGAAACATCATTTCGCACAAAATAGAAACAAATTTTAGACTTTAAATATAACATATATAGTATATCACTTTGCAACAGAAGTGAATATTAAAAAGAAAATTAGAATCAAGTTATCAACATCCTACACTCTAATGTAAGGCCCAAATCCTGTTACTGTTTCAGTGAATGTTTCTAGATCCAATTTTTTCTAGGATGTCCCAAAGATATCTTCCCTCGAGGACGATATTGAAGCATGACTCCTGGAAGTCTATTACGATTCATTCACTGTACACGAGTTTTCCACTGTAACTGGTATTTATTTATAAATTGTGAGATTGGTTGTAATTGAAGTGCTTGCATGATATATTTTTGATATATTTTCTGATCCATGCGAGTATATCCCAGTGTTGCTCTCAAAAACCTCATTTCACTAATGAAATCAATAATCCTCATTCTCCATGCTTCGCTTCCGTAACATAGTAGCTACAGGTGTAGCTAAGGTTTAATATAAACATATTGTTGTGCATCGCAGTACCAGGGAAGACTTCATGATTGTGCTAATAATTCATGCTGATTCATTATATTTATAGATTTTAGAAAAAGTAAAAAAAGAAGTAATTTGACAATACACTAATTCTTCTATACGTCTACGGTTTTGCGAATCTTAGGTCATGAATACGTCACAGGCTTCAAGAATGCGATCAACAGAATTAAGATATTGTAGGTCTACATGAGAAAAACGGTCCCTCACATAATATCAGACTGCAAATCTAATAGAAATAGCCGGACATAAAATTACTAACATCTTGAAGAAAATATAACATTATAAATTTAAATGACTGAACATGTGGCTGAATGTAAGGAAAATTAGCAAAGATTCTATAAAAGTGTAGATAAACTAATAAGAAAAATTCCACTGAGATGTTCCATGAAAGAAACTGAATAATAAGTAACTTATATACATGACTAACCAGATGATGGTGAAATAAATTCATACCTGTTCATATGGTCCAATCACACGATAACTGATACTGAAGTGGTTCCCTTCACTTTAGTTTTGTTGTCTCGTCTGTCGTTGAACTGAAAATGACAATAAAAGTGTTTTTGCCCACCTCATGTACATACGGCATTGTGTTGAACTTAAGAGTCCAAAGTTCAAATTGAGGTGAATAACGGTAACGTTAATTAAACATTAATTTATGATATTCCAAAGTTCAAAATTACTTCAGTATTTTGAATGGATATGAATTTTATTCAACTTATGTTTTGTGGGCATATTCTTTACTCTTGGAACATGCTTTATTGCGATGGTTCATTGGGCAATGACACCACACAAGAGACACGAGAAAACGTTTCTTTTTGTCCGAAATTCATATTTATTTAATTTATGGAAGGATTTTTTTTATGGTGTTATTTCCCAGGATCATAAAAGCTAACTCTTTGGCACGGCCGAAAACGTAGATCCATGGCCACGCTGGCATAAGCTATCCATACACCCCTATCCTGAGGTAATTTTTCCATTCATCCCCTGTATAAACTAATTCCCTCACATCAGGGTTAATATTATTCTCCCATCTTTTTCTTTGTCTACCAACTGGTTTTCTTACATGCCCTTCTTTCATATCTATTAGTGCCACGTATTCTGCCCATCGCAGTGAACAAGACTTGTCTGTTTTTATAATAATAATAATAATAATAATAATAATAATAATAATAATAATAATAATAATATAATAAATGCGCACAAGTTGTGCAGAAGGTATATAAGTTACATAAGGTTTTTGTTATTATTTTGGTTCACATTGTTTATTAGTTGCAGTAATTCTACCAGGAATTTCACTGTTTTTTACAGGTGGTTACGTGGTAACGGTCGCATGGTTAGGTTAGGTTAACTGTTTTTATAAATCTGGTTTCCTGTAAAGTTAGTGTAGCTTACTGTAATGTTATCTTTTCAATACTCCTGTCTGATCGTTTCTCTTTGATCCAACAACATTCTAAAAACTTCTTCTTCTTCTTCCACTGATGTCATAGACCTAGTGGTATGTTACGGTCTCAATCCAACGTTTGAAGGGTCTGCCTAAAGGTCTCTTGCCTGGTGGCTGGTAATTTAAGATCTGACGTGGTATTCTTGTTCTCCTCATTCCTCGTACGTGAGATTTCCAGTTGTTCCTGTATTTTTGTACATATTCCATGACTGATTCTGTGTGTAATTCTTTGAGATTCTCAGAATTCCTTTTATGGTCTGTTCTTGAGTAACCTGCAGTACGTCTCATAAATTTCATTTCTGGAGCAGTTAATTAATCTTTGTTCATCTACACTGCGAATTGTCCAGGCCTCACTGCCATAACATAATACGGGTCTGGCCAGTGTTTTTTTTTTAAATTCTAGTTCGTGTGTGTTGCTGTACTGTGGTTTGCTTGAAAATATTATTTATAATTCCTGTTATTCTGTTAAATTTTATAATTTTTTGACTAAAATCTTTTTCCTCTTCGTATGTAACTTGGTATCCGAGATAGTTAAATGTGTTGGTTTGTTCTAATATGTTATTATTGATAACAATTTTACTGCGAACTGGGTCTTTTCCTATGAAAGCCATGACTTTAGATTTTTCTGTTGAGATTTCCATGTTGTAGTTTATTGCAATTTGCTGAAAAGAGTGAACTGAACGTTGTAGGTCATCTTCTGAATTCGCTATAAACACAATGTCATCTGCAAATAATAGGGTGTCTAAATTATATAATCTATTAAGTGGTATACTGCTATGTGGTTGTAGTCTCCATTCTTTAATAATTGAGTTCATGTATATTATGAAGAGCATTGGTGAAAGACCACATCCTTGTCGAACTCCTTGATTAATTGGTCTGCATTCCGAGATTTTATTTTCAATCTTAACTTGGATGTGATTATCCTTATAATTATCGTATCCACCGCTGTGGTCTCGAGGTAGCGTGCTGCCTTGTCACGCAGCGGGCCCTGGTTCGATCCCCGGTCGGGGCAGTTTTTCTGGGTGAGGTTTTATCGATGTTTTTCCTCACCTGTAAGACAAATGTCAGGAAAACTTTAAGGCCCAAACGGTCCCCGAAATCATATGGCCATCATCACCATCACCATCCTCATCATCATCCTTCACCGGTGTGGAAAGCAACGGGAAGCTACCACACCTACAATTCCCTAGTAAAGCTGGAAGCATAGTATGAAAATGCTATGATTGCAGTGAAGGATCTGCCTTCGGACAGAATTACTATGGATGGATCGTATATAGCTTTTATCAGTTGGTCTGGGTTTCCATCATATTTGAGGATTTCTAATAATTTGTTTCTGTTTACTTTGTCAAATGCCTTCTTCAAGTCAATAAACGCCATGTGTGTTTCAGTATTTTAACTCTCTGTGTTTTTCTATTAGAATTTATAAGTGAAGTATCTATATGTACAGGATCTTCCTTTTCGGAATCCATTTTGCGTTTCGTCTAATACCTTGTCATAATAATCAGCTAATTTTGATTTGAGCAACTTGGTGTAGATTTTGTAGCCTGAGTCCAAAAAGGTTTATTCCTCTGAAGTTATCACAGTTCTTTATATCTCCTTTTCTGTGTAGTGGGATTACAACAGCTTGTTGCCAGCTTTTTGGCGGAGGGCCCTCATTATAAATTCTATTAAAAAAAATTGAGAAATCTTTCATTAAAGGCAGAGCTGGCATACTTAAATAATTCCAGGTTAATACCATCTTCGCCTGGCGTTTTGTTATTTTTGCAGTGGACGAGTATTGTATTTAATTAATCTAAAGTAAAAGCATCTACGTAATTATTGTTAGAAGTTACGAGATTTAAAATTTCGTTTTTTTGCAGCCACAACTTTTGAAAATGTTCTATCGAATTTTCTAAAGGAATTGTATTTAGTTTAACTCTTTCATGTAGCTCTCCATTTAATTGCCTTAGTATTTTATATGTTTTTGGATTTGGTCTTGTAATGTCCGTTTCTAATTGTCTAACAAAATTATTCCAATCTTCTCTGTGATATCTTCTAACTTCTCTTTTTGCTATTGCTCTTTTCTATTTGTAATCTATTTCGTCAGCAAGTGTTCTAGTTGATAGATATTTTCGATATGCTTCTCGTTTATCATTAATAATTCTGGCGAGGTTTTCATCCCATTTCCGTAAGCCATGTCTTCTTGTCCATCTCTTCTTTCTTCCTATACTTTCGTAGGCTGCTGTGTTTAACATATATTTTAGACTGGTCCATTCTTCTTCTATTGTGTTGCCAATTTCTATGTTGAGTAAGATTAATAACCTCCTCTGGCAAAACCAGCGGATATTAGGATCATTTAATAGTTGCACCTTGTAGGTGTATGTGGGTTGTGTTATAGATGATTTCTTCTTATACCATCTTGGAGGAAATTGTGCTGGAGCAACTAGCAGATGGTTGTCTGATTCAATTTCAAAACCTCGGAATACTCTGGTGTCTAGTATAATATCTGCTAATTTCGTATTTGCTATCGCATAATCTATTATTGGCCGTTGTCCTCTTGCTTCCCAGGTATATTTGTGGATGTCAATGTGTTTGAAGTGACTATTCATAACTTTTACATAGCAAAATCAGTTAATCTTTCTCCATTTTTATTTAGTGTGTTTTCTCCATGTGTGCCTATGTATGTTCCTCTTTTGATGTTGCCAATTCGTGCATTTTAAATCTCCCATAAGTAATAAATAATCTGATTTAGGTATTTTATCCATAATACGTTGTAATTTTTTATAGAATTTTATATTTTCATCTTCTGTACCTTCTACTGGAGCATATAGACCAATAATACTTAAATATCCTCTCAAAGTTTTGATTCTTAATTGAATAATTCTTTCATCCCAGTAGGTGTAACTATGAATTAATTGTTTGAGGGATTTGTGAACCTTAATCATTACATCTGCTTTCTATCAACTCCACTATAGATTTGAATGTAATTGTTGGTTTCTTTTGTACTTACTTACTTACTTACTCACTGGCACTATCGAACCCGTAGGTTCATGGCCGCGCGGACATAAGCTCTCCATACATCCCTATCCTGAGCTAATGTTTTTCCAAACATTCCCTGTACAATCTACTTCCCTCAAATCATAGTTAATATTGTTCTCCCACCTCATTCTTGGTCTACCAACTGGACGTTTTCCTTCTGGTTTTCCTACAAGAAGTTTCCATGCACGTCTTTCATTCCCCCATACGCGCAAGATGTCCTGCCCATCGCAGTCTACGAGACTTAACTGTTCTTATTATATCTGGCTTCCTATAAAGACCATGTAGTTCATTGTTATGTAGTCAAGGTAAAGATACCATGGAGGGGTTGGTTTCTTTTGTACCCTTTAATTTTCTCTTAGTTTCTGATATTACTGCTATATGAATGTTTTTCCGATTTAAGTTTCCATCTAATTGGTCGTCTTTATGAGTAATACTGCGGACGTTCCAAGTGGCAGAATTCATTACAATTATATTTTTCCAATTCGTCTCCTTTAACAAGCTTAGGTCATCATCATTTAGAGCCGTCCTTTTACATCTTCTTTGAGACTTTTTAGTAAGGTTAATCCTCACAACAGGTTACTGGCCTGAAGTGAGCAAGTCCACCTTAGGCCTCTGGACAGGCACGATTATGATACAGCGTTTACTTTGTATCTTGATGGAACGGTTATACCGCCGTGACTCGGTCCCCAGAGCCAGGTTGCACCACGAGCAGGTGGGGTTGGGATTTAGATAGAAGAGGTTATATAGAATGCACTTCACTATCTTTTGCAACCCTCTAAAAACGTTATTTTCAATTACATATAATCTCATCTTCCCCTTGCAGTAAGAGTCCGAGTTAGCATCAATATATTATAAGTAGAGCAAATGATTATATGAAGGAAAATATACCGAAGTATGAATCATAATAAAACATTAAACATATGATAATGTATATTAACACTATATTTTGGATATTTTTTGTACATACATTTTACGTAGTTGGCTATACATAGAGGGCAGTCGTTTTATTTCCCGCACGCGTTTTGTAATTACGTAATATTACAGTATAGTCATTTTATTACAGTATAGTTATTTTGGTTGGCTACCCCGAAATGTAGGAAGTAGAACTTTCAATCATGGTCGCCATTGCTGTAAGTACGACAAAACGCACTATCGCGCAAAAATATTGTTTTGACCGAAATGAGACCCAATAACTTACTCAAAGCCATATTTTAAGGTTAGTGTGAGTTGTTTTAATTAGGTTTTAAATTTAAGACCGATACGTGTAAAGTTTTAATAAATCTGGAGTTTCATGGAACGAGGTAGCCATCTTGAAAATTGTCACAGTTACATGGATCGTACACTAGTTTATATTCACGGTAACAGACTGACGGGAAGATTAGACATACGCGAATTGGATATTCTAATAAATCGCCAACATATTATTTTTACATAGCAGTTGAAACTAGAATTCACAAAAGAAGTGACCACCTTGAAATCGTTCACTAATATTAACTAGTTTAAAATGTCTACACTAATGTTTCCCAACCTGTGGTTCGCGAACCCCCAGGGGGATTCGCAAAATATTTCAAGGGGTTCGCCAAAACTTTTCCGCAATGGCGGGTTTCGAGGTTAGGTCTATTATTGTTTCCTTCATTTCCGCGGCATTCTCATAATAATAATAATAATAATAATAATAATAATAATAATCATCGTCCTTTCAAGTATTAGGCCCAGTGGCCCGTTACGGTCTCCCGCCATCTCCGAAAAGGTCGACCCACAGATCTTCTGCCTCGAGGAATGTAGTGAAGAATTTGTTTTGGTATTCTGTGACGATCCATGCGCTGAATATGGGCTAGCCAATTGTTTCTATATTCTTGGAGGTATTCAGATATAGGTACGATGTTTAACTCTCTGGCTATTGTTGAATTCGTTTGGTGGTCTAGAAGGCTATAACCTGCAGTTCGTCGCAGAAATTTCATCTCCGTGGCTGTAATATGACGATCATCCTGAGTTCTGATGGTCCAAGCTTCACTGCCATAACAGATTATGAGTCTAGCGAGAATTTTATAGATTTTCATTCTTGTGTGTCTCTGCACTTTTGATGGTTTAAAAACTTGGTTGATAATTCTTAAAGCTTTATTGTAGTTTTGTATTTTAAAGGAAAAAGTATATAATAATATCATAATAATAATAATAATAATAATAATAATATTATTATTATTTTAAAATTACATTAACCCTATAATGCCCTTTGTTATATATGTGTAAGATCGGAAATTTATCACATTATCATCATCATCATCATCATCATCATCATAGTACATTCACGAATTTAGGCCATTTGTTGACCTGTTTCGGCCTCAAGAGAAACACCATCCAGAAGTCTTTTGAGTGGACGTCCTGGTATTCTTCTTCCTGCAGGTTGATATCTTAACATTAGTTTGGGTATTCTGTGATTTATCACATTATTTCCACAATAAAATATTTACCGCGAATGCCTGATTTATAGTTATATAAAAACTTTAAGAATGCATTTGATTTCGCTACAACTAGGCCTACACGTTGTGTAACTTTTAAGCCGTAACTAGAGTAACTTTGGGTTATAACCATTAAGGGTTAAGTTAATTTAAGGTTATTAAACATTTTTGCTTGGAATTACATTTTATGGTTATCTACTCTATGGATATTTAAAAGTCAGTGGTTCACCCAACTCACATCGTTTTGGAAGGGGTTCGCGAGTCGTAAAAGGTTGGTAACCGCTGGTCTACACAATTACGTAAAGCTGTTCGCCACCATATTAAAAATGAAACAAATCAACCAAATAAATGAGAATATTTTCTTCTTCTTATTATTTGGTGTTACAGCCCGACAGGGCCTTAACCTCCTCTATGCCTTCTGCCATCCTTCTCTATCTATCGGCAACTCCCTCCAATTCGTCTGCTAGTACACAATTCCACATGTTGTTCTCGGTCTTCCCCTTAATCTGGTATTATGGATATAGAACATAGTTCACTGACTAGTTCAAATGAAAAAGAAAAACTCACACATCGTTCACACATTGCTTCTTCATAATTAACTTTTATTCCTAAATAATTGCTACATAAAACAGACATGGAATAAACACAAGATAATGCATTCTGATAAACAGACGGCTGGAAGAACTTTTTGAGATAAGGGATTCTTTTCTTCACCCATTTGAAGAAAGTGTCTGAAGTTATGACTACACAATAATCCATACCCCTGCTTAATTGAATATCAGTATACACTATAAAACCGTATACAATATGGTTAGAAACGACTGCAGACCCCCGATATAGAAATGTCAATGGAATAATCCCTTTTGGAGGCACACAGATGTTATGGTTAAAAGCCCTAATATGTTCCGGACAAACAACAACTGGCCATGAATGTAAACTCGTTGGTCCCAGTGTGTCATAAGTGACGATTTCAAATATTCCTCGTGTCTTACGACGTGAAGATATGCCCACTTGTTGAAGGAAATCAGAAAACTGGAGTGAACTTCTGGTCTCGATGAGACCGACGTCAAAATAACTTACGGAGTCTAAATTCCTCTTAAACTGAGGATGGTGATAATAGCGTCCAGTGTAGAACTCTGAAACATTTTTATAGCCTCGTTCAGGCAGTAAGATTCGAATGAGGTTGTTTAATTCTGGAGGTATACATGTTGCAGCTGTTACGATCCAAACCGGAGCAATCACTGTTCCAATGCACCATTTCTCAGGCTGAAGTATTTCGTTTTTAGCTTTGTCTAATATCACGCTTGTGAACTTCACCACGTAACAATGTTCATTAATATATGCTAATTTATCCGCATCTGAAGCTACGTCTAATATATTTAGTGTGGCTAAAATGACGAGAAATGAGGAAAGCTGCATGATTCCTTGCTGCATTGTTACAGTACCACGGCCCACTAGATAACAATATTCATCTTCAACTTTATCAAAAGATGATTACGGGTATTATAAATAGTAGCTTTTACCGAATTCCGAAGGAACGAAGAAACTGGAAAAACTAAGTGAATTCCTCAGCGAATTATATATAAGAAAAATGAATGTTTGTATTAGATTTGCCCGGTGGTGTAATGGATAGCATCAGGAGTACCAATCCAGAGGTCCGGGTTCAAATCCCGTCCAGGCATTTATTTTTCTTATCATGTCATGTATATATATATATATATATATATATATATTGTGGAAAGCGACGGGAAGCTACCACACCTACAATTCCCTAGTAAAGCTGCAAAGCATAGCATGAAACAGTGAAGGACCTGCCTTCGGGCGGAATTACTATATATATATATATATATATATATGGTATGATAAGAAAAATAAATGCCTGGACGGGATTCGAACCCGGATCTCTGAGTCTGTACCTCAGCGTGATATCCATTGCACTACCAGGCGAATCCAATTCAAACACTTATTTTTCTTATATATGTATTATATTCTCCATTATTACTAGATGTCGCGAGAACACTGTCTTCACTGCCATCTAGTACCTGACTATAACAAGTAAGCAAATTAAAGAGAATTTTTTTTTTTTACTTTATAGCAGTGACGCTTTATATATGTTATAATTAAATGTTTAACATTGAGCAATGCAAGCTTAATATGGTATGATAAGAAAAATAAGTGTTTGAATTGGATTCGCCTGGTAGTGTAATGGATATCACGCTGAGGTACAGACTCAGAGATCCGGGTTCGAATCCCGTCCAGGCATTTATTTTTCTTATCATACCATATTAAGCTTGCATTGCTCAATGTTAAACATTTAATTATAACACATATATATATATATGTATATATTGTGGAAAGCAACGGGAAGCTACCACACCTACAATTCCCTAGTAAAGCTGCAAAGCATAGCATGAAAATGCAATGATTGCAGTGAAGGACCTGCCTTCGGGCAGAATTACTATAGATGGATATATATATATATATATATATATATATATATATATATATATATATAGTTGATTAAATCGTAGTATACAGTTATATTGCAAGGAAACAAACAAGTAGAGCGATTTTTAAATTAGGCTACAGACAACATAAGTACCACTTAAAATGCCGAAGATGAAACATTGTTTTTGAAAGGCCTCCATATTGGAATAACTTGATGAAGTTAATAATTTAGTTGAGAATGACTAACTTACCAGGCACCAATTTTATATTTAATATCTTATTACATAACCTCAACAGTGCTTTAATATGAATTTCAAAAGTTTCATTAACAGTGATAGAATACAAAAAATGAGGATTACAGATAAATCATAATAAAACAGACTATCTTTCATTGGACAGAAGAGATGAGTTAAAATGTAATTCAGGAAGAATGCATAATGTTAAAAGTTTTAAATGTTAGAATCTTACTTACTTAGTTACTTACTTACTCACTGGCACTATCGAACCCGTAGGTTCATGGCCGCACGGACATACGCTCTCCATACATCCCTATCCTGAGCTAATGCTTTCCAATCATTCCCTGTATAATCTACTTCCCTCATAGTTAATGTTATTTTCCCACCTCATTCTTGGTCTACCAACTGGGCGTCTTCCCTCTGGCTTTCCTACAAGAAGCTTCCATGCAAGTCTTTCATTCCCCATACGTGCAACATGTCTGCCCATCGCAGTCTACGAGACTTAACTGTTCTTATTATATCTGGCTTCCTATAAAGACCATGTAGTTCATTGTTATGTAGTCTTCTCCATTCACCTGTCTCTTCATCTCTCTTTGGTCCAAAAATTTTCCTAAGTACTTTATTCTCAGATACTTGTAATCTCCTTTCCTCCCTTAAAGTAAGAGTCCATGTTTCGCACCCATATAATATAACAGGTAGAATAATAGTTTTATATATTTTCAGTTTAACGTTTTTTGAAAGGAGTTGGGACATCAAGAGTCTCTGCAATGCATAATAGCACGCATTTCCAGAATTGAGCCTATGTTTAATTTCTTTGTGCATCTCATTCCTATTTGTGATTATTGTTCCTAGGTATTTGAATTCAGCCACTTCCTCAAAATTTCCCTCATTTGTCATTAGCTGTCCAGTTCCATTATATAATGAATTTCTACGTGTGACCATATATTTAGTTTTATTGATATTTACTTCCAGTCCTAATTTCTTAGTGTTACTCAACAGTGTGTGTGTGTGTTGTCCTTTAGTATCTCCTCGCTATCGGCCAACAATACTACATCATCAGCATAAACTAACAGCTTATTAATACCATTCAGTTGTAAGCCTTCCTCATTCTCCAAAGATTTAATGGCATGCTCTAGTACAAAATTAAATAGTAGAGGAGATAGTGCATCTCCTTGCTTCAACCCATTCTGGATTTCAAAAGAATGTTAGAATCTATTTTAGATAAAAAAAAGTGAGAATTCAAGTACAGAAATTGAATGAAGAATAACGGATGGAATAAGAATCATTGGTTTGTTGAACTCAGGGCTTTGGAATAGAAATATACAGAACGAAGAAAAGTGCATTTCAAGTTGTTACAAAGTATTTTATTAAATGGGTCCGAAATCTGGACAGTCAGTAGAAAACAAGGCAACACGCTGTTAGCAGTAGAAATGGATTTTTGGAGGCGATCGACAAGAATTTCAAGAAGGGATAAAGTCACAAACATCACAATAAGGGAAATTATGCAAGTTGAAAACCATAGGCCTATTAGAAAAAAATAGAAGAAAAAGTCTAATATGGAATGAACACGTCATAAGAATGGAAGAAGATGGAATACAAAAGAAGATCCTTGATTGGAAAGCTAATGGAAGAAGTGGAAGAGGCAGAGCTAGAGAAAGTTGGATAGGTGGATTGAGGTGAAGTATGGAAGCTATAATTCAATTCTGGCTTCTTTAGCCGCATTTGAGGGGTCTATGTTGTATGGTGCGGGAAGAGGG